>PVKB01000223.1:743900-832828 GCA_004027205.1 Ctenodactylus gundi | reverse complement strand
TCTCTGCTCAAGTCCTTTGTACACTAAGGGAAAAGGTCATACATTTATGTAGATGGTTTATCTGCAGTGAGATGTGGCCTCTGTGGGCTACTGATAAATCATAAAGGAAAATATCTTAGTGATATATATATATATATATATATATATATATATATATATATATATATATTTTTAGTGATATATGTATATATATTATGTATGTATATATATTCTTAGTGATATATATATATATATATATATATATATATATATATGCTATGGTGAAAGAATTATTATTGAGAGTACAACGCAATGAGAGCTTGTGGGATCGCAGTTCGGTTAATGTACCCCATTGAGTTTATTTTGACAGAAGCCTGAACTAAACTACTGATTAATTGCTGAACTTTGACTTGTTTGCAATTTAGAAACAATAATGAAATATGAATAATACTTATGAGTAACTGTTTATGCAGTGATGGCAGTTGCCAAATCCAATGAATGTCAAATACGATTCTGTTCTGCTCCATCAAGGGCCCATCATGGATAAAACAAAGTGTTTATTCTGGGAATAGACAATTTGAGTCACTAGTTAACTGATGTAAGGCTTTCTGTTGACTTTGGCAAATGAGACATTTGAATAGTACGATTTTTATTACTGATGTTCTTGTTGCAGAGAATTTATGATCCTCATTATGTTTTGCTTTATTCAGTCTTAGCTCAGTGGTTTGTGCTTTTTAGACAGTAAACACATTTGTTAAATGAATTAGTGCATATTCAAATTAGCTTCTCTTTCCTGAAGATGTACCAAGAAGACCTAAGCGAAATGAAGAGAATTCCCTTGGAAAGATGGTATATGTAAAATTTACCATGGTGTGGTGAAGGGGTGATTCTTAATTTCCAGAATTGCTTAATAGATATAAATATAGTTTTTGCTTTTAGTGGTAAATCTATTCTAGGACAGAGTGTTTTGGAAAACTAGAGATAAGAAGAACTGGGTTTTCATTCTCTCTTTTTAGGATCCATTTTGGTTTTCCATGTCATTAGAAAGTCAGACTGTGATATCTGAAACCATATGATACTGCGCTTGTATTCAATACCTTAGATATCAATCCTACTTTCTTGCTTTCATTAATGTCTACAATTCTTAATTCTTGGATCGTTATGTGCAGGCAATACATGTGCTGAGGCATTTATACAAGTTAAAAAAATGATATCTGACGTAACCCAGAGATAGCATGGTCATGTGCCAAGATCTCTACAAAACTCTCTGCTGGCTTATTTAACCCTTCCAGCTCCCCATATGTATAGTCTAGGAGTGAAAAACTGAAGCACTGAGATTGGAAAACTCACTGATGGTCCTATTGTTTCTGGTTGCTAATGATTTGCCCATTGCTGAAAATGCTTTCAGTAGATTATTATTGTTTCCTATGTTGTAATAAGTGTATCATCTACTATTACATTTATGAAGTTTAGGAATTTTCCGTCCAAATAATGTACTACAGGAGGTTCTATAATGTAGAGGTAGGATTAGGCCTTAGGCCTGGCTTGGAAAGGATCTTCATTCCCCTCAAAATTCAGGACCTATAGTTTACTGTCTCCTGGCCTTAGGTATCTTTCATTGTGCAGAGTCATATCATAATATCACAGAGGGCCTCTGTCTTCAGTGACTCACAGGGAGACAGAGTAGCCAGGGCAAAGTCTTTTCATCATAAGCTTCTTCACAAAGAACTGGTCATCTTTCCTGGTATTTTTAACATAGTCCTTAGAATTCAACCTACCTGTGTTTAAAATATTTTGATTTAAATTGATATGTTCTCATCAAGATTCACATGAACTGAGAGTGTGTGCACTCCCAAATAAAAAACTGAAGAATTCTGTGGAAGGGTAACATCTCGTGTTTGAACAGATATAGACACTACACCACGTGTGCCTGAGATTTATCAGTTTGCCAGCGGTATTCTCCTGTAGACAAGCCCTCTCTGAAGTTATTGAGCACTCTCCCACTTACTTGTGAACAGATGAGGGCAGTAGAGAAAAGACACACTGGAAACTTCACTGGAAGAGACAAAGCACTCTGCAGTGTTAAGATAGTTGCAACCAACCTGAAGGTGCCATCCATAACCCTCAGGCACTGTATTTGACCTGCACATCTACCTTGCATACGACTCCCTGGAGATTCTCTTTGGTCACCAGTGCCTCCTTTTCTCAGGCCTCTGGCAGACTTGAAGGATCAAAGAATTCAGCTTCCCGCAGAGTCACCTGTAGCCAATGAGAGATGACTCCTGGAGATGACTCTTGTGTACAGGAGCCACAGTGATCCCCAGCTTAATACCATGACACTGAGCAGCTGTGACTTGGTGGAACAGCACGCACCCCCTTCTACATCTCACTGCTCTCACTTAACATTGTGAGATTTAAAATGGAGGCTGCTGTCATTGATAATTTGTATAAGTGAAACGTCTGATGTGAGTTCATGAAAACGATGGTACAAGAGACAGCAAAGATACCCCTGTGAAGGTGCAAATATGTACCTTCCAGTATTCAGCTAAGGCATTCGAAATTTAACTTTTTTTTCCCCAAATTTACTAGTCTTTTGAACTACATGCTTGTAGTTGTTTTCTAAAGTGAACTGGTGGGTAAGGCTAGGTTTAAGAATAACGACAAAGATATAGAAAAATATAGAAAAAAAAAACTTTCAGTAAATAACTCAATAAAGGAATTGGTTGGATTCAGAGAAGAGGCATCAAGATTTAACTACTGGGACCCATTCAAGGAATAGGAAGCTGAGTTAGAGTGGTGACATAAGTGAAATGATTTAAGTGTAGAAAATTAATATGTTAAGCAATGTATAGTTTCTCTGACTTGGCAAACCCAGAACACAGACATTCTATAGAACCATATGAAGTGATAGCCGGAGTTGGAGGAAGGGAGAGGGAAGGGGTGGGAGTGTCAAAAATGGGAAGGGATTGTAAAGTTGATATGATACGTATGTGCACTAAATACCCAAATTCATTGTAAACACTATAATCTACACACACACACACACACACACACACACACACATACATACACACACACACACACATACACACACACACACACACACACACACACATATATATATATATATATATATATATTAATAAAAATAGGGGGGGAAATTAAAAAATAAAATTACATTAGTGCAGTGGATAGAAAACTAAATGGATAGGAATGCCAGTTACAAAAAGGTTGCGAAAGAATGTCTGTTGTCTGTAATTAGTGTAAAGACTGAGAAAGTAGGCAGCATAGAGTGAAAACTATTCATGTCTTTTATAAAAATGAATGAACAATTTTTATAAAAGAAAATTTTGAGATATAACTTATAGCCATCCTTATTTTATACATACATTGAATCTTTAATAAAGACATACCAATGTCATATATTGTATAAACAGTATCAATAAGTTTAGTAAGTTTGAAGTGAATCATAGGTACCTGTATTTTTAAAGAAAAAGAAACCCAAAAAGCAAACTTCATTGCTATTATTACTATGAATATCATTTAATAATAGTAATGCAGAAGATGTTAGTCCAAAATAAGAGAAATGAAGTTACATCCATATAACTATTTAAATAATTTAAACTATGACTGATAACACTACAGTCTCTCCTAACGTCATTGAACCAACTGCCAACAGGAGTCTGATAAATATAGATATATGTGATGAAACACTTTCTTATTTCACTCTTTCTGAAGTTAAAATATCTAGAAAGTAATGACATTATCTAATAGCTGTAGAATTCACATGAGACACTAAAATAGCTATTTCAATAATGTTTTAACAATATAAATTAAGCCTGCATAAAGTTAAACAGCTATTCCATTTGACTCCTCTTCCAATGAAACTTATAAATATCAATAATCAAATATACAGTTCCAACTATACAAGGCTAATTAAAAATAGTCCTTGTGATTTGTCAAAGTACCTTTGAGAAATTTCAAAGATAAATGTAGGTATGAGAGATATTCCGAAATTTTTATCTGATTTTACTTTACATTAATAATTTGAATTTGGAAGGCTAAAACCAAATCTGTCAGAAAATATAAAAATTTTTGTTCAAAACTATGGGTAATTGTAGTTGACTACATATGTAAAAGTGACAATAAGACAAACATAAAAGGTGAAATAATTATAAACAATTTTAGCTCTTTAATACTTTTATATTTAGGGATGTTTTTACATAATAAGGGGCACAATAAAGTTAATCTAAAGCAAAGGAAGTTATTACAGAAAGACACAGGATCTTTGCTATCTTGGCATGGTACACAGGAAGAGAAAATGACCCATCATGCTGTGCAGGTCTATATCAGAAAAGTGAACCACAATAAATACATAAATAAATTCAGCAAAGTCCATCTTCAATGTGTTTCATAGCTTTTCAGATGTACACAATAAATTAAGGCCAAATACAATTAACTCTCAGTTTTGTCTCTTCGGTTGTTTTACTGTATGGAGGAGAAAAAAATCCCTTGAATTATACCATGTATCTGGTATAATACATGTGAGCTCAAAATAATAATGTGAGCTCAAAAGTGACTGCATGGCTAAGATATTATTAATATATGATACATTCATGGAATGCACTTTTCAGATTTTCAAGTGAATCAATACCTAAGCTTCTAACAAACTGCTTGGTTTCACTTTTCAGTGTAAGGTACATACCACTATGACTATGTATACAGAAGTGCTTTCTGATCCTTAACATCACAACAGTGTAAAGACATTTAGAGAACCCGAGAAGAGAAAAATCTTCCAACTACTTTATGATTACTTTATTAAGAGGAATAATTGAAAGTGCCTCATCACATATTGTCACTGTAGATTTGGAGAGCTCACAATATATATGCTCAATTTCCCACAGCCACCGACAACCCTTACATAAGATCTCAAAATGGCAGAGATGACAAAAGAGGAAACCCCACTCTCTCTTTCTCTACATGTGTATAGACACTGACATATAATACATGTTTGTATTTATATGTTATATGTAGTCCATTACCAATATAAAGATGTCTCTCTTTAGCAAATAGAAATAGGAAAAAAAGCACATAAATTTAAAATGATACTTACAGATAAATGTTTCAGAATTCTAGTCTTAGAAATATTGCAGGCATCTAGTGAATACTAATTAATATTAATTTAAGAGTGCAATGGCCTAAAGATTGAAAATTATATTCAATCTGCTATGAATAGTAATTACTGTTGAAATGGCTTGTCAGAATATTAATTCAATTTAGTTAAACACTTTTTATGATATTAAACATTAACTAGGATTTATTTAAAAATATTTGATCAGAAAAGTTTTAGAAAATATACTCAAATAGAATATAAAAAATTAAAGTTATATCATATTTGGCATTAATATATCAGGAATACAAAACTATTGTGCTAAAACTAACTGAATTCATTTGCCAAATGTTTATCTTCTATGAATGTAGATTATTTAAATGTTTTGTAGTTGGAATCTTGAAAAAATATTTTCTTGCTATAAATAAAGTTTTAGAAATCAGTTTTGCTTCTTGTCTTGTGGGAGGATTTGGAAAACAATCCATTTATATCTGTTCTATATATGCCTAGCAGTCTACAGAATCAGAATGCGGGAATCTTAAAAGGCATTTTGTAACAAACAGTTTTCCTACTGAAACATGATTTTCTTCCGTATATTGTATTCCAGTAGGACTTGGGTCACTGTCTGGGAATGAGGTCAATTGGATTCAAAGCTAAGGATGAGAAAATTGAACTCTGGATTCTATTGGAATTCTAAATTTCTCACTCATCAAAAGAAATCCATATTCTAAATGTTATAGGAAAAAAGGGGACCTTCCTTAAAAATCTAATAAGATTTTCTTTTAATGTTAGAAAACTAGCCTAATGCCATAGACGCAGACCTGCAAGATCTTTGAATAGGCTTTTATGTCATTGTAAGGAATTGTGAAGTGGGATTCAGGCGTGGCTGAAATAGACCAATATCCTTTATGCATAGCTTTCGAGAAGGACAGTTCAGGAGCTATTTTAGGAAGACTTTATACAAGCAGATGTGAACTGAAAAAAATACCTGTTTTAACATACAGAGATTTCTTTTGCAAGTTTCTTGCAATTTCATATTACAATGGAGTTTTTTCTTTCTTTCCTCATGGTGTTCTCACTAATCATTGTTTATCTTTCTAACCCATTCTTTCTTTCATGTGATTGAGATGACTACTTGAATGATTCCTTCTCTTCTGCAGTTTACATACACAAAGGGAAAAGGAACTTTTCCATCCACCTTTAGCTAATCTGTCTCTTGGCACTGTGGCTAAAAAACCCTGCGAATGTCTCAGAAAACGCAACCCTTGGTCAGGAGGAGGGAGAAAAGGATGAACAGAGATTCTCTAGCTCCAAGAATTATTTTTAATATATTACCTGTTTCAAAAAAGTAAATTAGTATAGCACCCTTTCTCTTTCTACAGCACATCTGTAGGGCTGCTCAAACATTTTGCTTTTGGTGAGAGAATTTTTTGAAAATTAAACAGCTTGTATTTGGCGACTATTTTGATCTGTAGTCTTCTCTTGCAGTGGCTAAGTTTATAGTTTTCTCTACTTTTTAAGAAAGGCGCTTTTAAAGTGCTGGAGATGTCTCTCGGTGGTACTAACATGTATGAGATTTTTGGTCAATTCCCAGCACATAGAAAGAAGGATGATCTCATTGTCTCTACTTTTCACCAAAGCTCGTTATCTTCCTTCAACTTGTATTTCAAAGATTTAAGTGTTTGCATGTATGTTTAATAATGTCTTTTTAATTTACTAGTTTTCTGTAAGAAAGCAGCTACCAAAAATTATCAGAAAATGCTGTTTTAAGGAATTACAATTTACTTTTGAATGGCACCTATGAATGTCCAAATTTTCTTTTGGCCTAATTTAGTATTCTTCTAAAGGAGCACCTAAAAGAGATTTCGACACAGAAAGGTTTAGAGAAAAATAAAGCTGGATTTTTCTTTTATCTGGGGGTTTGCAAGGCTTAAGATCACCTAGATTGTATCCAGGATTCTATTTACCTAAAGTTGTCTAGTTCCTTTTTCCTAAATCTGCCGACACACAATTTTCAAGTTAAAACTATTAGAATCAGAACATGAGACGTAAGAAATACAAAAGTGGAACCAACCAGGAAGTGTGCACTTCTGTAATCCATGGTACTCAAGAAACAGACACTGCCAAGGTCATGTAGCAAGATCTCCATCCATCTGAAAAAAGATGAAAAAATACTTCTGATGTATTGTTAATAAGTAAACTGCAAAATTGTATCCTACAAAACCTACGAGGCAGGCTTCACTCTTCTACGTGGGAAACCTAAGTCTTGGCTAATTTGTTCAAGGTCCTTGTCTCAAGCTTACATCTACATCTGTTCTTTCTGCTCCCACTGTATTATATTATCTACTCCTTCCCTCTACAACCCAATTCATATTTAAAACAATTGGCTCCTAAACAGCTGCAACCCTTAGAGGGAAGAAAGTTTAGTATTGGAAGGAGGTCAAGAGCTGTCCTGGGCTGCAGAGCCCTAGAGTCCATATCATATTGGCTCTACAGAGGAAACTGCAACTCAGAGTCATTATCTTTAAGATGCTAGATTCTCCATGGCCTGGAAAATCTTCTCCCCATGAGGGATGACCACTACAGAGTCTGGCAATGAGGCCAAGTGGATTAACACTGTTTCTTTTGTTGGGCATTTATTCACTGTTCAACAGTAATTTATTGAACAAGTTTTATGTGTCTACATGCTTAATAAGTGGCATTACCATTGTGGATTTATATTTTATTAGTGAGAAAGTAAGACTAACTACTTAAGTATGTGAACAGATATATAATTTAACTTCTTTAGGATATGAGAATAAAAATCAAGATGATAAAGGAGAATCGAGAAGAATTTCATGGAAGAAGGGATAATTCATAGTCTACTTGGGTTGTTTTTAAAGATACATTGGGAAGAGAACCTTCTCTGAAGTGTTGACATTTAAAATAAATACCAAATGATTAGAAAGAGCAGAATGTTCTCGATGAAGTTGATTAAGCATGGAGATTTTAAAGGAGAGAAAGGAGGCCAGTATGGATGGGTGTGATGCTGGGGCAGAGGTGAACAATGTAAGATGGACTTAATTAAACAAAGTCTGCTCCATGGAGCCTTCTGGAAAGCTCAGGGTGCATTCTGAGTGTAACATGAGGTCTCTTTTATGTAAATAAAGTGACCTAATACATGTTTTGGGAAGGGGGCCTTGGAGGCTTTGTGGAGAATGAATCAGTGAATGAACAGAAGGACAGTAAAGTGTGGAATGAGACACAAATGGAGGAAGTAACCTTTATGAAATAAAATTGAAATTTGTTATGCAATAAATTTTCTGGAACATAATCAGGGAAATATTTCAAATAATAAACTGGTTACTTGAGAAGTTACATAGGTTTTAAGTAAAGGTATCTTTCATTTAACAAGACAAAACTATATTTTCACTCATGATCAGTTGTTAATGAATATTGTCATATACTAAGACATCTTGTACCAACTAATGGAAGGACCAAGTCAAATTTTGAACGATTGTGAAATTCTTATTGTTAAGATCAGTGAGGCTTAACTATTTTGGTCGAGGGATGCTTTAAAAAGATAATGTTTTCTCCTTATTATATCTGAAAATTGGGGTGTTTTTGCATCCTCTCTACTTGTAATAATAAAGTCAGACAAAGACAAATCTTATGGAATCTTACAAATGAATAATTATTACAAAACAATCATGTCTATTTTTGTTCAGTAAGTTTTCAATGTCAATCCCCATACCTTCTACACAAGGATGACCTTAGGAAAGTTTCAGAGCACTTTAAAAAAATGTTTATCCTTAGAAAAGTGAGGAAATTTAAACTTGAGATTGAAAATATTTTGCCTAAGTTCATGTAATTTGAAAATGGTGGATATATCATTCATCTCAGACAGAAAAAATCACCATTACAAAAAACAATGTTAATAGTTATAAGCAATTCAGTGTTTTCCCTAAAATTCTTGCCTCACTATCAAAACTTTGTCATTTCAGTAATGCCTATTCCTAGCTTGAAGAAAAATAAAGCAAGAGTCAGATTGGTGTATGTCCCAGTGACAAACACACACACAAAAACAGGAACGCAGAATGAGCTACTTGAATGAACGAATTAAATATAGATATGAAAGATTACTATATTTGCCCCCTTAAGTGTTCTTGTCTACAGCCACACTGCCCAATTTGGTAAGCATCATTACCTTGGGGATACTGGGCACTTGAAATATGTCCAGTCCAAATTATGTACCAGAAGTGTAAAACCTATATTGAATTTCCAAGACTTTTCATTAAAAAAGTAAATATCCCATCAATATTTTATATTGATTGCCATACATTTATGTTTTGATGTATTGGGCAGGATAAAACTCTTATTTAGTTCAGATGTCTTTTTTTGGCTTTCTTAAGTGTGTCCACTGAAGTCCTCAATGGCGTGGCCTTTGTGACTCACCTTCTTTCACTCTAAGACGGTGCTGATACAGCAGATTTCTTCTGTTCCATTACAGCCTGAGCATCTGGTAATATGAATAGAAAATTAGTTTTGTTATCTCTCAAAAGAAGAGATATTTAATAGATGAGCATAAAAATAAAACATGCCCTAAGAGTTCCAGGGGATTGATTGTTTCCTGCACTTTTCATGACACTTAAGTAAATTGCATTGAGGTGATATCAGGAGACAAAAGTGTATTTTATAGTGATGAATCTCTCAGGTGTTTAAAGGTGAGTGAAAAATCTTCCATTTTCTCTTCAAGGTTAAAGATCACTCATGAGAGGGGAAAATATAATTTCTAAGTTAGGAAGAGTTCTTAAGCTTAAGATTTTATGAAACAGTGTCTGATGAGAAGAATAGAACTAAAACCTTGAAATGTTAAGGGGAGTGGGGTGATGAGTTGCTCTTTTCAGAACATTGTGAAATTAGAAATTCGAGCTGGTTTCTCTTAGCAATTGTGCAGAAACTTGATTAAATAGAGTTCATTCCACTGTGAGGTATCTTTGTGACCTGACACATTATTGGTCAGCTCAATATACTGGTGTCATCACCTTTCTGAGTGTACTTGAGGGTAATGTAAATTTCATGTCCCTACTCCAGAAATTTGATATTTAATATTCAGCAGTGAGAACTTTTGGATTTTACTCACATTAAAATTGTAATCATTCAACATGCCTCATTTCTTCTGTAGATCAGTACATGATAGGTCTGCCTTGAAGAACAAACTGTGGTGTCTTTGGATGTGACAAATATGCTGTGGAGGAACATTTGTCAGATGAAATCTAAAAGACATTTGCTTCTGGTCTTAAAGTATTTTTGCTGGAACCATAATAATCCAAATGCTCAGTCCGAAACATTGGAAATTGATCAGGGGGTTCTGTGAGTGACTGGGTATTTGTTTCATGTGAATATCCCTGCATGTCATCCAGGAAAGCAACACCATTTTAATTTCTTTCGATCTCACATTTGGATCCACTTCACCATCCTACAGAGGAGTTATTTATGCAACATATAGATAATTTCAAATCCATGAATTATCATGTTTACTTTTGATTTCTTAGGGTTTTTTTTAACTGTAGGTCTCCAGTCCATCCCTCAAAATACAAATCTCAGAAATAAACGTGCAATTATAGATTATAAAATAGGTCCATTCTAATTTCTGTAAATTTTTAGATGATCAGAAAATTTGATCTGAGGCTAAATATGAAATAAGAAAGCGCTTCCTCTTGTGACTTTGTAAGAACGACTTTTTCAAGATATTTCATTATTAAAAAGGAATTTATTGTGAAGCTAGGAACAGATGTATATACACATACTTGAGATTTTTGAGAATTATTTGGCTCAAAGCCCATATCTATTCTAATTTTTCTTATATGGTGTAAGAAAGGCTATTTTATTTAGTATATGCATAGGAGATATTTAAAAGAAAAGATGATGAGAATATATACATGACATAGGACCATCAAATATTCGTTTAATTGGATCTAACTACTATCAAGTATGTTTTAAAAAGCACATCACATTAAATTTAGATAGTATATTTAAAAAGCATTGTTAGTATGCACCAATTTCTCCAAGCTGAATATGATCGTTATGTCTCACTAATATATACTAATAAAATAATTTGGGAAATATTGAAAGCAATGAAGCTATCAATTTTGAAATATCCAAGTCAAAAATTTTCTTAGTAGAAAACTAAACATCATTGAGAGAAGGTACAAACTTCAAAGTCTGAATACTTGGGCAGATGCTTAGCACCTGGGTGAAGCCATCCTCTCCAGGATTCTGCAGCTTGAGGACCAGCACTTTCTACGTCCATGAGTCCAATGCTCTACATTTCTGTGTTCATCTTAATAGGCCTGGTAGAGTTTCCTTTCCTCTGGTACTAGGAACATGACAAGTGTATACACCTTCACCACTCTTATGTAATACATTACTGCAAGTTTTTGCAAAAGCGATTAATATTCAGGATATGTAAGTAACTCCAAAACAGTTGGAAACTCGAGTGTCCTCTGGAGGTCATGTATTTGGATGTTGTGGAAGGTCTGTGGATTCCATGTTCTGTTAAAAGGACCAGGGCCTGGCTAGAATGAGTAGAGTCTCGGGTCTTGACGTGAAAGGGGCAGTTGTCTGGGGCTTCTCGGAAGAGCAGATCGCTGGGGCTTGATCTGGAAAGGTGTAGACTAGCTCTGCCTTTCCTGGCTCTTACTCGGCTTCTCACGTGCCAGGCTGTGAGCACAGTCTCTCCAGCTGGGCCTGTGTTGCATGCTTCCACCATTGCCTGCTACCTAGGAATGGGCTGAGAACTGAAACAGTGAGATATAAACTCTCCTTCTCTTAAGTGGTGAATGTTTCATATTCTACCCCAGCAATTAAAATGAAACTAACACCATTAGAAAAAAGTCAAGCGTATCCACCTTTACCACTCTCATTTCATACTATACTGACAATTTTGGTGAAAGAGATTAGTATCCAGGACATACAAGTAATTCTACAACTCAATATTTTCAATTAGTAAGTAAAGAAATAAAATTTCCTTCTATTTGTTTATTCATTCCTCAATCATGTAAAAATGAACAAGGGCTTTGGGTGTAGCTTGCCTAGCAAGACCAAGGCTGCAGAGTGAGACCCTCTGTCTCTAGAAAAAAAGAAATTTTCATTGTTTGGTGGAATTAGAAATGGTATATCAAAAAACACTGTAAGAACAAATTTGTAATAGGACTATATAAAATAAAAGAATATCTGTGTATTAAGATTAAGAGAGTGTAAAATCATGATGCACTGTGGGAGAGAAATTATTTGCCATACTTTAATGCAACAAAATATATATTATATAAGATGCGATCAAAATATATGGTGAATATATAACATTTAAAAAAATAGTTATCACAGTGCAAGACACATTGTCATTCATCTCCCTTAAGTTATTCATCCTCATTTTGAACACATCGATCCCATCATTCTTGCCGTTTTCTGAATTGGTTCTGAAATTCTGTTTTGTGAATATCTATTATAAATATGTACTAATAAAAAGAATAATATTTTGATTAAGTATCTGATGTTACTGCTGCTGAGTGCAATACAACAGAAAGATGGACTCAGAGAAAGTCCTATAATGTTTTCTCATCCATCTTATGTACTGAATTTGGCATATGAAACTTTTCTGACCCTTCCCAAAGTCAAAACGACTGTGAAAGATAAATATTCTGACTTGATTCAAGACATTAAGTCAACCATGTCCGCTCACATAAAGATACAAAAGAGGGCTTCCAGAACTTTCATAGACACAGACTTAAATGAATCACAAAATAGATATATGACTGACCAACAGTATACAAAAATATTTTCATCTGTGTTAGTCAGTGGGAAAAGCAAACAAAACAAGTCACCATGAGGTGACATTACATATGCACTAGAATTTCTAAAACCAAAAATAAGTAACATAGAATTGGTGACACTGTAGAATAATATCTTAATAAAAGTATAAACCATGAAAATTGGTACAACTTCTCTGGAAGCATCTTAATTACGACATATAAAATCCTACTTCTATGTATGTTTCTGATAATAATTGTTCACTGTGCTGAAAACCTAATATCTACCAAGAGTAATGTGATAAATATATACAGTGTAAAATTGCATGGAATTGTAATGTATCTACCTACACATGATTATACAAAGAAAGTCACAGGAGGATCCATTTGTATGAATCTATCATCTATCTATCTGTTTATGTACCCTTCTCAGTATCTATCTATCTGCATTTCGAGTCAGTCAAACTGTGGTATTGGAAGCCAGGTGAACAGCAACGCACTTGGGATCCCCTCCCAGAAAATGGGAGGAGCCTTTACCTTTCTGTTCTTTGTTTCAAACAAAGACCTATTCTCTACCTTCCCTTCTTGGTCCATGAATTCATATCTTAACACGGTGGGACAGACATTATGGGACATAGAAAAAAAGGAAGCCAGGTGAATGATTATTTTGTAGATAAAAGGCATAACTACTTACTCTCTCACTGCTGTGACTCGATACCCAACATGCACAAATTAGAAGAGGAAATGTTTGTTTTAGTACATGTTTTCAGAAGGCCACAGTACATTCTTGGATGACTGGCAATTGTGGAAGCACATGGCAGAGGTGTAGGCGGTTTCTCCTGGCACTGCAAACAGGAAACCAAGCCCAAGGAAGAAGGGAGGAAGTAGCATGTACCCTTCCTGGGCCTGTCCTAGTGATCTGCCTTCTGGGCCCAGCCTCAGTGTTCCCAGTACACTGTAAGCCCCTAACTCTATCACAGGCAGGTGTTCTATAATCTACCACAGGCCTCCTGTCTTCTGCCATACGCCTAGAATCCATCACACACCTATAATTCAGCCTTCCAGATCAGGCCTCCATCTCCTAACAACACAGGATTCCATAAATAATCCATAACATCCAAATACATGGGACTGGGGGCAATCCAGATCTAAAACCACAACAGACATGAAGGACACCTCATGTTTCAAGTGATAAAAATGGTGTATATTTTTAATCTAGGTAAAGCTTTCACAAATGTGCTCCCATTTTAAAATTCTACCAAGCTGTATACTCTCTATTTGTCAACACGTCAGTAAAAATGTACTTAAAATAGATAAAATGTTCTATAACAAGGTGAATTGTTTCTGTGGGAATCAATTTATAAAATCTGAATTTCTGGTTCAGAATTCAAAATAAAGCAAATAATGCTTTAATGAGGAAAGCTTATGCATGCATAGACAAATGTACCTTCTGCTCAAATTTTCTATAAAACTAAATCTGCTCTTAGAACTTCATTTAAAATAATAAATGAAATGATATATGTCTAAATACAAGTATTCTTAACAATCATTGGTAGAGTTAGTGTCTCTGGGATTGTATGACTTCATTTCCTTAGAGGGAGAAATTTACACTTTTGGGGTCTTGGGATTTTCTTCTGTGATTTCACCTTTATCAATATTGATTCAAGAAAGACTTTATCTTCCCCAGGTACTGATCATGAAGCGAAATCAGGTGCTTATCATTTGTTTTCTTGGCTAACTTCTGCACCAATGTCCTTAACACAGCACTTGGTGTTACATATCTGAGAGTGAAGAGCCTGTAACCCTCCTCTGTTGGGACTCATCCTTTGGCCCAGGTTTTCTCATCTTATGACAGCCAAAATAGAAGAGTGAGCATTCTGAGTGAGGTTCTAACACAAATATATAACTTTAGATATTTTCATATTTGTAGATGATCACTGCTGCCTTACTGCACACTCAAGAGAGTTATAAAGACATGTTTAAGCATAAACCGAGGGCACCCAGTGTCATCTCTTGATGAGGAATAAAATGACTGTGGAAGAACATATGAAACTGAATGCTTTTTTACAACTCTTTTTCAGAAAACATAATTTGCTGCAAGTTACCTTGCAAGTTACTACCCATCCCTTCTTACTTCTTTAATTCTCTAAACAGTATCCTCTTCTCTAGTTCTGTAATTTGCCAAAGTCAGTGATACACGCATACCCATGTAGATAGCAGTACAATTCACAACTGCTAAGTTCTGGAAGCAGCCTACATGCCCATCAGATTATGAGAATGTGTGATACACGTATATATACTAGAATGTTACTCAGCCATTAAAAATAAACATGTTATTTTCAGGAAAATGGGTGGAACTTGGGACCATAATGTGCAGTAGCACAAGAGAGACACAGAAAGTTAAATACAGCATGGTTTCTTCTAAAAGCAGTTTTTGATGAAACCTTGAACTTCACTTGTGCCTACAGATGCTCAGTGGGTGACTGAAAACAGAACAAAGGTTTGTCTTCATTTTTATGTTCTTTATGACCCTAAATCTAAGAATAGAGGAACACTGTTCAATGTATTGTTCATTTAGAGTAAGTTAACAAGGTTCATTAGTTCTAAATAGACCTAGACTCATAATCCCCTTCAAGACTGAGGACACTAAAATAATGCAACTGAAGTAAACTTCCATCTTCACAGGGACATCTGATTAGGAGCTTTTATGTAAGATTCCCAAGCCCTGTGTCCTCTTAGAGGGATACCCAGAAGTCTTCAGCCATTTTCCTAGACCTAGATAAACACTAGGTCCGGGGAAAGTAGTCTCTCATGATTCTCACCAGATAGATGTTAATTTCGTGGGAACTCAATGACCTCTCAAAACATGAGGTTTTCATCAAAGCTGTAAATCCACCACTGGAATAATGATCTCCTGAACCCCAGCTCACACCACCACCTGATCCATTGTCCTAAGAGCAGAGATCTGATCCGGTCCACCAGCAAGCCCTCCCCACCTGCTACTCAGGCCCTTCACTTGTCAGAAACAGGCCCAAAATTAAGCGTAAATTGTGCTTTTAGTGAGAAACAGGTTAATGGCCCAGGAGTTTGTTGGTATTTTGTCTGTATGATGGTCCATATCAAGCTCACATAGTCAAAAATATTTATGACTCTGGACTTTTAAGAAACAGTCGACAGATCTCATGATAAATGAATAATTTGAAGAGTTCTCTTAAATACATTCTGACAAATTGTCTTTCAGAACAGAAAATATTTCATTTACCCACTGTTGTGCTGCATAAGTGTCTTCTGCATATAGATCTATAAGCGCCCTGTCCTGCAAGTGTTCTATAATCTACCACAGGCCTCATAGACACATAATGACTATAGGAAAAAAGGTCACAAAATTATCTCAGAATAATGTTATGATCTCAGGATCACATGCTATGGACTGATCAGTTGACTAGTATCAGGCATTATAACTAGCAGTCATTAGTTACAAGTTTTAGTCATAATACCCTTAAGCCACCATTTTCTCATCTTGATGCTAACACCATAGATCTTAAATCGAACCACTCTAAAGTCGGACACTTATTAGGGGAATACACAATCTATTAAGGTCCCAACATACATACTTCAAATCTACTTTCTCCATGTCAGACATAATAATCTTTGTAGTATAAAATAAAGGACCATAGGCTTTTGAGTAAAGCTCAGAAAAGACTTTCTAAATACTTTGAATGAATCATGCCACAGATAATTGTGAAAGATTTGTTATGTAATATTTAAGATCGTACTTAAAATATGATGGGGTTGCCTGGGAGATTGAGGATGAGACAGGAATTCTGAATAGAGAACAACGACATGATAAACCGAGGGGGTAGTGTGGAAAACAGAATAGGTAGATGGGTTCTAGAGTACCCCGAGTTCACACGAGACCTTGATACTACTATTGTAAGTCTGAGAGTAAAATAGAATAAACTTTAGACAAGCTACTGATGAAATTGGGAAGTCTTCTTAAACTAGTTAGATTCAGGTTTGCATGAGTATTTAAGGCATATTTATGAAGAACACCAGTTTGAACTGATGCAGATATTGAATTTATTCAGATAGCTATATTAAGAAATTAAGTTATATTTGTAGTAGAGATAATAGAAAAATAAAATAAAAGATGTGATTGTTCATTTGTTTAGAAGATACAATTTACAAGAGTTCTTGATGAATAAAAATGTAGTATTGGCACGTAGTAAATAAGCTTCTGACAATGAGCCAGCATTTTTTTGAAAAAAAAAAATATTGTTTTAGTTTCTATAGACCGTATCTGCTATTTTAACTACTCAACTACTCGTCAGGCACAGTATGAAAGAATTCAAGGCATCCAAACGGAAATGAGTGTGGTTCTGTCCTAATACTAATATGAATATGAATAAGTAATTATAATACCAATACTAATATAATTTTACTTACAAAGAGTTCAGCAAGCTATATTTCATTTATCATAATGTATTCTATTCTATGTTATAAATCACATTATAGATTTTGATCATTATCAATTTATTGGAAAGCAATGTAAATATTCCTGGCTTACTAAACTTGAAGGCGTTTAAGTAGAAACACATCAATTTTAAATGTCAAGGTCTGGAGGGCAGAATTACAGATAATGGTCTCTTCAGGATCTCCAATATGGCTTATTTTGGCAAGTGTGTGCACAAGTGTGAGCGCTGGTAATTATTCTGATGGAAATGATTTTGTTTATATTTGACATCTATACAAATAGTTAATACTTAAAAACAAGCAGATAACTAATATTAATGTGCCTTTCCTCAAATTAAGAAATGTGTGTTGAAGGAGAGGCACCATGAAGCACAACATATTTGCAGTTATTCATCTCATCCTGAGAGTGGACTCAAAGGGTATTACCTTTACACAGATCATCTAGCAATATATTGAGAAAAATGTACACATCTTTGAATGTCAACGTTCCAGAGAATCCAAGCACACGGTTTCTACATAGTCAATTAATCTTGAAATAGCCCATCTTGTAGCACAAATTATTAATGGAAAAATCTTGCAAAGGAGAAAGGTTTTATAAGTTTCTCATTTGAAATCTCACCCTTCCAAAACATAAAGAGATTTTGTGCAAAAGAGAAATGTTCCCCTGGTGATTCTGTCTGGGCCTCTTACAATTTGTTTTTTACTTTCAGTAAATCTAAGAAAAAAGCATGACTGTTATGAGCATTAGCTACCTTTACTATTTTTCCCAGGAAAGTAACAAGGATATCATATCTAAAAACTAATTTCATGTGAAAGGCAGAAACAATTGGTTCTCCATTCATTTTGAACATAAGACATTAACAGAGCCTGGACATTATATTGAGATGCATTTGTTAGACCACATTTTTGTTTTCGAAACAGTTCATTAGAAAAAGAAATTGTAGGCTTAAGCAAGAGCCACCCCTGGAGTCTGTGCCCATTAGTTCAGTCCTGCAGGAGCTAACGCCATGGCTCAATCCCGAGGGCATATCTCAGCTCTGCAGACATTGTTCCTTGCCTCTGTTTTTAGAAATTTATTGCACTAACAAGCCTAATTTTCAATCTAAGATGCCACAGCAAGAATCTGTATTACTTTTTAGTAAAATTCATTTTTTACCTATATCTAACCTCTCAGGTTAGTAACAGAATCTTTATTTAACTAATGTATGTTTTTGTGCACATATATAATAATTTTCTTAATGTCTCTATGAGCTAGTGGGTGCCTAACGTAAGGTCTGACACATATAGTCTGGAATAAAACATTGACATAAATTAAAATATCATATTTAATTTTACTGGTTTTGTGAACTGTTGAAAAATGAGCTTTTAAAACTCATTCAGCTGTGTACATAGATAACAGGTAGTTACAAATTTAGCATGCATGAGGTACTGAATACTTAGCATGCATGAGGTACTGGGTGCTTAGCATGTATGAGGTACTGGATTCAATCTTTCTCATAAAAACAACACCTCTTCTCATTCCAATATTATATTCTAATTTTTTACACCATTGAAATTCTATTATAGGACCATCTCAATGCTAAAATATCTGAATTTTAATTTAAAAATTTATTCTATGTCATATGAATATATTTTCAAACATGAATGTTTAATATCGACTTGTTTCGAAAGTGGCATTTATAATAATTCAAATGTTTTTTCATGTAAATGTAGTTTCTTTCCTTTGAAATACTAGTCAAGTGTCAATCGCAAAAACACTTTAAATTTTAAGTTCAAATTTGATACTATTTGGATTTTTAAGCAATAAGCTTTTTATCTTTATCTTATTATAGTTATCTTCTTATTTTATAAGCCAGAATTAACTCAAGCATATTTAATAATAAATTTTATTACTTCATTTTGACTGGTAAATATTGCAGCAACTGTTTCAAAGTGCCTTATACCTGTTCCTGTGTGTTAAAATATATAATTTTAAGAAAAGGAAAATGATGGAAAACAATCCTTGTAAAAATCACAAGGTTTCTTTACGTTTCCAGGTGTATGAGGGTAGGAATCAATGAAGCCATTATTTCTCAATGTAATTTCTGGAAACAAATAGCGTCAGTGTCACAGGCCTGTAATCGCAGCACTCCAGGAGGCTGAGTTCAGCCTGGGCAAATTAATAACTTAGATAGATCCTGCCTCAAAAAAAGAGGGGGCAGGGAGGACAGGCTGGCTCTAGTTCATCGCAAAAGCTCTGGGTTCAACGTCCTTGAAAATTTTCTGAAAACAAACGGTTGTATGATCACAAGGAAAAGAAAGACAGGCAAGGCAGGAGGAAAGCCAGTCTGAGCTGAGCTCCTGCAGCACACAGCTCTTAGACCGTTACTTTGAAAACTTAGTTATCTGCGCCAACCCGTTTAATTTAGGTCGATCTCTGTCACTCTTTTTTTTCCTTTTCTGTGATAAATTAAATTATTGGTACCGGTTTTTCTTCCTTTCTAAATTAAAATTGTTTCTTCTACAACTGTGTTGTTTCTACCATTAATAAGGCAGTTTATTTTCCTGATTCTTGGCTTTAAGGTTAGTGATCTGCCTTGCTTCGGACAATGAGCTATGCGCAGATGTGAGTGCAAAGGGCTGAATTGTTCTTACCCAGTGAGCTACCTGGTGTCTTCCTCTGCCTCTGCATGAGCAACAATTCTCATCGATATCCCGGGTCCTTTCACTGGAGCCCCAAATGACAAATATACGAAACATACTTGATGAGAACTCATGGTGAAGAACACAATCCTGCTGGGCCTGGAGCTTAAAACAAGAACTCTGCCCCCTGATGAGCCTTGTCTACTTCATTTGACCTTCAGCTAAATCATCTACTTATGAGAGGGAACAAAATATTTCTAATTAAGCCCCAGAGTATGAAGGTATGTGTTGACCCAGAAATCATTTTCATACAGATGTGATGGGAATTAGAGACGGTCCTGCAGGTAATTATTAGATAATGTTCCAGGCAGAATTAGCAGTGAGAGCAAATGTACTGAGGAGGGCGCATGTGTTATGTTTTGGTAGCAAAACGATTGTGGCCATACGAAAGTGAAAAATGAGCCGTTGTGGTTGTTGTTGCTATTACTGTCACTGCTGGCGTAATTCAGTCAAAGCAGTCAAGGAAAACACACGAATAAGTTGGCTTTCCCATGCACATCAGTTGAGAACACAAGCAAGTGGAACCCGAGGTAGGTCACTAACATGGTGTTTATACGGGCCTATTGGAGGATTTAGACTTGGGTGGGGTGATAGAAAACAAAGGTTCTCTTTCATTACTTGACTAGTTACTTAAGCAGTCCATGAGTTAGAGAAGTTGTTCAGATGATCACAAAAACGTCGAATTTATGTTCTGTAACAGAATCAAAGTACATGTAATCCACTGTGTTTCAGATTCTAAGCCTTCAGTGAGGAAAACAATGAGCCTCCTCTCACAAGATTTAGAGTCTGTGGGTACAGTGATTTTAAAAAATTATTTAGCTACTTCGAAACTTCAAAACAAATTTTAATGTCATTTCAGTGTATATCAAGTTACAAAGAGCATGGTAAATAAATCTTGTATCATTATAATTTTTAATTTGAATCTAAGTAGAGTATCAAATATAGATTTGAATTTCTCAACAGCATAAGTAAAACATTAGTCAAATAATAAAAATAAAATTCATCAATTTTTCCAATATCATTATAGTCAGTAGCTGTACACATACAATCCAAAATGCTGTCTATTTTTAAATTAAACTGAGTGATCAGAGTGAGGTATTCAGACAAAATTACATTGACTATTTCGTTAAAGGACAAGCTAAAATATCAGGGTGTAGAAGAGAGCTTAGCAGGCATTCAATATTATTTATCTTATTTTATAAATTAAGAGGACACTGTATTCCAGTAGTTATTTATAAATACAAAATGTACCAAACCAATTCAGATTTTATTATGTACCAATTTTATTTTGCTCTAACAAGTACAATAAAAACTAAGACTTATTAAATGATTTATGATAATTTTTAAATATTTGTATTGGTTTAAAAGCAGTATAAAGTAGCTAAAGTATCATACATTCCTTAAAACTTCAAACAACACTCTGCATGAAAACCATCAGCTTTACCTTCAATTCCATCTAATCCAAGAACAAATTTGAATAAAACAGTCTTTCCTCTACAGAATGGCAACACAAATACTTTCCTAAATTACATTTATTTCTACAAAATCAAAACTTCATTAGATGAGCAATAATAAGAATAATAGTTAGAACTCTTGGACTTTTGAAAAAAGAACAATTTGTCTTAGGAAACTCAGCACACCTTCACACTATTGAAACCGAGTGCTTAGGAATTCTCTGTTTCCCAGGTTGATTGTATGGTAGCGAGGGGAGCACGAGAGCATAGGATCAGGCACCAGGAACCGTTTTGTTCACATGTGTTGTAAGTCTGAGAAGACAGGCCTGACATTCAATGCCGTGAAGCTGCTTTTGGACCTGTGGTATCTGACCCACACACATCCCTTCCCTCCTTCCTGCCCTCTCTCCTTTCCTACTTATTTTCCTCCCTTTTTCCTTTCTTCTTCCCTCTTTCCTTTCTTTCCTTCTTTCTGTCTACATTTCAAATAGAATTTTTGACACAACAGTCCAGATTCTTGGCTTTTGAAGAACTGAGGTGTCCCTTGCACCGGGTGTGGCTTTCTCCATGTCACCGACAGCTAGAGCTTAGCGGTGGCAGCTCTACCAGGCAGGACACTTCTGCTCTGGTGGATCCCTGCCTGCATTCCAACTTCCCTCTGTGATTTCTAATACAGTTTATTGTCTGTGTCAAAGGAGAAATGCTTTCTTCGGTTTTCCTGTCATGCTCTTTTGTCTTGAAGGTTTGAAGTTGCCCACTTGCTATAGAATAAATCGTTCTTTTGATAACGCTATATCTTTCTTTTTGCCTAAGGACAATTGCTTGGCCACATAGTTCTTTAAGTTCTTCTCTGCACTCTTGTTATTCTTTCTTTAAATAAAAATAATCATGATTTCTCTCATCCTCTAACAGGCTATAGTATTTAGTGAGATAAAGGACAAAGAAAATGTATTGCTGTTCATTTATGTGAAAAATTTATTTTAATATGATGCCTGGGAGAGGGATTAATTTGTGCTCCAATGATGCCATTGAGCCCCGAAACTTTAAGCAAGTGAGTGTAGAGAAATTGCCTTGCACGTGTCCCCAAGTTCCCTTCGCTGTGGTATGTACACGCCAGCTGCAATGACTGTCCCTGCTAGGAGTCTACGAACCAAAACAGGGTCAGGAACTAACATGGTGGCCTCAAGCACAAAGAAAAATTTAAATAATTAAATTTCAGGCAAATGATTGACATGGTAAACAATCATTAGACCATGTGGTTAAACCCTGACAGGACTCTTACATATTCTTTTAATAATATGTATATATTTATAATTTCTAATCAGTTTTACCAGAGTGTTGCATTATTATGTTTAAAGGAATATACTCTTAAAATTCTTATCTTTAAGTGACTGGTCCCCCAATTTTCAATCCGTAGAGAGTGACTTTTAAAAATTTTCTCCAAGTGTGAGAAATACCACTGTACTTCTACATAATGTGTGTATATTCCTCATCATTGGCTAATCTCTTTCAGTAGGCTTTTCCCTACTGTGGAAAATTAATAGTTATCTCTCCTTTATGCTGCTTCAACCTGGACCATAAATGCATACATTCTATGGCTTTATTCTAATATTGCAGTCACACCATAATTTTCTTTAGATTAACAATGCAAAAACTGTTACTAATATTTATATTGTGGTTTTGCATCTAGATGTTTTCTAAGTACTTTATAAATATTAATTCACTTAATTCTTAAAGCATTAACCCCTAGGCATTATCTTCATGAGCCTTTTTATGGAAATAAAACTGAGGCTGTAGGGAAACTGGAAAAGATCTGTTATTAATATGTAGATTCGAGCCTTGGCTCTTGACCTCGTGTTTTCACCATTATGTTATGTGACCTTCTATTTGTCAGTATTTACATTATGACCAACAAACAGCTGGTGTCATTTAACATATCAGAGCATTTTTTTGTGAAATTTTTACCTAAATGTGAAACTATTTTTAAGGTTTCTTCTGTTTATGTTCCAGTTTTCTAATTATGTCTTGAGCACTTTTCATGTTAGACGTATTCCTCACACATCTGGTGACCCTCAGTTCATGTACGAGAGGAAAGAGCACTTGGATTTGTGCATGCACTGAAGGAAGTGTTTGTCATTCGTTGTCTTTAACATAAGTAGTCTAATAAGATTATTTGGAGAGCCACTAATATTCATGATACGTTGAGTGGCAATTCTCATTAAAGAGATGTCCCATCTCTTGCTTAGATAGCTGTATACTCCCTTCTGAGGATCCCACACTTCTATACCATTGGAGGAACTGCCACTTTATTGCACTGACCTGGGGTTTGGGAGTCACATTACCATAAACAAAATTTTAAACAGTTTTACTTATAAACCCCATTACCTGGTATAATCTATCACTAAGCTATTTGAAGTTCTGCAATGTAAATTGGAAGATATTGTTTCCCATTTCAAGTTTAATGCTCACTGTTTTGAATCTTTAAGTAGTCACCATTCAATCAATTTCCAGCTTTGCATTTCCACATTCTACATACACTCACTGTTAGTGGTAACATGTACCACTGGACCATCCATGCTGGGTCATTTTTGTTAAACTTTAAAAAGGAGAGGACATACATGACATATTTACTATACAAATTTAATCAGAAATTTATCTTTTTAAATTTCCTTCCCATAAATGCTGGCAAGTACTTATCATCAAAATTCAACTTGAATTCAATGAGAATCTTTAAGTAATATAGAAAATAGTTGCTGTTTTATTGTGAAAGAATTTTATGATTTCTACTTCCGTGTTTCGTTGGAAGAACATGACTCAATTTTTGACATTTAGTGCTAAGAAACAGTTTATATTTATAAAGAAATTAGCCCACCTTTCAATTTGGAAAGGTGCTAATTTCAAAACTAAATTATATCCAATATGTATTCAATAGTCAATAAAATTTTAGGGGGTGTTTCAGCAATGAGCATCATTAAAATACAGTATGTATTTTTATATGAATTGAGTTGTGATACTATTAAAATTTGACAGTGCCACAACTTTACTACATGTCTAAAAATTATGGATATCCAAGAAACATGTGCTCTGTTGTCTTTCATCTATAATGACAAAAGTAATGGCACGTTCTATTTTTGTCAAAAAGATATCTTCAAGTTAAATGTTTATTAAAAATAAATTCAGGAATGGATTCTATTGTCTTTAATTATTCTTTCATTTTTTACTTTGGTTCACTTTAAGCATTGCTTGGCCACATATTTTTATTACTGCTTCGATATAAAAATAACCTATATGCCATCTTATCTTACCTGTTGTGACAGTTACAGAAAGCATAGGGTTTGGTATGATGGGAGGTCTTTGAACTATGCACTGAATGACCTAGTTCATGTAGATGACATCTTTAAATTTTCTGCAAATGTGTTACATAATTCTGTAAGTCACTTCTAAATAACACTTGCGTAAAATGATTTTTTAAATTGTGGATTAAATTGAATATATTATGGGTCTACCATAATATTCAGCACAGAGAAAACACACAAAACTTGTAAACGTTCTTGTTTTTTTCTTAGTTTAACTGTTTAATCTGATGCCATTAGAAAAAAACTGATTCTTTATAGTCCACCTTTGTTTTTGAACATAAAAATTTTTGTCATGATAAAAGTAATGCTTTGACACACCTAAAAATAAAGTGTAAATGGACTTCTATCTCCCTGATCCAGTTAATGTTTCCAGAAGCAAGTCAGTAAAAGTCCAGCCTCTTGCAAACTATCTCTTAACTCTAGGAAGAATGATCAGTTTTCTGTGGCTAAATGTTTGGTTTTGGATTATTCTAAACTAAACTTTGGTTATTCAAAGTTAGCATACAGTACAGAGAATAAACAGGCAACATAAAATAAATCTTGTAATCATTTTGACATTTATAATTTGTAATTTATTTTTCTGCTAAGGCACGATGACCAACACCAAGATCATGGCACAGCAGTAAGGGAAAAGTTGCTTGGCTCTTTGTAACACAAATCATAACACGTTGGCAGTGATGATCTGTAGAATAGACTCTTGGCTGTTTTGTGATTTTTAAAGGCTGTTAGTGTATAGATAAAATTCTTTAATAATCATACCTATCTTAAAATGGAAACTTAAAATATTGGCAAATTCCTTTCATCCATCCTCTGAAAAGAAATTACAATCTGCCTTATAATCTGATCCAGGTCTTTCATTTGGAACTGCAGATCTAATCATAGGAGGAACTGGCAGGGTCCAATGAGAGATATTAAGATGAAATGTACGAATGATTAGAGATGGCTTATCTTTTCCATTTCCGTGAAATCTTAATAAGTTATTTCATATTCATATGCCTCAGTGTCTTCATCTATAATGCAAAAAAGAAAGTTGGCCAACCACACAGAACTATTACGGAGGCTGAAAGAAAAGATAGATGTCATGGAGTTCAAGTAATATCAATCTCTGCCCATTGTTCAATTTTTATATTCTATTCACCAGATATGCATCATCTAGACAAGTCCACTTAGGGTGAATAAAATGTGTACATAGCTATCTACATCTTTCCCCAAAGGCATGGGACATTGTTTTAAACAAATCTCATGGAAATTCTTCCATATCTATCCATTAAGCACTTTCTCCCTCCTTCCAATCTTAAGTTATTTACCTATGGTATCTATTGTGGTTTGGATGGAACCACAATAGATGGAACCACGTGCTTTTGGAAGTTTGGGGCCTGGTCTGTAGGGATGAATTACAGGCATGTAGTGGGAGCTTATCTCACGTTCCACACCTGGAATGAGCAGACCACTGTCTGGACCAGGTAGAATCCCCGGGAAGAGTCTGGAGGGATCTATGAGCTGCTTCTTGCCTTCCTTATGGGAGTAGACTTGCCTTGTCTTGACTTGACTTCCTGTTAGTGACGTTGTGAGGAACTGCTTCCACCTCTGCCTCTGCCATGTACTTCCATGGTTGCCAGCTGTCCCTGAGTGGACTGTGCTCTTTTGAAACTGTGATCTAAAATAAGCTTTTTCTCTTGTAATTATGGATGTCAGGTCTTGAGTCACAACAATGAAAAAGTAACTATTATTCTATATTATTAGCATTTAATTTGTATAGCATCTTCATTAAATTCTTTCATAGAAGGATAAGTAATAATAGCAAAACTTTATTTTGTTAAATTCTAGGCGTTATAACCTGTGTTAAATAATTTATATGTATTTTTATTTAAATTTTGCCATTGTCATGTATTATATATATATATATATATATATATATATAATTTTTTTCCTATTTTACAATCAAGAAAATGTCAACATGAAACACAACCCATAGGTATACTAATCTCAACAATAAAAGATAAGAATACACAGATAAAACTTTTAAAATATGCCCCTTTAGAGTAGACTTTATATGTATTTCTCAAACATAAATCACTGACCTAAATGAAATTAGGTATGAATCTGGAGTGTCTCCAAAAGTTTCATGTATTGAATGTTATGGATTGTCTATGGGACCATGGGCTGTTGGGAGATGGGGGCCTGGTCTGGAGTGTGGAGGAGGGGATTATGTATGTGGTAGAGGACAGGCATGTGGCAGATTGGATGGCAGGCATGTGGTGGGGGCTTATCACACCTTCCATACCTGGAAAGGGCAGAAGGGGTGGATCACAGGGATGGACCCTCTTCTGGGACTTGAATTTGACTGGACTTGACTCAGCTTCCTGGTTACGATGTTGTAAGAAACTGCCCCCACCTCTGTCACTGCCAAGTGCTTCCACTATTGCTGGCTGCTCGTGGTTGGACTGTGAGTCTCTAAAACTGTGAACTGAAATGAAAATTATTCTCTTCTCATTGGTACATGTCAATTATTTAGTTACAGAGACAAAAAAGTCACCCTGAAGAATCAGTAATAAAATTATGACAATAGTCTAATTCATTTTGCAATAACTTGGAAGTTACCTCAACATTATAGAGTTGTCAAGTATATCATGATAAATGGTATAGACCTAAGAAAAACTTACAGTTATTCAAAATCCAGGGTGTTTAAATTTGTAGTCATTTGACATTGGTCCTAAACCAGAATAACTATATGTTTGATTGGCCCAAAACAGCTATGCATCTTGACTGATTAAACTTATACTTCACTTCATAGAAAATAAATCTATTCAATTCCTGAAATTGATCAGACCATGATTAATACCTAAAGTATTATTTAAGAAAGAGTAGATATGATTGTAGAAGACCTTATAAATTTATGCAAAAATAATCTTATTCATGAAGATTCAATAAATTGTTATCAACTTCAGAGACAGAACAAACCAAGGATAAAGAAAAGTGAAAGAGTATATTTGTCTTGGAAGTAGTTAGATTCTGATGAAAATAATAATATATGTTCTGATTTCAAAGTTTAATTTGCATTCAAGATTCATACTAGAAGATTCTGGAGGAGATAAAGCTAATCACGAATATGGTCTACAGTGAATAAACAAAACTAATTAGTCCAAATCAGAAGGAAAATTCAGACTAGAATGGAAACAGAAGATATAGTGTGTGGCTCACACAGAGCGGAGAAAGCCTAAGTGGAGAAAGTTCGACATCTACTTGTTCTTTTAAGCACTCATTCAGAAAAAATACACCACTGCCAAACTATATGCCAAGCATAATGTTTCATGTTAGAAATAGAAATGTAAAAATAAGATATTGTCTCGAGCCCAAGATTTTTGGTTTTTATACAAAATAAATGTTCATGAATAAAATTAACAAAATCTACGTAATATTAAAGCATCACAAACAAAGATGCAAAAGAACAAGAGGCTAACCAGGCCTTTTGATGGAAGCCTGTGAATCCCAACGCTATGGTAGGCTGGGGCAGGAAGACTGCAAGTTGGAGTCCAATTTGGGCAATAAATATAATCAGTCACTTACTGGAACTTGTCCCAAAATCAAAACCAAAAAAAAAAAAAAAAAAAAGGCTGTGGATGTAGCATAGCACAAAGTGGGTTTCATGCCTAATATCACAAAAATGAAAAACCTGAAAAGAAAGAAAACAAGGGAAAAAAAGCACAAGGGGCTAAAAAAGGATGATTGGGAAGGGGTTTGAGAGACCTGATAAAGTACAGATGGCCAGGTGAATAAAACTTGCTCCATTAGGGAGGCATTTGAGTGAAGACTAGAACATTCAGAAAAGTAGAAAATATAAAAATATATATTCAAGGAAAGAACAATCCACATGTAAAAGAGCCTCATTGGAAAGGTATTTGAAATAATGATTAAAAATTTAAAAAGCGTGAGAGAAATGAAAAAGTGAGAAAAGGCTTCGCGAACTGTGGCAAAGGCATTATTTATGGGCTTAAAAATAAATAATAAGGAGGTTAATAAGGACATTTTTTTCTGCAGAAAAATTATATGATGCAAGTTAAAAAAAGAATCCCTCTTGTCTTTGTGTCTAAAATAGATAATCAGGAAATAAGAACCAAAGGTGACCAATATCAAGGTCAAGTGTCGAATAAAGGCCGCCTTGCTTTGAGCTGGTGAGTCTGAGACTGCAGAGGAATTCTGAAGGGTTAACGGAAGTTAAATATAAAAGGCCTTTTTCTGCTTTATTCAGTAAAATATTTATCAAGAGGTAGTGCTGAATTGCATATTCATAGCAAAGGAAAGTAAAGGAACAGTGTTGAGAAGTACGTGGAAGGGGCGATCGCTGGATCTGAGGCTCCTAGAAAGGCCTTCACAAACAATGTGCATGGCACAGAGACTTCCAGGCCTTGAATTGCACCTGGCTCCTGGAGCTGCTTCATTACTATGACGGGCAACACTCCCTGGCTCCTGAAGTGAAAGAAGGATGAAGAATTCAGGCACAAGTCTGGAATACGCCCAGCCTACTGATGTGAGGAGCTGCTCTGCCATTAATCGCTTGGACCAGGCATGTGCAGAGAGAATACATGGTCTCGGAGCCAGAGGAGAGCTGTTCTGAAGACAGCTGGAGCAGAACAGCTGCAGACCAGAAGAGTGGGCTGATTATTTTTGTCATTCACGGACGTTCAGTGAAACAGGCTGAGCTCCAGCTGCAAAAGTTGGGACATGGGGTTGTCTCTTGGACAAGACTCGTGTACAGGATGCAAAAGAAGCTGTTCCTAACCTAAGGATTGCACACAACCTAAACTGCGGAAACATATTCATGGCTGACACTACGTGAATTAAATTGCTCCTGACACGAGAACTCACATGCCTTCAGTGGCTGTTTTACTTTAGGTCGAGTAAACGGGCACATATGTGATGTAAGCACAAAAATGTTGTATTTGGAAGCTTTGAATTTTATGCCATGTTTCCTCAGGTACCAGAGTCAGTAATATTGCAGTTGGGCTCAGAAAGCAGACTTCACAAAGCTTACATAGCTAGGCAAAAGTTAGACATCACTAAGCCTAGAGACGGCAGGAGGCAGGGGCCGACGTACAAAGCAAAGGGGATGTGATTGTTTCCTCCTTCCTCTGTTATCTTAATCATTAGCTACAGAGAAATTCTAACAAGTTTATGATTTTAGACTTTATCCTAAGAAAATATAATCTTCTCTAACCATACTGATAAGGTCCAGAGTCATAGAAGTCCAGGTCATACGTAAGGGGGTTTTTGTTGTCATTGTTATTGTTGTTTTTAGACATTTTGAGAGCTCAAAACAAACTGAATTAAAAGCATTCCATTTGGTGAGTGAAAATAAACTCGTTCTCTAGAGTTTTTGAAAATGACACATTTTTTAGTGAAAAAATTACCTGAGAGGAAACAAACTATTATCCTTCAAAGACTCTTTTAATCGTATGATTATAACTTGAGACCTAATGTAACACAACTGCCCTCTTAGTGTTTGCTTACCTTCATAATTGAAAGTATACTCTCTCTACTGCTCTGAATAACTATGTCATTTTACGATAAACTCTGTGATGGCTTGGTGTCTTGATATCTTGTCTAAACTTTTCAAACATAAGGAACCAGAAAGTGAGAGTCACTGTTCCCTTACGTGGGAAGGGCCTGGCTTCCGGTTTGTCAGTGATAATCTTTCATGCTGTGACTCACGTCTCTGATGTATTGAATGGTAAAAAAAATCTCCCCACTGCCTCGATCTCTAGAGGAAGATTATGAACCTTCCTCTCCCGTCTGATTATGCTGCACTGCGGAGGCCCATGGGCTTGGAATCATTCCTGTATATGCAAGATTTAGTGACTCCAGTGATGTTTCAAGCTATTACGTCTGTGCAGTTTATTTTCCTTTAGGTTTACTTGGCATTTTATATGGGATTCTATTCCAAGCTTCCACAGTCTTGTTGATTCTTCTTCCACTTTCAGGAGTAACAGTGTTTTTGGTTAAAAGATGATGTACTATTAGTAGCTCTGCTAACTTTACAATGATATGTGATTTGTTTTAAGAGTACCTTTTCTATATAGGATATCAAGTCTGCTGCATGTGCCAGTGGATTCTAAGACCACCATAGCTAAGCTTTGTGGGGTAGTACTGTAGCCGGTGGGTCCTCACCTAGCACCCCTGCTCAAGACGCTGAAAAGCAGCACTAAATGGCTGCTCCAGGATCACAAAGGAAAACAATTATGTCATTAGTTAATTTTAATGTTTTCATTTCTTCTGGCCAAAGTGTTTGCCATTATAGTGCAAATTGTGGATAATGTGCCAGTATCTTTGGACATACACACTCTGATTATTCCATTTGTATCTGTGGCTAGAGAGTGACTGTTAGAGTTGTTAATTGTTGCTCTGCCCAACTCTGAATTTGATGAGAGCAAGCTATGAGCCTGTCTTGGGTAGCACTCCATCCCTGGGACTTAACATGAACATACACATACCTACAACCCTGGGACTTAAAATGAACACATAAGTTTGTTGAATCACTAAATAAATGCTAGCCATCAGCTAGTGAAGGGCAGCATATAATTTTAGAAAGAATTTTTTTTCCATTTTACCAAGGATTTAGGATCCTTTTTATAAAAATACAAAAGCTGTGATACATCAAGACCATTGAAAACTAATGCTATCATATATCTGCATGAAAGAAATTGAATTTCACCTTGCCAATAAACATGTAGCTATGTTACTCTTTTGTATCCCAAGGTGATCCAAGTAATTACATGATTAAAGATGTGTAAGTGCTGGAAATTAGTCTATTGTAGGCCCTGACTGTAATATTCTATTAAAACAGCTTAAAATGTGTGGCCCCTAGGCATTTTTTTCTCAATAGAAATCACAGGGATCTCTAATAGGAAGAGTAGATTATACATTCTCTGATCTTGTTAGAAGGTAGAAACCTCCTGGAAGGCTTTGCTATAAGTTTTAAGTGGCAGATAAGATGAACTTCAGCATTGTGAAGAGGAGTTAGTTTTTCTTAAGCTGTGTAGAGCTCATCACTGGAAGCTCGGGACTCCCAGAATAGTCGATGCTTAGCATCAGGCAATCTCAACAAAATAAGCACTTGATTCACCTGGAATGGGCAGGTGGTCATGCTTACAATGTGAGTTCATGAAAAAGAGCAAGGTTTCTAATAATGCAGAGAGAATGTAATAAGTTTAGCTCAAAGGAGTTTGTCTAGAATATTTTACAGATCTTTCCTTGTATTAGAGAAGATACAGACTACTTCTCAAATAGTCTACCCATCGTTCTGGAATATCGCTTTTCCAGTAAATGTATCTTTAAAAATTCAGAATGATAAAGAATGAGCAAAGCCATCGAATATATTCTCCCATGATTTTGTGTAAAGAATTTTGTGATTTTATGCATAGAAAGTACAGAATAGAACAAAAGAACAAAAACATGTAAAAAGGTAATAACTTAGTTTATGTTTTTGATACATAAAAGAATTCCTAAAACATATTTGAGAGTTGATTTCAAAGTATTTAATGTGACTACATGTTATACTGTCAACTCATATGAAACTATTAAACACACATACTAAAATGTCTCAGTGGAAAAAAAAAGTAATAACCGTGAATGATAGATTTTACTTTACCTGCAAGTTAACATGTAGTCCTTGTACAGAGGCTGGCAGAAGACACAAAATTCCCAGGCTGGAAACCAACCACTGTTACAGCACAGCAGCTGCATGAACTTTGAGTTTGGCTCAAGGTTCCCTAGGCCCATATATGTAATGCAGAGGAAGATTTCCAAGGAACCCAAAAATTTGAAAATCCCAATATTATAAGAAAGCTTTTGGGAAACTTTGTAACTTCTGCCAAGATGTGGTAAAGGCCCAGCCTTTCCCTCCTCTCATATACATGTTTTAGACAGAGCCTTGGTATAGTTCAGATTTGAATGTACCCCCAAAGCATCACGCATTTGCATGCTGTGGAGTACCTATGGATTACGTGTGCTGTTATGAGAGGTGGGGCCTGTTTGGAAGGAGCAGATCACTGGAACGTGACCTGGAGGGATAAACGCTAGCTCTACCTTGCCTTGCTCTCTCAGCTTCCTGTTGCATCACACTTTGAACAATTTTTCTCCAGGAAGGCCTTTGCTGTGTGACACTAGTATCCAAAATCATGCTTTTCTTGAGACAGAGTCTTGCTGTGTAGCCCAGGCTGGCCCTGAATTCATTACGTAGCCCAGGTTAGCCTTAGACTCATGGCAATCCTCCTGCCTCAGACTCGCAAGTGCAAGTGCTGAGATTACAGGAATGCACCACCCCTCCTGGCTTTATGTGGGGCTGGGGAGTTGAAATCAGGGCCTTACATCAAAAATCATTCTAATGCAGTGAGCACCTACTATGTACTAAGAATGTAAAGTATTATCTAATTGAGTATAATAATCATAAAAATATAACGCAATATGATATTTTATAGTTAAAATAAATAACAAGGTAATATGAATGTGAAAATTAAATACAGCATTGATCTTTTAGAAATCTTTGTCAAGGTCTTCATCTTTATGACTCAATCCAAGAGACAAAATAGATGACTTATGCCTACATTCTAGAAATAATAAGTTTCTATGAAGGTAATAAAAGTGTAATGAAAATTTGCATTGCTCAGGCTTCCTACCTCTCCCACTCAAGAAGGGATGTAATAATATGATTAAAAATGAAGTGAAAATTATCTTATAAAGGTAATTTCAACTCCATTCAACTTAAATCGTACAATAAACCTGTTACATTATGAGTGGTAAAGCAAATTATCCCTGTGACAGACTAAAGCTGAATATGTTGCATGAGTTGAGTTATAACTCTACCATTAAGGTTTTCATCCCGTGGTTGTAGACATATACCTTATGATACCTCAGACACTTTATCAACTTGGTTCATATGTGATTGTAGGTATTTGGTATGCATACAAAACATTGTAGCTTTCTAATGAGCCAATATTTATGACTAAGTTTTTGTTAAAATGCAGGGAAATAGAAGAATACAGGAATGAATAACAGACCTCAGAAACAGAAAAATTCCTGTTGATGTAAATGTAAACGTGCAAGGCAGCCCTTCTTCCTATCTGTCCCCTTCTTTGCCTGCTCTATCTTCAATCTTCTTTCTGTCTTTCATCCTTAAAAAAAATAGTCCCATGGCCATTAGTGGATGAGTGATTTGGAGGAGTAACTAGAAAGCAACTGTGCTCTAGATCTGGGTTTGTGTTGAAGTGGGATACTCTGTGAACATTGCATTTAATCCTATGGATAGGAGAACAGCCAACTGATAAAACTGGATTTATAGAGGAATAGCAAGCCATTATTTCAGCCCAGAGAACGAGACATTTTGGTACTATGGGGGCTGCAGAGATACACAGTGATCTGGTTTTGCATCACCAATTTCAGGATGCTTTTGTTTAACCGTCGTGTTCTGTGAGCTTCGTGATTGTCAGCAGGAGAAAAGCATGACCGAGCTGTGAGCATCAGGCCCGTGAGTCACGAGTAAGAGGCGCATCTGTAGGCGTGAGGCCGATTCCCAGAAGGCAGGACCTTTCCGTTTCAACAATAAATAGTGTGCTGCACACGCTCTAACTTTCTGCCTGTTTATCTTAATCATTCCTTCTGCTGTATGCTGGCAGTTTTAGAAGATCTTGAACACAGAGAGGCAGAACACAAGCCCTGCAGGAGTTTGGCTATATCGGTGGAAGAAGAGAATCTGCTTACTCTATCATTTGGGGCAAGTTCCTTCTCATGCCTCAGCAGTAAAAACCTCATTACATATCTAATGGTCGGGCTACACAGCTCTTCTCTCTTTCCCTCACACATTTATTCCTAGCAAGTTCCCACTGATCTCTCAACATAAAAGTTTTACTATTTTCCTTGGAGAAAGACTTTCCGGTAGCCCCTTCTTGTTCAATTAAGCTCCCAGTTAAGCTCTCAGTAAGTTAATCTCAAAAATCCTGTATTTCCTCAAAGGACTTCATGTATCTTTAATTAAATATCTCATTGAGTTATTTGTTTAATAACTGCTTTCATTTCTGGTTAAATCCTTAAATTCTTCAAGGACATTTTCCATTGTTTTCACTCCTGCCTGAATTTCAGTGCCTAGCACACTGCCTGGCACTCAGTAAGCATAAAATTAAATGTTTTTACAAAAATGAACGATGAATGAGCAAACCACACCGTGTGGCAATGTGCAAATTTTGGAAAATGACTTTGGGGCTTGACAGATGATACAGGCTTCACTTTAGAGATAATTTGTAATGATAGTGTGTGTGGATTTGTATTTTATGCTTTATTTGGTTGAATTCTAGTGCAACATCTGGAGGCATTTGGCCCCTTGAGATAAGAGCTACGTCTGCACAAATGTGTCCTATAAATTAGAATGTTCTTCAGCCCTCATCCCAGGGGAAGGTGACATAACAAAACTGTGCTCAATAGCTCTGGCAAGGTTGTTACATCTATAGAAATTCCCTTACGAAAAATAGTTTATTTTTTTCAAATAAAAAAAAAGATGACTAAAAAATATTGGGGATCTGAAAGCTTCTAAGATGATTTCTCCACTCTTTCTCACTGTTACAGAATTCAGCTACTAGCAGAAGACTGGGAACCATATTTTCTCCTAAAAACATCCTCAGTCTCTTTTTGAGAACTACTAGATAGAGACAAGGACAAATGAGTGTATTTATTTACATAAACGTTACATATGAATATGTTCCTTTTTTTTAAACAACAAAATCTTGGAGAACATGAGCAGGTTGGTGAATTAGGAAATGTTGCCTGGATGTAATTAACTTAATTTTCTAGTAAATCTTGACATTCTTAACTTTCGTGGCAAAAGCATGGTATTATGCCTCCAAGAAATAAGTTGGAAGCCATCAAACATTACCAAATTGTACTTGATGACTAAAGTGAACACATGTGAATGGTCCCTGGATACTCCTGATGATAAAAGAACGTAAGACATTCTTTTTTAAAAGGTGAAAATCAAATACCAGTGGGTGGTATTGGCATATCTTATTGCTTGAAAGGGCAAAATCTGCTTCTTTCCTCAAACTTGGCTGAGTCAGTGACCTTTACCTCATTGGTGTAAAAAAAATTATTTGAATCTGCCCAACATTTGAATTTTTTTTAATTTAGGCTTTGAGTATCTATTATTGTATTGTGTGTGTGTGTGTGTGTGTGTGTGTGTGTGTGTGTAATTTCTACTGAACAGAAGAAAAACTCAGACCTGAAGAAAGTACATGCCTTGCCTACCTTATTTTAGCTAGTAAGGAATAAATATAATACAGTATTTGATCCTAGAACTTTTTACTTTAATTCATTATTCTGAGAGTTTTTCTCATTATTCCCAGTAGCCTGAAAATGAGGTGAAAGAGTAGAGCTAACTGGAAAACACACTTTGACCCTCACCTTGCAATTGCTTATATTATTTTGCTTGTTGCTTCCAAAAATTCTTTGAGCAAGCTGTTATTATTTTTTTTTATACCTATGCCTTTCAGTCTCGGCTGAGCAACACATTAGCCTCTAGACTTTGGAGTCACAGATGTGCAGAATGACTATACTTTCCAATTCCTTTCACAGATGTGCTCTATGACTATACATCCTATTTCCTTTCCATAAGCTTTGAGTTTGAGGCTCATTATCTCTACATTCACAAGTTAAACTAGTGACTCTTAATACACAGTTAGGCTTAAAATAATTTTCTGTACATGAACAAAAAGCCTACCAGAAGTTAAATTATCCAAGGTCATATTGATAAATTTTAAATATAGCATTGAAACTCGACCTCAAAATACCATTCTTTTTTTTTACTATTAGCATAGCATACTGTACTTTTCCTTGACATTAAAATTTATCTCAAACCAACTCACCACTTTTACAGTGCATACAACTCTTAACTTTTCTTATAATAATCTGTATAGTATTCTGTATTTTCTCATAATATTCTGTAAATGACATTCTATAATTATTGTTAACTGCAAATAAGTTATATACACTATCCATGGCCTTATAGATAAAATCAGGTTTATAACTTTTTGTTGTAGATGTTTAAATACTCAAAATTTTGTGGAGCACGTACAATGTACTTTTTCCTGATGAAAATATTAAAATAAGTACTTATATTTCTTTATTCCTTCAGTGTTTATTTCTAGACTACTTATAAATTTAGACAGTGTGTAAGTGATGCAGCTAGAATAATAAGATTGACTTTGACCCACTCCTTAAATGGATTTAATACCACAGATGAAGAACAGATGTACATTTAAGTGAAATGTTTATGAGGAGTATAACGTGATATAGGGTGACAATGTTTATAGTGCGGCACAAACTAGCCTCCGCGGAGGAATTTAGACAACATTTATTAGCAACTCATTGTATCCATCAGGTGAAAGAGTAGAGATGAGAAAACAAGAAGATGCCTGACATGATTCTGACATGCGCAATTGCCTGGAGATGGTGCTGTATCTTGCCTAGTTGAGTAACAGTTACTGAACTCCCGGTGTGTGTGATGAGATGGGAGACATGGTAGGGAGAGACCCTCACATGCTGCTTTTGCAGTGTGGCCATCCCGAGAAGTGAAATCAGCAGACTCCAGGCACAGTTAGGTGTGGACGGTGTCAACACGAGGTGACACCTGGTAGAGAGCCTCGCTGGGGCAGGACACAGATTCCCAAGTCATTTTTGACCTATAATATTTTCACTTATAATTTCTTTACAATGATTAAGAAGCAACACACGTTCATCGGAAATCACCTTTTACATTTTGAGCTATGGGTTAGTGAGGTGAGCTATGGTGCTTTCTTGCAATACTGGGCCACAGCTGTGAACTGCAGCTGCCAACTCACCCACAACCACAAAGGTGAAGAACTCACATGAAATAGTCAACAGCAAATTACAAAACAGGCTTTGTACCAGGCTAATCCAGCGTTCTGAGTACATCTAAGGCAGGCTTTGCTAAGTCGTAGTGTTTCATAGTTTGTATTGAATGCATATGCAGCCTTTCTCTATAACAGTGGATTTAATGAGATACAATCCCATCATACATTAAAGAGCATAGTTACTGAGTATTTCAATTAGAAGTTTTAATATTTGTTCCTGAGAAACTCAGTGTCTAAAATTCTGATGGAGGAGAAGACTTCAGAAAAAAAGAGATTGAAAGAATTGACAGAGAAGTGGAAAGGTAAACATAGCAAGGTGTGGAAGCAGCTAGAAGATTTCCAGGAGATGTGAATTTCTGACCATGTTCAAGTTTTGATGGGTCAAGAAAGTCAGAAGAGAGAGCTGATGTGGAAAGTCACTCAGTGATCCTAGTAAGAGTCCCTGGGACTTTCTGACAAGAAACGAGAGCCAACTTGCAACAGGGTAGTGAGTGAGTGAGTGGTCAATGACAGAAGCTGGAAAATTAACAATGCTGGGCATAGATAGTACAATTGACTCTGAATATAAGGAAAGACACTTCCCTTTTCACGGAAGGAAAAGTTGCAAGGAGATTCTCACTATTTTCTAGTCATTTTTAAGTATGGTAGCAAAAAAGAAATAGAAGTTGCTGTCTGAAGATTTCTATTTTTTTGTGTAAAAGTTACGTAACGTTCTGAGAATAATGGTGCCTTATCACTTGACTATTTCTGATTGACTAACCATCTCAAATCCTCGGGACTTAAATCAGCAAGCATCTAATGTTTCTCAAGACTGTGTGGATGGAAAGTGGTTCAAGTGACCTGTAATTGTTTTCACGGAGTTTGTCTAGATTTGCTCAGGTGCCTTCAATCAAATGACAGGTTAATTACAGGTTGATTGATTGTAAGAAGATAACTGATTTCTCTTTGATATTGTTTCTCATGCTGCACAACATATGGCTAGGCTTCTTGCATGTTCCACCTGTGTATGCAGCCGCACTTCTTTACTAGAGGCCACAATATTTCATGAGAGGAAACCAATTTGGGCAGAATGTTTTGCTACTAAATTCATACGTTGAAATCTAAACCACCAATGTATACATTTGAAGATAGGGCTTTTATGACGTCATAAGAATGGAGTAGATCTAATAAGATCATTGTCATTATAAGGAAAGGTACCAGGCAGCTCCATCTTCAAGGTCTGCAATGTGAGTCCATGGCGAGAGGAGAAACAGTTTGCAAGCAGGGGAGGGTCTTCATCAGGAGGGGCTTGCGCTTGCAATCTTCAAACACATAAATAACAATTCCATTATTTAAAACAAGTTAAAACATGTTATTTTGTTTTGGAATCCACAGCTTATGAATATAGAAATAATAACAACAGAAATCTTCATACATGTTCTTTTTTCAATTATCTGGTTACAAGTAAGTTATTGTTTCAAAAACAAGCCACATTTCTACATTAAGATTTGAATAAAGCATTTCTATGTCATAGAGGCAGCCTTCATTGGAGCCAGTCATACAGAGACAGTAGATTGAGTAATTACTTGCATTACTTTCTCCATTATATGCCCATGGGAAGTGATTTCTCTCTCTCTCTCTCTCTCTCTCTCTCTCTCTCTCTCTCTCTCTGCTTTAATTCTTTTTTTCAAACTTTAAAAAAAATAAAGCTCACCAGTACTATTGGATCAGAAACCCACCCTAATGAGATCATTTAATCTAATTATCTCCTAGCAGTCCTTTCCTTACAGTCCCAATTGAAGTTAGATTGTAACATAAAAATAGGGGTGGGGGATACAATACGACCCTTCTTCCCAAGGAAGAAATGCTTATTTGTTTTGATGTCTGTTTTTCAAAGGTTGTATTTGTTGCTGATGAAACTACACTAGCTCATTGAAATTTATTTAATTGGTTAGAAAGGATTTTGAAGTCACAATTAAAAATGGAGGAAAGTTGGAGAGAAAGGATGGAGAGGAAGATGGGGTGTAAGAGAACAGTGATGTCACTAGATGTCACATGCAGTTTTTACACAGTAACGGTGAACCAGTCAAGGTGAAAATAAAACCAAGTGAAACCATTAGAATTAACTATTTGGAATACCGAATGGCACCAGGGATGATAAGATTCATGGTGCACCGTGAATGAGGGAGGTTGAGAAAACGTGATTTCGAGAGGAGGCAGTAGGACTGAGAGGCAGGTGGGTGGTAAGGTTGTCTGTGTGGCTTGGTGTCATCCACTCCCATGACAGAAACTAGATGGGGAATGTCCACAGGGAGCAGCAGTGTCTTTCATAAATAACAGAACTGACTCAGAGAAATGTGTAGACATTAATAATACTCTCCTCCCTTAATGGTTTAATAATCACGAGTGATATGTACATATTTGCCTTTCAAATTTTATTTATATGAATCGTTCTTCACAATTTGAAGACGTAGCTATCCCATTAAGACCGGTAAAGTGCAGCAAAGACAGGACACCAAAGCAGATAAATTAGTTAGGTAGGAAAGTCCTATTTGCTCTGCGTGCTCTCAGGGCCATTTAGAGGGATGACAGAGAGTAGCTCTTACCTCCAAATTAAATGTAGCATTCAATGAATCTGCCAAAACAAAACAAAAAAAAATCAAGGCCTGAGGTTACATGACTTCCAGTCATGTTTTTCCCTATCCTTTCAGCTGACAGATATCCCTTGAGTTTCTCTTCTCCAGCATGTTGCTAAGCCAGACCTCCATTTCCACATCTGTGAGACCTGGAAGGGCTCAGCTGTCTGAGTTATTTTTCTGTTTTTATCTTGTAGTCTTTCTGAAGAAGGTTAATAACCTTCATAACCTTCATGAAACACATTGTCACCTTTATCTTCAGCTAGAAAACACGAATACACAGGAGCCAAAACAACCACAACATTCCCTGGACAGATTACTCTGCATTCCCGACCCTTCTGTATACGATTTGGAAATAATAGGAATTACTTTTAAGGGACATAGTTTATGATAGATCTTTCATGATATTCCACATTTTAAAAACTTCCTTTCTCTAGCATTGTACTTAACAGAAACATTGGCTGAGGTTGTTAAATGCCGCCTACAATGTCTTCTCCATTGGACAGATCTTTCCACCAGTGCCCAGGCAGCAATTTGGGTAGTTTTCTTCCATTAACATAATATATTATGATATAACAAAATATAATTGTTAACTTAGTAGGACTTCTGTAAGAGATATTAACTCAGCACTTCATACCCATAAACTTTATCAAAATGAACTCTATTGATGAGATATTAAACTTATCTTAAAATCACTCATGCTTAGCAATTAAGTAGCTAACTATTGGTAAGTTTTAAAAATGCTATTATATGTCAAGCACCACCTAAACACTTTGCTATTATCATTTTATTCTCTGAGAAAACATGAAAATAGTAGAACTGTGTAGATAAATAGCATACCTGATCTCACTGTGCATCCCTGGCTGGTCTTGAACACACAGCAATCCTCCTGTTTCAGCCTACCCAGTGCTGGAATTATACGTGTGTACCATCATGCCTGAGTTATGTGGTGCTAGGTAATCAAACCTAGGGCCTGGTGCTTGCTAGTTAAGTACTCTAACCACTAAGCTATGGTGTAGCCCAACTCCTGTCACATTAGATTTTTTGACTTTATATTAAACAAAATGAAAGTTGTTTAGAGTTTCAGGAAATAATTACCAAATGAATGTTGAGTGAATAATTGAAGGAAATATTAATAATAATTTCAGAGTACTCTTTGAGGCATATCACAAGAAATTTTATTATTTGTAGCCCAATGTCAGTTTTTAAATGCATACCTCTACTCTAGGCTCCTAAATCAACCATATTTTATTTTGTATATTTGTATGTTGTAATATGACACAGACTGAAGATACTGGTAAAGAAAAGAGATTGTTTTGAGGGTACATCTCCCCTGTTTCTCTGATGTCTGTTTCTCATGAGATCCATGAGAAATTCCCAGATCTAGAGAAAGGGCCAGAAAGAAAAGTGCTAAGGCTCAGCTGGGTGGACCTCTGGGGTAGGCTGCAGAGAGGAAAGAAGCGGGCAGATGCTGAGAGAGTGAGGACTTCTTGAGTCTGGACTCTGGCTGCCTTCCTGATTTCACGCTTCCACTGGCTTTGGGATTGAGAGTGAATCTGATTTGCATCTGCTTGGAGCCAGGAATATTGTCACTAATGAAAGATACCAGCACACCTGGCTTTCAATATTTTATAATTTTGTGCCTTCCGCTAAGTCTCTCCACCCTCTCTAAAACGTATTATCCACATCTCCAAAGTGTGAGGGCCCTAAAATCCTTATGGCACCACTTATGTGAAAAGTTCATCACCATTTTAATACACAGAAACTAAGAGCATATGACGATTATGCTGATGATAGGTTAGATTAGGTTAAATTTTAATTCAGATTTGCTCATGCCTTTGTCTTCCATGAAACTCGGCATTTTCACAGTGAATCAAGGCCACAGTTAGGATTTTAAGTCAACAAGACAAACAGTGGGAAGAAATTTGGGGGAATTGGTGAATTGTTGTGTTCATAACTATTGCCTTAGGATCTATCCAATATTGGTAAACATGCATTGAGGTAGTAGTGAAACTAATACGGATGATTCAAAGACTGTGAACATATTCTCTAACTGTAAAAGCCTAAAGACAAATTTTAAACATTGAAATCACTTTCTCCTGCAGTAGTCAGAGGTAAAGCTGTGTTTTCTGTTCTCCAGAGAAATTTTCTTCTCGGTGCCTAAAGAAGGCGGTTAAAGCATAAAATGCTTTATGTAAGCCTATACCAAAATCAGACAAGATTTGTAAAATTTTCCAAATGAATAATAGTATTTGGGGATATAGTAATGTATACTATAAAGTGTGGCTTATGAAACATTTTTGAGGAGAAATTAAACATTACACAACAACACATATGAAAAATTCATAAATATCTGTCTTAGCACTTTGGCATTAATAAGTTAGCTGAGTGCATAGTTTGTGTAGAATGGACTCTGTTAACATGGCAACTGGATTTGAGATTCACGAGGTGCACTTTAATGTAGGCCCTGGACTTGGGACTGAATACAAACACGTAATTACATAAGTGAATTGCTGAGCCAGCATGAGAAGTGTTTAGCGAAAACTTCTCTCGAATCTAAACTATCATCCATTGATTATGAATCACAGTGATACCAGATGTCCTGCTCTGTGATTTCTGTTTTCAACTACTTTCTATGTGGGCTTAGATCCTTTGCATGTCTATGGCATTTTTCTTTTTTGAGACAGGGTCTCTCTCTGTAGCCCAAGCTGAGCTTAAACTCACTATGGATCCCAGGCTGGTCTTGAACTCCCAGCAATCCCCCTGCCTCAGCCTTTCCAGTGCTGGAAGTACAAGGGTGCACCATATGGAGCTAAAGAATTGAACCCAGGGCCCTGTGCTTGCTAAGCAGCATCCCTAACCACTGTGCTATTCTTCCAAACCCTATAATGTTTCTTTTTTATATTATTTGATTTCATAAAATCTTACCAAATAGAGAATATTCAAATTAATGACATAAAATGATTAAAATAAATTTTAATGTTGTAATTAGTAAGACTAATGAGACAAAATGTCTTAATTTAGGGTTCCAGCAGCAGTTGGAAGACATATTGCTTATTCTTCCCCAGTAGATTTTAAGTTTTACACGCTCAGTTATTTGGCATGTGTTTGGATATATGGGTCAAGTGTGAGGTACCTGTTTAAATATGCTCTTAGTTAAAATTAGAACACTGATTAGAAGGGAATAACTATTAATGCTGCAAGACAATGACACCATCTCCTAGAAATGGTCAAGGTTAGAACTTCAACATTGCAGCATCAGTGACAATACTGCAATCTCCGTCATTACCATCACCCTTAGTATAACCACTACTCTTCCATTGTCCTCTGTATACTTGCTCCATGCTTTGTTCCCTTCTAGTGCCACCTTTCCTTGATGCACATGCATATGTGGTCCAGGGTGGCTACCTCAGTTCTAAGTCATGGCTTAGCAATTTAAGTCTCATAGTCACTGGATATTCTGTACTTTGAAGTTCCCCATGCCAAATACCATGGCAAATTAGAAGCTGTTTGGCAATAGAAATCTGAGGAAAAAGTCATGACTTTTCTTCAGTGCCAATAGATCCACATTTTATTTTCTTATTGCAACTGACTAGAAGGTCAGTAGAGCATCCACATATGCCATCAGTATTTTCAACATCTTTACGTTCACAGGATCATACAGGCAAAACAGAGAGACTTATTCTGCACAACAGAAGACCTGCAGGCTTTGGTTAAAGCAACTAGTATCTTTGGAATCATGAGCAACGACAAGTAATAATTTATGTTTTTATAATATACTTGAAAATTTCAACAAAATGCCAAGTTTCCTAGGCAATTTTATAATTTACAAAAAAATTTCACAACAATTGAACAGTCTAACAGACCAAATTATAATTAAATTGATGAAATAATTTAAGGTATTTTTGAGATTTTAAAAATAAACATAGGCCCAAAAGTTTTACTGAATTTAAGAATAGAATATGGTCATTGTTATAAATTGTCTTTGGTCTACGGATTTGATACAGTGACAGTATACTTGTCAAGATTGTGCAGGGTATCGAGTACAGTCTATAGCACCATAAATAAATAAATAAATAAATATATATTTTATTTTTTCATACGCCAAAAGGAAAATATTAGCTCATTCATTAAATTGTTAATCTTTATAGGAAAAAATTGACAAGCATTATATAAAAAACAAAAACTGTTAGGTGACGTCATTTAAAATCTATGAAACACATAAAATATACAATAGCAAATGAAGTTCATCAATGTTCGGTATATTCTGTCTAGGAAGTGATTGTTTCATAAATGTTAATAAAACACACTTCATATGGCAAATCTGAAGCATGTCCCTGTTTTTGTCCTCTCTTCCACTGACTGGCATGTTAGCTAAGAATGTAGCGTTCTAGGGAGGAACCCTTTCACAGCCCTCCTTGCAGTTAGCTATGGCCAAACATGTTCTAATGGAATACAGAAGACAGGATCAGCCCAAGCCCTTAGAGAGCCTGTTCATTCTTCATCTGAATATTAAGATGACCCAACAGGAGTGAAAAGATGAGGACACAGCCAACGGGAAAGGTCAAATACTGTCAATATCAAAGCACCAGGTTCCTCAAACGACTAAGTAGAGCAGAGGCTTTGGGTAACCCTCCCTGCTTTACTTGGACTGGTTTTTGATGAAAAAACAAATTTCATTTGTACAGATAAATATATGTAAATGAAAATAATTTATTTTTATGGATAAAAATATATGATGAAAATATTTTACTTGTATAGGTAAATATATATAACTAACTGCATTTGTTACAATGACTGAAATTGTTGAAATTCTTAAATATTTTAAGTTGTCATATAGTGTTTTAGAGACAAATTTACAAGTCTCGCAATGTGTTTTGGGCTATTTTTGCTGCATGTTAATTTTTACCACACAGTTTTGATTAAAATTGGGGATCTCAATATTGTAGTTGTGATGGCTCTTTTCATGTGTCAACATGATTGGACCATGGGGTATGCAGATTAAACATTCTATGGGTTTTGTCTATGAGAGTTTTTTTGTTTTTTTTTTTTTTTTGATGAGATGAGTGTTTGAACCAATAAACTCTGTAATGCAATTTGCCTTCCCAAAGTGGTTGGCATCGTTCAAATCACGGAGGTCCTAAATACAATAAAAGTCAGAGAAAAGAGAAGTGCACTTGGACTTAATTTTTCCCTGCATGCTTTAGGTAGGCCATCCCATATTAGCTTGTCCTAAATTTCTTCCATTATAGACTGAATTAAACCGCTATCATTCCTGGATATCCAGCTTACATATGTCAAACTGTGGGGCTTCTCAGCCCTTATGACTGTATGAGCTGACTCACACAGACAGACACCAGACAGACAGAAACATGCACACAATCTCGCCACATCTGTTTATAAATAAAACACACATGCACAGTATTTATAATTTATTTATAAGTAAAACCTGCATATGTAAATATCTGTACATACACAGACAGATAGTTTTTGGCTCTATTTCTCTGACGAACACCAATTAATATTTATGTATAAATAGATGGATGAGAGGGTAGATAGGGCCATAGTCACGAAGAAAGCTAGTGAGATAGTAAAACATATCAGAAACTTTCTCATAATTCTAGCAGGCAGTAAACATCAGCATTTCTTACAGACATAATGACATTTTGCTTCTTCTCCTGGGTCCTTTTCTTGACTGCTATGTACTCTTGCATTGTCCCTTTGTCCATTGCCTGAACGATTTATACCTAAGGGCAATGCAGCCTAGCAAAATTCATTACAAGCCAGAGAAATGTTGTGCTGCCTATCAAAGCTGGAGAAAACACAATTTTGAAATGTGAGGTGGCTTATGGAGAATTGGCAGACAATATACTCCTCCAATAAGATCACCTTTAGGAAAATGTAAATATAGAAGCTGAGCTTGGAGAGCTCCGAGTGGGAAAGTCCTTGTCACCTTGACAAGATACGTAGGTGCGCAAAATGCTAGACTTCATTGTAAACCTTAAAATTTGCACTTATACATATCAATAAAATGGGGGGGAAAGCCATGTATGGGTGTGGGAACCCTGGAAGCCTATATGTATGTCGTCACGGCGCACCTTGCTCTATTTGAAAACTGACTTCCTGATCCAATAAGCATTTCAAATAATGAAGTCTGTGGAGCACATGCTGTGGAAGCACGTGGTATAATTACTTAATTTAAAAAAAATGTATACTCTAAATCTAGCTGCAAATCTGACACTTAACTCTGGAAGTAAGGCCACAGAATCAGATTTAAACAAGTTCCTGTGATCCTGATAAATATAGACTCTAAGTTACTCTTTTAGAAACATTGCTATGGTTCAAAAATAAAAACAAAGCACAAAATCTATTTAAAAACTTAATTTTTTTCTACACTCTACCTACATAAAATGAAATCAAGTTCATAATTTCCAATAATGTCTCAAATTTTCTCCCTAACTTTGTCCTACTCAACATTTCCTTTTCTTTTCATTCATCTCTGCCACCAATCACACAACTAAATATCCTGCTCTCCACCTTCCACTCTTGATTTTATGGATAATTTTACAGATTCCCTCCTTTCTTTACTTATCCACTACAGCATTCTGATCTCATAATTCTATGATGTCATCACAAATGCACAGGAGTCAGGAAAGAAAAATCAGATTTGCCACCCAGGGCAGCTATCGGGCTTACACTTCAATGCAAAGGGCAGAAATCCCATCGGTTGAAAAAACTACATTGTGGAAGATGTAGCTCAGAGACTCTAAGATTCTAAGAGTAGCAAGTTACAAAAACATACTACGTGCTATTTTAGAGGCTCGCTATACATTTTTCCCCAATATTATTCCAGAAACACATAGGAGAATTTTATTTTTTCTACTCCAGCCATAAATTCTGGATTTCCTATGATTTGATGAAAGAAACATACACAGAGAAATATTTTTTTTAAAAGTCAGTTTGGAAAATGAGGTTGACAGAGCTGTCTTCTGAAGAGCAAGACAGATATGGAAAATATGGTGTGTCGAGTTCTCTGGAAAGTCATGGTCTGGGTAAAGAAGTAAAATAGGCAGGAAGAGATTTATTTGAGTCAAAACTAGTGAAGAGTGGGAGAAAGTAAAACTGGGTAAAAGGAGAACTGTGATTTGGGAAAACTTTCTAAGAAGTCATGGTAAATGCTTGGCCAACACTTCTTTGTTCTCTAAGTGTAAATAGACAGACAAATTTACTGAACTTTGGCTAGAGTGGCTGGATATTTTCAATATATATGTCCACCTTTCCCTTTCTACGGGCTGCTATGAGGATGATGTGGGAAGAAGTTGCTCCCGTACCTGGGGCAACCCCTTTTCATGGCTGACAGCTGAGGCTGCCTTCCAACCTACTCTCTTTATTGTGGGAGCAAACATTTCTGCCAAGGGAGGTCAGGGTTCTTCATTTCCAAGTCTGGAAAGGAACAATGAAATAAAGATAGGGAGAAAAAGCAAAAAAGAGCTGTAGCTATTTAATGCATAGAAGTAGGATGATTTTGAGGTCATGGGAATTTGGGGGAGATGGTAAGAAGTAATTCTAGATTATTCTGTATTTTGTTCGAATTGTATCTCATTTCAGATTTCTATAAAAATTGCTACATTCTGCCAATTAAATCCCATTTCAGCATTCTTTAAAAAGAATCATTAAGTACTACAAAATATGTGTCCCCTGAAATTTACAAATTGAAACCATATCCTTTTTATGTGATTTTACTTGGAAATAGGGTCTTGTTGATGAGCTTCTGATGTTGGAGCCATAACAAGACGATTGCAATTTGTTGGCTTAAAGTTCTCTAGTGATTCTGTGAACCTGAAAATATAAATTTCTTGAGGTGACAAACCAACCCTTAGCTTTAGTTAGCTTCTTCAGTCTCTGCGCTGCACCCTCATCCTAGATGACATATAAGCCATCACAAGGTGTCTACACAGTGCTCTCCCTCCCTTCCAGTTTTTCAGCCTTTTTTCTGTTCAACTCACCTCTCTTTATTTAATTTGCTCTTTATCCCAGCTTCAATTTAAACATCAGTTCTTCAAGAAGCCTTCTCTGACCTAAAAACCCTGATTATGTTCTCCATCACAACTATATATTTTTCCAAGACATCAGAGGTACCCCAAATTATTAATGTGCTTGAATTTCTGTATTCTCTGAGAAACTGAAAAATTTATGAGGGCAGGGAAGTATCTCTTGTGCTCGTAGTTGTATCCTAAGAGCCTTGAATGGGAAATAAGGCTTTTTAAATGTCAAGGTTTTAATGTTAAGGCTCACGATGGAGGATTTTAGATTGGACAAATGCAAAACCGAAAACCAGACTAACTGACTGAAACCTTGGCTGTAATTGGAATAAGCATAATTATTATTATAACGATGCCAAGAATTAGCAGTTTAATACTATGTGCCAGGTGCAGCTCAAAGTGCTTTACATATATTAATTATTTAACAATCATGACAGCCCAAGGATATGAGAACTAATGACATTTCTACTTTCAAAGCAGGAACTAAAGAACACAAAGGACAAATGCCATCTCTTGCATTAAATACTCCACAAATGTTAGCAGCCACATATGGACCAAAGCTGGTCTCGCAAGCCAGTGTTTGTAATAGTACATTCACTACCTGTGTATTTGAGTTTGGCACCCTTGACAACAATAAAATGAGGCCAAGATTTCTTCCTTAGTAGGATTTTTTTTTTTTAAATTAAGAAAGTGGGAACGGTGTATAGTCTGGTTCTTGTTGCTTGACAGTGTGCATGTGTCCAGTAGACATGACGACAAGCTCTTGGTAGGTGCTCCTGCTGCTTTAGCTGTGTCTGCCTCTTCTGTTCCCAAAGCGAATCTGCAGGAAGTATTAGTTAACATGGTGTAAAGATACAAGGAATGGTCTATAGATCAAATCAATTTGGGTTCAATTCTTTCTCATTTTGGGACCAAAAACTTCAGTATCATTTTCTTATCTGTAAATAAAGATAACAATTTACTTAAAAGGTTGCTGTGATAGATAATTAGGTACAGTATTTGATATAGAATAAATTGGTGGCACAGAACAATAAAAGCTCACTTTATTTTTGTACCTTCACTGAACATTTTTACATGATGCATATTGTGCCAACTTAGAATTTATTGTAAAAAATGATAATATAACTAGTTTGATTGATGTGCAGCCAACTGCACAATGGCACTTGAACAGAAATTATCAAATGAGCCATTACTATGACTTGATGGGCTTATGTTCAAGGTTATGGTTGTGTTGCATCTGCTAATATTTTTACGTTGAAAGTAATAGTAACTGAAATTGTCTTCTTGTGAAATTTTTAAATTTTACCAGATACTAATTTTAAAAGTACGAACTATAAGAAAAAAATAGTAACTTAACAAAGAGAAATTCATCATGATATCTACTAAGTTCTACAAATTCTAAAGGCCTGTAGATCAGAGAGCAAAATCCTCCAAATGAAAAGAGAGCACAAATGCCAAACCAGGTTACTATTTCTGACAAAAAATTCATAAAAATAGAGGGAGAAGTTAAAATTTTTCATGATAAAGAAAACATCAAGAAATTCATGTCCAGTAGGCCAGAATTACAAAAAATACTCAAAGGAATCTTAGACAGCAGTAAGGAGATTTAGAGCACCAAAGAACCCAGAGAGGAAAAAAAAGAAAAAAAGAGAAAAGGATAAATTAATAAGAGTACTGAACAAACACTCAACACTGAATCATCGTAAGGATGACAGGATGTAGCAAATATACCACTGTAATAATGCTTCATGTTAATGGTCTCAACTCACTCATCTAGAGAAACAGACTGCCTGATTGGATCAAAAAAACAAGAACCAGCAGCTTGTAGATTGCAAGAGACACACTTTATCCATAAAGAAATGTGTCAACTGAAATAAAAAGTTGTAAAATCAATACTTCATACCTCTGGAATAGAAAATTAGCCTGGGTAGCACACACAGCAGATTTCAATCCAAAACAGATCAGAAGGAAAAAAAAAAATAGATATTATACACTGGTTAAGAGAAGAATTCAGCAAAAAAATCACAATCATCAATATATACACTCCCAAAATTTGGGATCTAATTTTATAAAACAAAAATTATTCAACTTGAAAGGACAAATAGGCACAATGCAATTTATATAATGAAACATCAATAACCCAGCATCACAGGTAGATATCAACTAGACAAAACTCAACAAAGAAATATTAGAGTTATCCATGCTATGGAACAATTGGACTTAACAGAATTTCAAAAAATGTTCCATCCAAAGTCAACAGAATACACTTTTTTTCCCTCAGTAGCACATAGGACAATTTCTAAAATATATCATACTATATCATACCTAAATAAGCACAAATAAGTTGAAATGATATCTTCCATAGATTCAGATCATTGTGGAATAAAACTGGAAATCAATAGCAAAAGAATTTACAGGAACTATATGAATACATGGAACCATATATATCTCTATCTCTACCTATCTATCTATCTATCTATCTATCTATCTATCTCTATTTATATATGACAGATAATGGGTAACAGAAGGAACCCATAGGAATCATAAACTTCTTACAGTGAAACAACAGTGGAAGTACATTATACTAGAACCCGTGAGACACAATGAAAGCAGTGCTCAGAGGGATACTTACAGCTATAGCTATAAAGGCACACTAAAAAAAAAAAAATCAGAGCAATGCCACATAAACAATTTAATGATGAACCTCAAGGTCTTAAAGAAACAAGAGCAACTTAAATTAAAAAGAAGAAGAAGAAAATATTGTAAACTTCACAGCAGAGATTAATGAAACTGAAACAAAAAATACAAAAGATGAACAAAGATTTAAATCTTCAAAAGAATAAATAATATTGATAATCCTCTAGCTAAACAAAACAAATAGAGGAAAGGAACAAGCCATATTCATGCAATTAGAAATTAAAAAGTTGAAATTATAATGGACACTGCTGAAGTTCAGAGAATTTATGATTATACAAAACTATTTTGAAAACTTATATTCCAACAACTTGAAGAATATGGAAGAAATGAATAAATTTCTAGACAAATGTAAAATGCTAAGACTAAACCAAGAATACATAAAAACCCCGAGTAAACCCATAACAAGCATGCAGGAAATGGTGGCAGTAATAAAGTCTCCACCTACAAATAAAACAGCCCAAGATTTGATAGATTCACAACAAAATTCGACCAATATGTCTGATAAGAGCTATAACCAATGCTTCTCAAACAGATCCGTGAAATTGAAAGAGAGAGAACATTGCTAAACTCCCTTCTGAAGGCTAGCATTCCCCTGATAGCAAAACCAGACAAAGGTTTAAGTAACAATGAAAACTGTAGGCCAATCATCCTAATTAATGTAAATGAAAAAAATTTTCAATAAGATACTAGTGAATAGAATTCAGCAAATCATTAAAAAGATTATACATCATGACCAGGTTAGCTTCATTCCAGGGATGCAAGGATGGTTTAACATGCATAAGTCCCTTCAAGTAATGTAATAGATAATTAAGGGAAAAATAAAAATCACATAATTATCTCAATAGATGCCAAAAAACCTTTTGATGGAATCTAACATCTATTCATGATAAAAAATCTTTAGGAAAATAGGTATGGAAGGATCTTGCCTCAAAGTGGTAGAAGAAGTTATTTATGCCAAACCCACTGCTAATATTATACTAAAAAGAAAAAGTGAAAGCATTTTCTCTTAAATCAAGAACATGACAAGACTGTCCACTCTCACTATTCCTACTTAAAATAGTACTGAAAATCCTAGCCAGAGAAATCAGGCAAGTGAATGAAATAAAGGGAATATTTACTGGAAAGGAAGAAGTTAAAGTATCTTTATTTGAAAATGACATGATTCTGTATAGCAAAGACCCCCGAATCTTCACCAAGAAGTTCTTAGAAGTAATTAACGTAATTAGCCAAATTGCCAGATACAAAATACCAAAAATCAATGGAATTAGAGTGGACACCGTTTGTCAAATAATGATATAGACAAGGAAAGACAGGCAGAGAAAGATATTTCAAAATTTACTAAGGAAATGAACAGAGGGAAAAGAAGAGATGGGAAGCTATAATTTATTTTTCAAGAAGTTTATTTTCCATGTGGGCTAAACTATGGAATAAAAGGATGACCTCTTAACTTTAAGCACTGAAGTTTTTAGGTCCACTTATTTTTCTTCCTTCAAAAAACAGTTCAGATATGAACCATGTGGTGAGCTGAATCGAGTAAAAGTTAATAAAAATTTAAAGAAACATTTTAATATATTTGTGTCATGAGCTATGTATTGATTCAACCATGCTAAATCGGTTCAAGACCAACCATACTGTCATGGAAGCCTTCTGCACACATGGATGCTCACAAAGGGTCCTCTTCCAGTTGAACCTTGATTAGTCCTCCAAATCTTTCTCCAGAAGCCAAGCAACTGATTGTGTTTGGCCTAAAAACTATTTGTCATTCCAGGACTGAGAATCAGAAAAATCATGATGTTAGCAAGTGCTAGAAGAGCGGGTTAGTAAATTTTATAATTGAAATCAGACATTACTTTAGCTTTTAATTACAAAGGCGAAAGTTAAGAGAAGGAACTCACCTCCGTTTTCTGATCCTGGTCTGTGCTCTCATGAGGTATTGATGCTTTAAAGTTTGCCATTCTATTTTCTGGTTCCCCATATCTATCTCCAGTAAAGGCATGAAATATGCTGTGTATTGAATTGCTATTCATGTGTTCTAACCCTAGCCACATCAATTTCCTTTTTTGACATGAAGAGAAAAGAAAAGGGTGCAACAAATGTAGTTCACTTGGACTTATTTCTGCTCTCCTTTTAAGAAGTCGGCTCACTTTTCTAACACGTCAAAAGTAAGCAGTAATGGATAGAAGGGAGAAGAAAGATACCAGAGGTACTGGAAAGCGTGAGTGCTGGTGCTTTTAGTCCATCGCTTTGTGTTTTCAGGGTCTCACACCTTTCTGAAAAATTGATGAAAGCTTTTGACTCTAACTGCCAGAAACACATGATTCTGTAGATCCATAAGTTTTTGATCTATTCTCATTCAGCAAAATGTGAACAGTGCATGGTTTTCGCCCTTGTCTCCATTCAGGTGGCCTCTCATGCCATGTATCAGACTCTAAGTGACCTGGAGCCTTCCTGAATGTCTATTCCCCATTTCAAAGCATCTCTCCCACGTTTCACCTACTTACTCATCATTTTCATAGTTTCCACCTGGTAACTTCACTTACATGTGGTTTTTATTTTCTGTAGTTTCAGTTACCTGTGTTCACTCAAGGTCTAAAAAATATTAAGTGGATACTTCCAAAACTAAGCCATTCACACATTGTAAGTTGTGTGCTGTGAAATCTCCAAATGCCAGTTTTGCTCAGCCTTGGACAGAAATCCTTGCTTTTTCCACTGTGCTGGGTACTCAACTGGCCGGACATCATCGTAGCGTGATCATCAAGCATTACCCAAACCAAATGGTCCTCCTTCTGAGGAGTCATCAGAAAGTCAAGTGACGCCTCATGTAGCAGCACGACACCATGTCATTTGTCTCACTTCAAGTAGAAATGTTATCATTAGATGTCATCATCAGGATGAGTATAGTATAATATTGTAGGAGACCATATTCACATAATTTCATTATTCTATATTGCAATCAGTGCTCTTCTCCATTATCAATCATTGTTCTTAATGTCTTAGCTGTGCATAATTAATAAATTTAAATCTATCAAGTATGCATGCTTAGGAAAAATCATCGGATACATAGTGTACCTTATTATCTGTGGTTGAAGGAATAGTACTGCAACTGTTGAAAAATGCCTTTTCTTTTTTTAATGTTTTTGTTAAGTCCATTTGGTAAAGAATAATTTTGCACAAGTATTCTATTTTTATGGTAACTGTAAAATTGATATAACTTCCATATAGAATTACGTTCCTGTAATAATCTTTAAAAGTGAAATTTATTAACCTCATTTAATGAATATGGAAACTGAAGTCAGAACTTTGCAATAACTTGATTAAGTTTCACCTGCTGATAAGTTGAAGTAGGCTGGAGGACAGCTTTTCTAGGCTTTCAAAGTTTAGCATTTGGTATATATTTTGTAGACAAAAAATAGGATATTATAAATAAAGACATTTTAAAATGTGGACAAATTTCACTAATAATTTCATTATATATTTTATTGCTCCAATAAATATTAAGTGGTCATACCACAATCTTGTTGACAAAACTCTGAGCTTATGTCAAGAATTCTAACAGTCCTCAGCTCTATTATTCATTAAAAGAAAAATAATTATATTGTAAGAAATTTGGAAAACACACTCTTAGCTACTCTGAGCAAATGGCCATTATTAACAATTTTGTTTTAGGCATTATCCTTATTCATACAGGTAGCTACTATACCTACATCATGAATGACAGTCAAATTAGAGTGCTGTATTATTAGAGTTATGATTATTCTCAACCATATGCCAGCTGCAACCCCAAGGGGAGTTCTAATACTGAAATTTATTGATAGATACACAATAAAAACTGGTTAAGGTACAGCTTTATACAGTAGCATCTTACAAATACATTCTCATTTAAACAAAAGTTGGATTATAGTTTTATACTGTGTCATACTGTGATTTTAGTTTTAATTTAATACTTAGTAAAGAGTTTTAAAAATAACATTGCCTAATAGATACAAATCTTGATCTCCAGGTTTTAAGCTACAGGTTGGCACCTTGATCAACACTGAATTTTAATAATAATGAATCTTCTCCCTTTTTTACTTGTTTATTGATGATTGATTAATTGATTGATTGATTGAAAACAATCTTTCTTCCCTATTTGAATATGTTAGATGAAAAAGTTAGAGTGCTTTGCTATGCCAGGGAAAACAGTTGAATATATCTCTCATGGTAGATCAATCTTTTACTGTCTTTTTGAAATTTGAAAATTAATAGGCTGGTCAAAAAATGTGAAGCTGAGTTTGTGGTGCATACCTTTAATCCGTGCATTTTGGGAGGTTTTGGCAAGAGGGTGACAAGTTTGAACGCACCCTGGGCAATTTAGTGACTTATCAAGACTATCGCATGATTAAAAAAAAAAAAAGGCTGGTGATAGAGCACAGTAGGAAATGCCCAGATTCATCGCCCAGTACTAGAAGAAACAAAAGCAAACAGAAATTGAGAATGCTTGGCTCTGGTTCATTTCATTGTAGATTCCCTAATAGATGTCTACTGGTTGCAACTTCCTATGATTCCACTGAGTACTGTTCTAATTTTAACAAACTAGGCCTATGACGTACCCAGACAGTTTTAAGGGTTTTGAAGTATGCTTCTGATAAAACTTGCTTGCTTTAAGTGGCTAGACTCAGTTTCTAAAGTCTCAAGCAATGATGCTAAAAGATGCCACTCTCTTTTCTAAATTTCTCTCCCAAAGTATGAAACTAATTTTCACATCCACCAATGGTCTAGGAAAGTGTCAAGGTAGTTTTCTGAAATATATATATTTTAAACGTTTTAAGTAACTAACAGAACCTAGCAATGCTGTTGCTCAAGTTTGCTTAATGAGAAACAGCATTTGCTTTTCTTTCATTGCCTTCAAATGATTCTGGGCTTGCAGTTAATATCACAGTAAATAAATAAAGTGTATTTCTCAAAGTTAGAAAATGCATTTTGTGATGGGGGTCATAGTTCCCTCAGCAAACACAAATGCCTGCATTATGCCCTATGAACATTTACTCTAGTAGGATGACAGATTTCCTTTGAAGTCACTTTGAAACTTGTCCAATCTTGCCAGAAAATGATCATCAATTAGATATTTCTGTGAATAAACATCCAATTTATTGCAAAGATTTGCAGATACAATTTTGGCTCTCTGTATATGTCTTTATTCAAGTGCATGTAATAGGAAAGATTATATGGGAGGAAAATCATGAAGTACATATCATTTGAATCGTAATTAGAAAGAAAATGAGCAGTAAAGCTGATGGATAGAGGATTGCGTGGCTTGAGTAACCCCATTTTATGTTTGGAATAAATTTTGATTTAAAAGAACATACGCCTGAACATACGCCAAAAGACAATGCAGACGGCAAGCTATGGTGATGGCATATATCTCAGTACTGACGTTGGAGAAAGGTGTTGGAAGATAAAGGCTTTCTCTTCTTTGTGAATAGAATGAGAGAAAGACTCTTAGATGCTTTAACACTGATGTAGAGCGGTTGTGTTGGGGAAGGGGGAGTCACCAGCAGCGGTGACCTTAGCTAGATGAGTTGGCTCACCTCTAAACAGATCAAGTGCTACTCCATGCAGGGGACATGTTATCTGAGCGTGTGGAGAGTAGGTAGAGTGCTTCATGACTGTTGGGGAAATGAGTGTATACCTTTGTCAATGTTCATGCAGTGCCATGCATGGCCACTTCAATTGACAGACTTGAATGTCATAGCCAGGTACTTACTATGATCCCTCTACTGGAACTAGCAGAATGAAGCTGAAATATTTTAGATGGATGATGATGTGATATTTTCTAAAGGAAAATGATACTTATAAAAGCATTTCTTTCTCCTTTGTGTCACTTTGCATACATAAACCAAGTGTAGAATATATATATATATATATATATATTTGACTGGTAGAATTTGGGGGATTCAGCTCAGTGCAGAACACTTACCTATCATATGTGAGTCCCTGGGTTCAATAACCAGCACTAGAAAAAAAGGAAGGAAGGATGGAAGGAAGAAAGCAAAGAAGAAAAGAAAGAAGGAAGGAACAAAGGAAGAAAGGGAAAAAGGGAGGAAGAAAGAAAAAGGAAAACAGGTAGAGATTGACATGAACTGTTAGGCACCTTAAAGACATGGCTGTGAATGAGAGACTGTAAGTTCCTTCATCTCTAGGAAAAAGATGCATATTTAAAGTAATAAATGTATGAGAGAGAAAGAGAGATATTACTTCTGAATATGATTTAACTTCACAGAGTACTGTACTGGAATAAAATAGATGAAGCCTACTTGCATAACACGGTCAGGTATAAACATTCTAAAGGTAACACTGAATAGACTCTTGAACGAATTTAGGAAATCAGTGAGCATTTCTTGCCAAAGGAACAGCACATTAAGATACTCAGGAGTGAGAATATGCTTGATACTTACAGATAAAGGTGGAGACCGATGTTTCTAAAGCTAAACTGCAATGGGAGGGATGTAAGTGAAGATGGTTGGGAATTTTTGTAGGAGTTACTCTGCCGCATCTTGTAGATTGTGACACAGAATTTAAATGGTTATTTTAGGAATTTAAAATGAAAAATAAAGTGAAACAGGGGGGTAGGGTGGGAGAGAGGGTGGGGTGGGTAGGGAGAGGGACAAAAGGAGAGTGGGAAAGTCCTTGTCACCTTGACAAGATAAGTAGGTGCACAAAATGCTAAACTTCATTGTAAACCTTAAATTTTGCACTTATACATATCAATAAAATGGGGGGGGGGGAACAAGGTGACAGCGAGATACGTGGATCTTCTGATCAAAGAGTCACAGTCAGCCTTTTTTTTTTAAAACCTCTTTGTCCTAGACAGAGACTGTGATAGCTGCATGCTCCCTGACTTACTGCTTATACCCTTGGCATCTGAGATGCTACATACATAAAATATTAAGCATTCATGGAGCAACTGTAAGGTCAAATCAGATAAAATCTGATGCTTAAATGTTAGTAAAACTTCATGTTTTAGCTGTACTTAGCAAAAATGAAAGAAAAATAATGTAATCAAAATTTAGAGTAAAAATGTATTCATGGTTGAACATATGATTAGGTATTTGATTTCTTTTGCACAAGAAATCATAACAGGAATGAAGCAAGATATAACACTATTATTTCAGTCCATATATTAGAAAATTAAACTCTCTCCTTCAGTAGTTCACATTGAATGGGGTAGAACAGCGAAGGATATTGGAGGCTTAAGGCATTCTTATTTCCATTACCAAAATATGTTAATTTGATTATTTGTTATATTATCTTTATGATAACTAAATCATCTCAGTTTTATTTAAAGTAGCACATTCATGGAAAGTAAAGCAACTTTGTTTCAATTCTTAACCTTCAAGCAATTGTGAATACAGATCTTCCCAACCAATATAAGCAGTCTTTTTAAGTCAAAATGACTCAATTTTTGAATATTCAATATTATTTATCTAGCTTTCTTCTAATTCTTGGGGAAATTTTGTTCATGGTTTTCTGATATTACTTGTGCCTAGAATTTTTTCTTCCTTATTCTTTCTGAATTTTGTCCAAGTGAATTCATATCTATTCTTTACAACTCAGGCACAAATTAAATGTCTTCATCTAACCATGTTGGGAAAACTGTTGCTATTTTGTGTCCTCACAACCCCTAATTGATATGCCATTACATTGCTCCACACTCTTCAGTTCCCCGTCCACCACCTCCACTCGACTATAAGCTTGCACAGTAAGTTCAAGGGCAACCTCTACCCTCAGCATCTTAGCCAGGTCAGCCAAGTGAGCGCACTTGTAAATATCAGCTCAACCAATGTCAGTGGTGGTGACGTAATGAACACAGTGACTCTTCTCAAAAATCTTTGATCATATTTGATAATGAAATACTAATAAAATGATGACATAAATGACAAGATCTAATATTTCCTGTCTATGCAATTGGATAATAAAGTGACTAGAGTTAATTAAAAAGCTCAGTGAAGAAAGAAATACACAAAGTGGCCTTTAAAATATAGGAGGGAAAGGAGATTTAGCAAGTATCCACGGAGCTAGGCAGATTTAACAATTATCTGTGGAGGTGGTTATACTGGCTGATCTCCACATGCAGTGTAACTGAACTGACAAGAAGCGATTTCCGTTTATGGAGAATAACAATTGTGAGGAAAGACTTAACTAGCTATCCTAATGATTAAATAAAGACTCTTCACAGAGTAATTTGAGGGAAGAAATGAACTCCATAAAACAGTGGGTAGGTATTACAGCAAAACTAATTAGCCTGGCTAATTAGTGATAGTTATTCTGCAGATGAATTTCTCTTAGATAAAAAAGAGCAATATGACTTATGGAAAGAAAAATTATTTCTGAAAGTAACAATTGTGATCTGGGTTTCTCATATCAGGGGAACCCTTTGATATTTCACCATCTGCTTCTGACTCACTTCAGAAGTAATCAAGAAATAACTTTCATCAACCTAACCCCTTTTCATCTTTTCACGGTAACAGGCATGCATAGTCGGCCTGTATGCTGCCACCACACCAAAAATTAGACAAAAGCCTCAAGAAACCTTTGATACGGGTGTATATGATGTTCTCTTTTTTGCCTAGATTATGGATCAGATGTGATTTTAAAAAAATATTCTTTAAAAATTGCAAAAAAAATGAACCTCCTTTTTCTGAGATGAGGTCTTGCTAAGTTGCCCACACAAGATTTGAACTTGAGTTTGTGATTCTCCTGTCTGAATCTCCCACAGTTCTTGGGTTCCAGGTGTGCACCACTGTGCCTGGCTAACAAAGAACTGAACTCGTTGATCTAGAATTACTAAATTATTATTTCTGTAATTACAAGTAGAACTTGATTTGAGTAGAGAGTCCATCTTTTCAGAAGAGGAAACTTAAAACAAATTAACGTTTGAACTTAAACATTCATGGAATAGAGATGGAGAGAAAACGGTTTTCACAGTTTGTACTCACAATTTTTTTTTTTGCTTTATTTTTAGTTAGATTTTTACTTTCTCTAGCTGTGTTTCCCTCCTCTAAGTAAACATAAAAATTAGATTAAGATAATGGAAGCTGGAAATTAACCTCTATTGACTAAATGATTCATATCAGAATTGCTCAGAACAAAAAATTTTATGTTTCTTTGACATAATATGGTTTTCAACAGTTTATATTAAAAACTAAAATAAATATTTTTAGAGGTAATGTGTTTTTCCAGAAAATTCACTTTTGAAGTTAATTATTTACAAAGTCTAAAGTTTATTTTTTTTTTAATTTGTTTCAATAATGAAACAGCGTCGGTTGCCTTGGCTTTTTCCGCCTGAGAGTCCTCCATGAAAAGGCTCAATGTGTAAAGCAGCTCAAGAAGAATCGCATTTCCAGAGAAACAGCAGCTGATAAGGGACAGAGTGTCTGCTGCTGTGACAGGCCAGGAATGCTCCCTCAGTGCCCTTTCCTGGGGCCGCCGAGTATGCGCCCGGCACCAGCAGGGGCTGAGGACAGCGAGGCACCTGCCCTTCCGCAGCTTGCCGGGCTCTTTTGTTCTTGGAAATAGCTCCATAGAGAGGCCGGGGCTTGTCTGCAGCAAAGCAGCAGCTGTGTCCTGTCCCTCCCTCCGCGCAGGTGACTCTGCATTTATCCCAGACGTCTGTGTGGAGAGGCAGCTTTCTCCCTTTGCTTGCGTATTTTTGTTGCACTGATTTTCAGTAACAACAGGTATATAGGAAGGAAGGAAGAACTCATACAGAACCTAGAAAGCTCCCAAAGGACTCTTCCTGGTGCTTATGCAGGAAGCCTGCCACGGGACCTCAGCAAGTTAGGGTTTGCTAAGTGCCGCGTTGAAAAAATCAGGTGAGACAAAGCAAGAGAAAGCAAGAAAAGAATCTTAATACCTGGTATATCCTCAATGGAAGACCAAAGTTCCCGTGTCCTGGCATCCGAATGTCTTCATAGGTACCACAAAAATTTCAGGGTTCTATAGGGAAGAAGCAAACGTTGGGGAGGGAGAGAAAGTGTACACAGCCAAGAAGGCTTGGTCATACACGCCTGGCTGGTCACTCTCTTAGCTCTGATTCCAAGATTCCGCTGGCTCCAGGGCAGTTATTATCCCAGGAGGGGGAAATTTGCTCCCTCACATGAACAGAGGGAAGGCAGTCTCTGCTCTTGTCACACGGTAACTGTTCCTGCCAAAGGGGCTGTCTCAAAATCAAAAATTAAAAGGGGCTGTAAAGCCTTGAGATTAATTCCCAGTGCCTTCTTCCTCCCTTCCCTTACCAACCCACTAAAGAGGACATTCCATCATAAGGTCACCTTCCTTTAAGGCATCCAGTTTCTGAAATCTTAAAAAAAAAATCTTTCCTCTTACGTCTATGCCTTCATTGTTATATTATTGCAGGGGGGTGAGAAATGTGAAGTAAACTCAGGATTCATCTACTTAATATTACTAGTTTTTAGACAGGCATGCCTGAAACAATTATCGTATCTGTGTAAAAAGGTGAGCAGGATCCTGACCCAAAGTTTAAGGTAGCAAAAGAGAGAGATCCAAAATGAAAGCACACATGGTAAGCTTTTATTCTCTTTCTAGTTACTCCTGGCCTGTCTGTGGTCGCACATAGTACAGAGTTCAGCGATTGTAGTAAGAGTTCTACTTACAGAACTGGCAGAAGTTAAGTAACAGATTTATAACTTCCATGCAGGAAACTGGAACCTGGTGGAAACCATTGGGAATTTGTTCTTCCTATTTGTGTTTCCTGGTATATCAGTGAGTGCTGACATCACTTACGGAAATTTTACACATAAGGCACAATGCCAAGGAATAAAAACTTCTTTAAAGGGAGTTTCTTAAAAATGCTTAAAATCATATATTGAGTTTATATAGAGAGATAGATAATTTAAATTAATAACTAGCCATTAATAACTTATTTTATAATAAATAGCCAACTATAGCTAAGTACAATTTTATATAGACACAAATATCATGAGATATAACTAAATCTAATGAAGTTAAATTATTAAAAAGTAAATTATATATTTTAAATTATAATCATAAAACTTAGAAAATTCTTTCCTATATTTATTTTAATTATCTATAATATTAAGTAGAAGTATTGATACATCTTAATAGGCCCAAACAAGGATTCCCATAGTAGAAACCTGCAGATTCTGAGGGGACTAAAATGATCTTACCATCATCGATTCTCATTGAAATCTTTACATGTTCTTTCTGCTTACTGTCATGACATCACAGTCCACCTCGTTACCATTTGTCATTTGGTTATTTCGGAATTTTTACACTTTCATAACGTATTTACTCTCATTTCACTGATTACAAACATTCTGATAGATTTGATTTATAATTATATCTGCCTATCCATCCGTATATTCATGAGTACGTATTTTTTAAAGATTTTATGTCAGTTCCCCATGTTTCATGTAATTATCTGTTTTGCACACTACTATACTACTACTAATAAAATAATAATATGGGGAAATTGCAGATTTTATAGAACAGCAAGTACTGTTTTAGAAGTACATCAATCAAATTGTTTAAATACCAATCTATTTTTATTACATTTTCTCTTTAGATGTTACCTTTCCTCCATTTTATTTTGGTGCTGCTTATCTTTCTGCTTCTCTCAAAGAGGATAAACTCACACTCAACATCAAAAAAGTGAATTACTACATTAACAAGCTTAAGATTAAATCAATTTGCTACATCAAATGAACTTAAATCTATATCGCCTAAGTATACTACAGTTAAAGCAATAGAGAAGTATGCTTAGCTATTTCAGATTTTTTAAAACTTTCAGATTTTGTTTACTCGCATTTCACTAATTGTTAACATTTTGCCTGATTTGGTTTATCCTTTTTACCTATCTACTCATCCCTAATTTCATGCATGCATATTTTAAAGGTTTTATACCTATTACCCATGTTGATTAGAAGTTTCCTTTCCTCCATGTTTTTCTCAGAGCTCCTTGTCTCTTTGCTTCTCTCAAAGATTCCTCCAAGTAATACCTGCAATGGTGGGGTAGCTCTTGCAAATTTCTTAAGAGATTCTTGGTCATCCCAAACTTTTTTCTTCTTATTCAATTTTCAGGGTTAATTTTGCTGGATATAACAACATGGGTTGATACTTGTTGTCTTCTAAAGCTTGAAGGATCCTGCTCCAGGCTCTCCTAGCTTTTAAGGTTTGCCTTGAGGAATCTGCACCAATTCAAATGGGTTTGCCTTGGTAGAATAATGTCTGCTTTTTCTCTTGCTGCTTTTAATAATCTTTTTTATGTTGAGTTTCTGAGGTCCTGATTTTGATATTTTGTGGTGATTTTCGTTGCTGGTTTAGGTTATTTGGTGTTCTATAAGCTTCTTGTATCTGAAGTTACTTTCTGTTCCCAGATTAGGGAAATTTTCTTGCACTATTACCGTGAATCAATTCTTTACACCTTTGATGCTATCTTTTGCTCTTTCTCTCACACCCATAATTCTGATATTGGTTCTCTTTGAATCGTCTGTCAGCTGGTGTATCCAGCTACTTTGCTCATTTCTAACTTTGGAGCCGTGCCTAATTATGCCATTTGTTTCCTCAGTCTTGTCTTCACAATATCTGAGTCGTCTTTCCCTGTTATTACATTTAGTTTTCATTCTCTCAATTTTATCTAGATTTTTTCTTCTCTATTAAAATGTCCCTTCATATCTTGCATTTCTTTATTTACCTCAGCCAACTTTTAATATTTGTGGCTTCAGTGTGCTCAGTGAGCTTTGTCTCCACTCGGACCATCATTTTCTTAGTAAGATCTTCTTTAAGCCTGCTGATCAATACCTGCATTTCTTTGAGAAAATCTTTTTTGAAATGGATGTTTGATGCATTTATTTGCCTCTTGACTTCCTTCCTTATGAGTCCCACTGTTTCAGGGCCCATGCCATCAGTGTCTGGGGTCTCAGCCATCTCTGTGGTGCCCTGTTGCCCTGTCTTCTTCCAATGCTTCTGGTGTTGGGGGGCTTCACTTTAGAGTTTTAGCTGAGAGGTTTCTTCGAATGGCTATGATGGTGTGTGGTGGGGAGCCACAATTCCTTTTAGTTCTGTGCTGGGAGTAGGCAGTGAGGGGGGACCTGAGAGTCCAATGGCCTCTGAGTTTTCTTCCTGGCCCCCTCAGCAAGGCTCCCCTGCTTGTCTCTGCTTCCCTCACCCATGCGGGGCTCTCCACCCGACAGGTGTGCCCACTGCACTGAGCCATTCAGAAGATCAGCACCCTTTTTCCCTCTTTTCTCCACTCTCTGCCTCTTGTGCCAGTTTCTTCCTAGGTACTGTTTAAGGGTGACCCAAAAGCCCTGACGTGCAGTCTGAGCTTCCTTTTACTCTAATGGGTTCAGACTTGGGCTTTTTTTTTTTTTTTTTAGTGGCTCCTGCTTAAGTCATTGTCTGTTATGGCTGCTGAGCACTGTTTCTGGTCTCAGCTCCTGGGGGCCTTTCCTAGGGGAGAGCACATCGTGTTTGTACTATATACTACCTTTCCCTCGGGCGGGTTCGTTTTTCAGATGCTAGAGCTGCCAGCTGCGGAAAATCCCACATCTCTGGGATCTGTGCTTACCTCAGACTGAGGTTCTGGCCTCCCGGCTTCCTTCCGTCTATGATCTGTGGGTGCCAGCAGCTCAGAACTGCTCTGAGTTGACTGCCATTTTCTGCCACTTCTGATGTGACTTCAGGATTTTTGATCTTCCCTCAGCTGGTATCCTGTCACTTGTTGGGCACTCTATCCTCTCCCAGGTCATTCAGGTGCCAGGGGCCATGCGGGCTTTCCTCTGTCTGCAAAGGCCTGCCACTCCCAACCATCTGCAGCCCACCTGGGCAGGTTCCCGGGCTCCTGTTTTTTCTTTTCTTTTTTCTTTTTTTCCTTTGTTTTCAATGTTGCTTTGGAATTTCTGACCTTCCCTTGTCCTCCTTTCAGTTGGTGGGTTGCTCCTCTCTGTTCTGGCTACATTGAGCATGCGTTTTATGACTAAATTCTTGACTTTTTAAGTGGGTCAGTGAGGAAACATCATCCACCTCTGTTACTTGGCCGCCATCTTAACCCAGAACTCCACTTACCATTTGGATCACTTCTCTTTTCTGATAATAGTTCTTCTGCTTCCAATTGTACCTGACATGCTTAGATCATTCCCGCAGCAGCCCCCCCTCATTGGCACCCATACTTCAGAAGAAAATATAAGAAAATATAGCCAAACTTGATACTATAAAAATAACTTCCAGAACATGTTTTCAGCTAGCCAACCTCCAGAGACTCATCTTGTTCAACCTCTTCTACTGACTTCTTTACCCCCCCCCCCCCCTTTTTGGAATATTTTACCTTTTAATTATATTGAACTCACTAAATTTTCTTCAATAATCAGCATTTTCTGTCTTTGGGATTGTACCTGGTGTTCTTTCTACTAGAAACTTCTAATTACCTTTTACTTGCACAATACAAGATGGATAGTACATCCTCCTGGCTGAGGTCTTTACTTCTTGTCCATTATTCTGCCACTCAAAATAAAATTGGTGATGATTTGTCAGCTTCCAAATTTCTTTTCTTTTCCTTTATCCAACCCTTCCCTCTCTAGCCAAAATACTTTACTGACTCATTTCTCTGTGAACCAGAAACAAAGACTCCTGTAGTATTGTTTTCCTCTTTGAAAATTTCTAACTCATTCTTCTGCCATTCACTTCTCTGTACTCTCCAAAGTGTTTAATACACACCACGTCACAGAAGCCTTTCAGGTATATCATTACTCATGGTTATATTCTGAACACGACATGTGTTATCCGTTTAACTTATCCAACATATAATATACCATTCTCTCTAGCATCATGGCAGTCTTTGTTACCTTTTATTATTCAGCTTTGGTTCTAAAAATTCTAATTCTAAGAACTATGTTTGATTTTTTAGTTATATATATGTATATTTATAATTATATGAAAATCATACATAATTATTACTCTGAATAAAATATTTGCCTGGAAATGATTTATATATTGATAATTTTATATATTAATATAGATAAATATTTTCCTAGAAAGAACATTTATCTATATTAATATATGTTTTTCTCTCAAAAAATTATATATTATGTATACATATATATGTGTGTGTGTGTGTGTGTGTGTGTGTGTGTGTGTGTGTGTGTGTGTGTGTAGATATAGATATAAAGTGGTCAATAACAACCAGCAGAGTACCTTATTTACATTAAAGAAGGGTGGTTAAAAATAGTTGAATGAATAAGTAGATAACTGAAGGAATTCATTAATGATTTTCTTAAATAAATTAGAGTGACTCATGAGAAGGAGATATTTTACATCAATAGGGAATAAGAGTTATGAAAAATTACCTTTAACAACCAGCCGTAAGAAACTTAAAAGAACTATGAAATTTTAATAAATGTAGTTAAAAGAAATGACTGAGAAACAGAATAAATACCTTGCTGAGACTTTTTGGCCAAAACAAAATTGACTTTGCTAGAAATGTTATCAGGAAGAATTCATAGTGTAGAACAGATCAGATTTCTGGGCACGTCTCCACAGACTCTTACTGCGCACATTGTTTTGGGGAGTTTAGACTCATTTTTTTTTCCAAAATTGAAGAAATTAGCATAATGCAACATCTGTTGATGGGTTGTTATCTGATTTGCCAGTGTTTTAACATTGAGCACAATATTATAGTCACTGCCACCTGGTTTTGCATTCTCCATGAGTAAATACTGTTGTAACCTTTAGCCTCATGTTTTGTGAAGATGGTAAACAGTATACTGCTGTGTTAAACAAACTAAGAGAAGTCATTAATTAGCATAATCTTGACACGATAGACAGACATTGTGATTATATATGCTGACCATTATTAATTCTTTTGGTATTAACATTTAAAACATTTTAAATTTTAAATTAATTTTATTTATAGCTTACATGTCAATATAAAAATATACAGAATTGTGAGATGTAAGAGAGTACATGTACATATTACATAATATTCAAATCTTTCAAGTATGTATTCTTTCCTTTTGATAGAACATCCAAAGTCCTTTCTTTTAGCTGTTTAAAATATGCAGCACATTATTGTTATCAGCAATCATTTAACTAAATAGTAGTGTACCAGGACTACTAACTCCTATCTTTAACTGTGTACAAAAAATATAAAGATCAATAAAAGAATAAATCAAGATGTTACTAAAGTGGTGCTTATCAAACTTAAAAATGTCCAAGTAGCTTCTAAAAAATTCAAATGTTCACCTATCTGTCTCACAAATGAACTTTTCTATCAGGGTGTCTGTCTCTGTTCACCTGCTAAGGACCAAACATACTTTGGTAGACTTCTGAGTGATGCAGTCCATGACCAAAGCAGGACACGTAGGCGGTGTCTACCTGCAGCAAGAAGTCTGGGACGAATTCACAGAGCCACTTTTACCACTGCTGAGCTTCCCCATACTCACATGATAAATGCTAAAGAGTAGATGGGCATTATTTTAACTTGTGTTTAATATCTACTTTAATATTGATTATTCCAAACTCAAAATTATGTGCAGAAAAAGCCCAAGACCCAATGAACCAGGTAGACTGTGAACACAGCTTCCACGGGACCAGCTCAGCTATCAGATCTGAATGGAGCCTAGAGCACAACACCCAGGGTGACTCTCTTCCACCAGACAGAAGTTTTGGGCTAAGATCCTCTTTATGATTCACACTGTGACTTTTTTTGCTTCTTACCAAGTTCATAATCAAGCTTTCACTACATTTAAATTATTACTATGTCAGCTGCTACATTCTCATGAATGTAATTGACCATTTTTATTTCGAAAATGTTACTTAACTTTACATGAACTATATAATAATAAACTGTTTTGCATCCCCTTTTGGAATGAAAAAATAATTTCAGAGAAATGACAATAATTTGGTTTTATTACTTACATTATCTCGTCCCAGGGTTGTTTTTCCACAGAAGTTCAAATCAAAAATAACATAAGCAATAATAAACAGAAAATAAAAGTAAAATCCTAAGAAGGTAAATCAGACAAGATCTTCTGGATTCTGAAATTGTGGATGTTTGTTTTATTTCATCTTCACAGCTAAATAAATCCTTGGCTGCCTGAACTGCTCACAGTGCTGACAATTTTGTTGACACTAAACGTTGCAGCCCTTGAAACTTACAAAGCTGACCATGGGGCCACATCTAAAACACTGTAGCTGACTAGCCAATATTCTTCCTTGTTCCACACACAGTGCTCAGCTAGAACTCGGAAGTGTCCAAGGAGTTAGAAGCCACACTTTTCATTCTTCCTTTAATCTACATGAGATTTGTGTGAATAGTTCTTGTCAAGGAATAGGAGCTATTGTAATATGTTCCATTTCTAGAACTGAACAAAATGTTAGTTAATTAAAAGAAATATTTCCTATTCATACTTTCATAAATTCTTTATCTGATTGACAGTTGGAAAGCTTTCCAAACACTTAGGAAGAGTGGTCATAAAATAGAAGTATAAGCCATCAAATTGCCAAATGGTGAAATACTGCCACAGGTTAGAAATATCTTCACAAGTACAATGTGAATATGAAATTAGTACATACTGCTGGAATGCATTGGTGTATTTGTCATGCAACTAGAATTATTTTGTGGTCATTAACATTATCATTAAGATCATAGTAATTTCTCATAATAGATATAGTTCTACTCTTTTGTGACCAATTTTGATTTTATAGCACAAAAAAATTCCTTACCCAACACAGTCCTAGAGTTAACATTATTTTAAATAATTTTCCCAAATCTAGCTAATGTAAAATATTATGTGGTTTATGTTGTTTGTTTTTCAGTTTGTGGCCAACATGCAGGGAGAGGTACAGAAGAAATTTGAGAAAGCAACAGAAGTGTCTTAGGCACATTTTTATTGCTTGGACATAATACCCAATTCCCAAAATTTAAGGAAGGAAAAGTTTACCTTAGCTTGCAATTTTGGGAGATCCCTTCATACTCAGCTGGGAATGGTGGGGGTGTCTGGCAGAGGCTTCAGTGGAGAAAAGCTGTCATCCAGTGGGTGATGGAGGCAGAGTGAGTGGAGGGCAGACCAAGAAAAGGAGATATGTCCTTTATGTCCTTTTGGGTTACGCCCCACTAATCTGCCCTTCTGGCCAGGGTTCACCTCATCACAGCCCAGGAAATCAACAGATGAACACCCATGGATGAATCGCCTCCAAAAATTAGCCTTTTAGAGGACGTCCCAGTTCCAGAGGCAAACCACAACAGGAAGAAACAAGATGATGGTGCTTTGAACTCCTGGATCCAGTTGTACTTAATGTCCACTCCTTAATTGTGAAGCTTTTTCTACACCCCCCCACCCCCACCCTTTTCCTTTGCTCTTTTTCATTTTCTGCCTTAAATTGGTTAAGTGCATCAACTGAATGAATACATACTAAAATAATGCCAGGATATGAGGAGCCCCATAAATCAGGTAGAGGTCCTTAGATTAACTGCAGTTCAGCATGGAAAGTGAAGTTGATTGCCACTCAGAGGGGACTCAAGTTCACAGAAAATAGTAGGCCACTCAGGGATTTTTAAAAGAGAAAATCATATTAGTGAGCATTTCCTAGTAAAAGTTTTAGACTCAGTTCTATGGACTTGGTAAAAGTTGTTAAAGAATGACAAGGTTTCATAGAAATACATTCACTTATTAAGAGTTACATAAAACTGTGCGCATGATTTAATTAAACGTTGAGTAAAATATAAGTGCTAAGGCATTTATTCCATAAAATATAAATGAGTTACAGTCAAAAGCTTCTTTCATTCTTTCCTTTTTTAATGACCTACATATTATAAACCAAAAATATATTTCTCTTGGAACTTAGGTATATTAAATAATTGTTTAATAAATTCGTGTGGCACTTTAGAGCTAACTTTTAATTAAAACGAACAGCAGTCATGACAGATTGAACACCAGTGTACAGAGCCCCTGGCCACACCATAATAGGCTTCTACAGGAAAATCTAAACTTTGCACAAAGAATTATGATGAATAACATTTTACTCAAATTCTATTAGAAGAAAGTGGAATGGAAATACAGGTAACCCGAATGTGAGTGATGCCCGCATTGTTCTCTCACAGCACCACCCCAGGCTCTCATCTAGGAAGTAAGGAAGCAATTCTTTCCTAGCTAACTAAATGCCTTCTTTCTCTTCCACATGAAATTCTAAGTTGTTGAAGTTCTCAGATATTTTATAGCAAAGCTTTACAAGAGGTAATTCTCGTCAACATCACTCATTCAGATATCAGATTTGTCATCTACCAAACATAACTACATGAGATCACAGGTTGCTAGGCTCAGAACATTTGCCCTATTGCTGGAATTATTAAGGCACAAGTAAAGGATTCAGAGTGTTAAGCATCTGGCTATAACTTATCACTGGGCTTATTTCTAAATTTTCACTTCAGATCCAATTCATGTTTGCTGTTTTCTTGGATTTTAGCTAGTGGAATAACTTTTGCTTTCTGATTCCTGGTGCCTTTGTGATGTAGTCTTTTCTTGTGCTGTTATCTCCACTGGACGTCTTTCCTTATTCGTGGCTTATAGAAACTTAAGCTAGGCTCATACTTTTAAAGGAGAAAAGTTTGAGCATCTCCAGGTGACTCTTTGAGGTGGAAACTAATCTCAAACTGCCTTGGACAGAAAAAAAAGCTGATGTCCTGCACATGTTAAGTATGTAAGGTAGTGTTATTATTGTTACCGTTATTATTGTTACTTTTTTTTAGCAAGGCCAAATTATGGATCTAAGCAGGATCTAGAGAGCTCATTTCTGTCAGTATGATGGCTTTCATTGATCTAGTATCCATTTGGTCAGTCTATTTCCAAATGAAATCAACACACTCAAGCTTATATGTAATCTTCTCAGGGTCAGTCAGCATAAGTGTAAGTTTCATCTTCCTGGTATTTCCAAAAAAGAAAAAAGAAAAATCACAGTACTCAGCTTTTTTAGCCTGGCCAACGTGCGTCACTTTAACATTCCACTGTAGCTAGAGGGGAAACCTGTTGATTGACCAGCTCTGGGTGACGTACTGACAACTGGAGGTTGGGAAGTAATAAAGTGAATAAAGTGCTTCCAAATATTAAGGCCAATGTATTATCAAAAGTAGGAAAGGAGGATGAGGAGGCTGCCAGCCAATCATGTTGAAATGAATCAGATGTCTTTGCAGCCATGTGTCCATCAGGCAACCTAACTATTCCTGTGATCACATTATTTCTTCTTGCTACCCTTGATCCTGAAGTTGCAGCAACTGCAAAAATTGCAAACTGCAGTGACTTCCAGAATTCTGTGTCACTTTCAACCTTTCTCTGGCTAGAAACTCTGTGGACCTATGAGATTAATCAAGATCAAAAGACTTTCCCTAAAGGGGGAGTGATGATTGTACAGAGAATCCTAAGGGAAGCATTTCTTGTTTAAACAACCCAAATAATCACAGTGTAATTTTCCCAAATTCAAAGAGCCTATCCATCAATAGTGAGCTGCAGCTGAACTCTTCCTGGGAGATTAACTGCAGGAAAGGAATTGATGGTGTTAGGTTTCATCGTAACATTAATTACTATTCTTTGAAGTGCCTCAGTGCTCTTGACAAGGATATGATCTACTTGTGGCAAAAAGCCATTCATATTCATTTCTAATTAAGTTTGTCTGTGTCCTGGCTACATATTTTAAAAGTGTGTCACCTGACTCCAGAGGATAGATGTTCAATGCACTGATCTTGTTTTTAGGGATTGACATTTGGTAAACTTCAGGCATCCTATGAAATGAGTGGCTGGGTCTTGGTGGAACATAATCAAGGAGCGGTTTGGATTACTGCAATAGGATGTTAAAGGGACAAAATATAAAAGCTTCCTGAGATGAGAGACCTTAACTTTCTTACCAGTGGTTGTACTTAGGTGCTGAAGGCAATGATGTCTGGCAAATAATAGCACTCAAAAATATCACTGCACAAATATATTGCAAGATAAAATAAACTAAAGCTAATATTCTGAGACAGTATAAATTCTAAATCACATTTAATATAGTGAAAATTCCTGAAACTCAATTCCATTCACAATGAAGGTACATTCATTGATTGCATAGCTGAAAGGTCAGTGAATTGAATGTGTGTTCAATATGTTTCAATGCAAAATGGACACTTTTTTTCATTCATTTTATTAGCACAGCTTTTATGTCTGAGGAATACAAATTCTGGGAATAAAACACAGAATTAGAATTCAGGATTCCTCAAGTTGCTAACAGTGTAACTTTGGGGTAGTTGGTTACACTTATTTCTATTTCAGCATCTGAAAAAGAAACATTATGACAAATATGTTTTGTGTGATATAATCATGAGAATTTTATATGTGCATATATTTTATGTAATTGTTAAATGATTTCCAAAACCAATTGTATTTTTCAGCCAAAAAACATCCAAAACAACAATTTTTAAAAGGCTAGCACGTTAAGTAAAAGTCAGTTACAACAAGCATTAGCTAATAGGTCAACTTTTCCCCTAAGTCACTGTCAAATTCAGGAATGTAGAACACGTTTCATATCCCATCGTCTTGCCTGTACCATGGCAGAAGTGTCAGAGGGCATCAAACTCATGGACACATGCGGAGTAAGCCGCAGATTTCCTAAGATAATTCGTGCCCGCGACTCGAAGCTCCCCGCTGCGGCTCTCTGCGCTTTGCACACTACTCAGCTTCGCATAGCTCTCCGTCATCTTCAACATTGAGAACTCGCTTGGGCATAGAAAATTGTCCTGAAAGTTTATTGCCGCCCTATGGTACCCACCAATATTTGTTGGTTTTGTCAGAAATTTAAAGAGGGAAACTAGGAATACTTAAGATTTATCAGCACAAATTTCTCACTCTTCAAATGTCGTAGCTGCTCTCGTCGTCTGCGTAGGTGTCAGCCTCCACTTGCTTTCGCGTCTCGGCTCACCATTCTCATCTCTGCTGAACGGTAGCTTGACCTTTCCCACACTTGTTCCCCAAACCGTTTGGATCCGTATCCCTCACGTGCCTGCGGACTCCTTCTCATTGCTGTAGATCGATGACAGCGCTCAGCCAGGAAAACGGAAATGTGCTCAGAATCCAAGACTGTATTCCTGCAGAAAGTTTGGTACTTAAATCATTCTTTGTATTTTCTCCCTATATAAGAGATTGAATATGATACTAAGTTATACCACCAACTTTCCACATACCACAGATGTGACATGGAAGTTTTTATTTTAAATTAACTTGTTCTCTCTTTTGGAAATGCCTATATGGAGGGAAAAAAAAAGGAGATATTTCTTCCATAAATCTGTGCTGACAGATAGGAAAAAGGAATAAGATTGGCTACTTGCTACTACTTTAGCTGTCAGAACCTTTGCTGTACAGAAAACCCAAACCTGCATGCTCTAACTCTGTTATGTATTTAAATACATTACAATTGAATAAAATGAAAATTCAAGTCCAAGTCTTCCATCTCCATACTCATTAATCACATGTAACTAGTGGCTACCATTTTGATAGCAAAGATTTTAATGAATTTCCATGACTACGTAGATTCTGTTTAACAGCACTTACAGGAAGCTGATTGTAGGTGTGCAAATGCATATTGCTGTTATGTTTCTTCTATTAGAAATAGAATATATGTATACAGTACTATATTCCTGTTACTTCTATTAGATTTTGCATCTGGGTTTTATGCGGTGAGGATGAGCCCTTTATTGGTATTCACCCTACACTTATTTGTATTCAAAACATTGTATGGGTCAGAGTAAAAATCTAGATAATAAAAAACAATGGACCATTTGCACTGGAATATTTTCATAAAGAAAGGGGCATTTTTCCACTTTGCAATGATCATTACACGTGTAATGGTTCCATTTCTTCAATTTTGGTTGTATAGCCCTTGTTGAACTGCAGATTGTGTTCTATTAGTGTTTTGTAAAGTCAGTTTATTTGGTAACAAATTTTTTTTTGAAGAAAAATATAGAAAGCAAATTGTTAAAGGAAAACAAGAACAGAACATCACACATAGGGTGAACATTCTTTCATTAAGCTTCCATTTCAGTTTTACAACATCTAGTAATGACATAAAATAATTGCATGTAATAGATCATGTTTAAAAATGTTTCAAAGCAATTATAGAAAAATCCAACAGAGTTGGCATGTTCACAAGTGTTAATGTAACGTTTTGATTTTCAGCTTCCAGAGAGAATGCTAAGTGTTACTGTTTCCAAGGAATTAGTGTGTTAGAGCTGTTTTTATAATACAAATAAAGACATACAAATTATTTCTTCAAGCTAATGGAAAAATTCTACAAATAATGCCATCTTCTAAAGATTTTTTACTACAAACAGGAAATTATTAAATTCATCAGCCAACACAAATTTTACTCAATTCACATTATATTTTTCTTTTTCTGTGCCTAAATATTGAGCAACATTCCTAGACATTTTTCCTTTAATATTTTCGGCAGGGTCATGCTCAAGTTTCTGTTTCACCAGGCTGGCCTCAAATTTGAGACCCTCCTGCTCAGTATCTGAGCTGCTGTTTTGTTGCTGAGACTATGCAACATTCACAACTTAAAGGAAAAAAGATTTGCTTTAAACTGAGCTAAACATATTCAGCTCAATTATTTTATTTATTTATTTTTTGAGATGGGTTTGCTGTATAGCCCAGGCTGGTCTTGAACTCGCTCTGGAGCCCAGGCTGGCCTTGGACTCGTGGCAGTTCTCTTGTCTCAGCCTACTAAGTGCTGGGATTACACGCATGCGCCACCACGCCTGGCTTATGTGGTGCTAAGGACTCGAACTCAAGGCATTATGCTTGCTAGGCAAGCACTTTAACCGCTGTGCCATTCCTCTAGGTCCTATTCAGCTCAATTAAATGAACAGAATTTGCTACGAAATATGCAGTATCTCAAAACATCAAAGAAAAACTCATAGAACTAGGTCTGCAATAAGAGAGGAACCAGAAAATCGACTAGAATTTGAGAAGCCAGGATAACGGAGAATCAAAACTCCCTTCAGTTTTCATGTCCTTGTTCCAGGTTCACATTGCAGCCAAGAAGAGAGAACTACTTTTTCTAGTTTCCTTGAAAAATGTATGCCCTGAGAGAAATACAAGACTGTGATTGACAATTCTACCAAGATCTTACCTAATGAGCAAAATATGGTCTTGCAGATAAAATCAGAGTTGTATATGAGAATGCATGTGTGTGTGTTTTACTGAAAAAAGATAAATAGAATTTGGTACACAATAGCAACAGTGAGTTACACTTGATTATATTTATTAAGCATAAACTATTAACAGTTGTAGGTAAGATTATGTTGGATATATTAAAATATGAGCTTGTTATAATAAAAATAGGTTGAATTAATTCAGAATAATTTTTGACTTACACAGCTTCAGGTTTTATTTGAGGCAAGTTAAATCTTTTAATAAAACAATAATAGACAAAAAATACATAAAATATAATTCAGTGACCTAGAAGCTATTTGAAAATCTGAACAGCCATTTTCATTACTTTTCTTATTCCTGATATTCAAATAATAGGAGGACAAAATATTTAAGGGTTATTTTCTGTGAAAACCTAAGATAGAAATCTCAATAGTTTTTTATTCTAGTTTTCTGGTGGAAATTGTTGCGATGAGAAATATCTTCTATTTTAATGATTTCAACTACTTTCCATGGCCTAGAAAAAAAATAACATACATATTTTCCCAAGGGCATCATAAATTGGAGAAGGCTTCATTTCGACATCTGCTATTCAGTTTATTTTCAGCCTTGACCTAACAAGCAGTTATGAGACCGCTAAATGATTTGGAATGCATAGTCATTGTCTGCCATGTCATGGTGATTGGGGCACTGACACTCAACTGCCTGTGGTCCAATTAACTAGGAAATGGCACACGGAGATACAGAAATAAAATACCTCTTTGCTCGAAGGTTCATGTTTTAAAGAGATGACACACGCATTAATGGAGAGGCTGTATAACATGAGGAATACCATAGTAAGTTAAAGAGATTTTATTTGGTATTTTTAAATGGGAGTAAAAAGGAAAGAGAACAAAGATCTATCAGCAATATTGGGAATAATGTAAAATAGAGATGGGACTGGCCAGCACACAATCAATCCAAAAATAAATTGTAAATATAATTCATCTCTAAAGTTATTTTTTTATATTAAGTGGTTAAAATGGCTCATTGGTGAAAAATCTTTATATAATTAATTAGGTCTTCATTTTATATAGGACAGTTTGAAAAAAATAGTAAGAAAATAACAAGGATGATAAGTACTGGGTGTGGTAATATGTTCATAGTTTTAACAAGTAATTTAACTAAATTTGAGATAAATAATGAATAATTGATTTAGTGTAATTATTTCTCATGTAATATTTAGGAGATACTTACACTGAAAAAAACATTTTTTATTTATTTGCTGAAGACTTTAATGATATTGTGTTAATACTTACAAATAAATAAGATTGAATATTTTATACAGTGCTTTATATAAATAAATTGAGAAATTTCAGAAAAACCATTTTTGTTTACAGATTTATAAACTATCCCAACTGCGACTTGTCTGTCATTAACCGAAATCCAAATGAATACCAAATTACCTCATGACTATTGATTGCTTCTAGAAAAAATAGATGAAACTGTTTTACATAAATCAAAATTTCTGTTTGGTTTAAATGAAGAGCACCTGAAAAACATCTTTCTAATCCCAACTAGAGTTCAGGGTTCATGATCGAAGGCCTGGCAGTTTTCTTTTACACATTTAGTGGAGCAATTATGCATTTGACATTCTTTGTAGCACACATATGTTCTTGTGTGTGATACTTTGAACAAATTTTCACTGATTTCTTCAATACTATGAATGTAGAAACTGTAGATCTCCTGTAGAATCTAAATAAATGTGACCTCTTTGCATTGGATATATGTACACAATTACAATCTAATAATAATACTTGCTCAGATCAGTTCAGAACTAAAATGTGCAAGAACTCTAGGACTATAATCGACTAAAGATGGGTTTTTATGTAGTTGCCCAACTCCTTCCTTAACTGAAAGCCTCTAAAAATAAGATTTTTGAATACTGCCTAGGACGATTCTGATCTCTGCTTATTATCCATTCAGGGAGGCCTATTACTGTATGCTCTGTTTTGGTGAGGTAGTTCTCATCTATTTTCTTATGTTTCATCCTCAATGGAAATATGGACCAATTTAAAGGTGATTTTTGATTTCAGTGTTCAGAATGATGCTATGCAAACTGAGAATGTACAAATGATTGAGGGATGGGATCCTTCATGGTGTTAGTATTAGGTGTACTGTTTTTGATGGGTCCAATGTTTACTATACATGACAAATCTCTCAATTGCTATTGAAAGATCTTAGGGGGGGGGGAAAGAAAGACACCAATTGCTTTGCTATCATAACTAAAAGAAGTAATCTTAAGGTGTGACCAGTTAATATAATGAATTAAAAATTGTTACTGTCAAAGATATATTGCCATAATCTCCCTCAAAATGCTAACCCATACACACACTTCAAATACACTTACCCCATTGGTTTTTCCAAGTTCTGAAATAGTTCCGGATGTCTTTTTTTAATGAATGTCTGTAATTGCATTATTCTCCTTATCTCAGTGTCCTGAATGAATTAAAAATTTTTACCTTTCATTGTGACTTTTGCCTTTGGGGAGGGGTCGCACTCATATAGTACAAGATCGAGTGAAAAGGCAGATGAGGGCACAATATAATTAATGTTCTTATTTGATAGAAATTGACATAGATGTTTGAATCAATTCAGGATGTAAAGAAAATCATAGCAAGTCATTCACAAAAAATAACGTCCAGAACTGTTTCAAAAAGTGGCAAAAAATGATATGACAAATGTGTTCAAAGCTAGAGTGTCTGCAGGGGATTAATTGTGATGTTCTTTTTACTGTTATACTTTTAAAATTTTTTCCTCGAGTATTCGCCGTATGTTTTGACTGTTCCTCCTATTTTTTCCCTCATAATATCTTTGAAAAAGAATGTGAGAAGAGACCAAAAGAAATAAGACCATTCACTTCTGTTCAATCTATAGTATTTCTTCACCAGAGAGATACTGATAATTCGTTATCCCATTTCTTCATTAAAATGGATATTGACTATTGTCTGAAGCCATTCAGACTGCTATAATAAAATACCATAGCCCAGTGGCTTAAAAATTAGCCATGTACATCTCAGAGTGCTAGACACTGATTAACCCAAGATCAAGGTGCTTTTACATTTGCTTCTATTTGTTTCATGGTGACGGTGCTCCTTCTGGCTTATAAATGGGCAGCCATGTTATTGACTAATCACATAATTTTTTATTGGTTACTGATCAAGCTCTCTGGTTAGTTCATTAAGGGCAATAATTTTATTGAAATAATTTTATTGAAATCTAATTACACTCTTGGAAAATCTTGCAAACATTGACATTTTAGTAGAAAGGAGCAAGTCTAGCCACTTAGTGCTCATATTGTAATAGTATTATTCCAAAATAGGACTCCTTAAAGAAACAATCAACTCCAAGGCTAAGAATATAAAATCAGGTGCCAGTATCTGTAGTGCCAGAACCTAAGAAAAAACCACAATAAAAATTAGTGGAGCATATTAGAGAGAAATAGGAGCGAAATGAAAGAGCCACCAATGGGAAGGAGCTGAACAACAACAACAACAACAGCAAGTGTCAACGTTTAACAAAAAACATAAAATAAATATACATGACTCCATAGAAATATGTATAAAGAAATATAAACAAATTAATGTGATGTAAATCTCCTGTGTAGAACAATGTCAAATATTTCTTCTCGTTCTAGAAGTGGCGCCATGATGCTCCACTCTCTAAAAGTAACCTATGCAAAGTTTGGAGTGTGGAATGCAGGAAAGAACAGTTTTCCTATGGAGAAACTTGACCAACAGGGCTCTGGTCAGCTGACTGAGGACAGCATCCACAGGTCTGTGATGTGAATTTTATCCACCATTCATGTGTTGTGAACTGCAGGCATTACCTGTCATCCTCCCCCTAAATAACCCTCAGCCAATCATGGAAATAATCAGACCTATCCCTTCAACGAGCAGCCTACAAAATACTTTCTCAGTACTTCTCAAAACTGCCTGGATTATGAAACAACAAAAAGTGAGAAAATGCCATAGGGAAGAGGGGGCTAAGGACACACACAGGAGGATTAAACGTCATGTGATGTCTTGAGTGGGTATTGGCACATAAAGGGAGCACTGGGTAAAAGTTAAGCAAAACAATTATTAGTTAATGATATATCAATATCTTCATTACATCACATATCCTATATTAATGTTGTATACTAATGAAAAGGCAAATGCAAACTGTCTGTGGTGTCCTGGCTACATCTGTGGTACCTTTACAAATTTCTACAAACTTAAAAAGAGTTCTAGAAAAATTAAAGTTTTTTTTTTAAAAAAAGTTTTTGTCCTCATGTAGGCAATGTGTTTATGGTAAGAAACAGAAATGTCAGTAACAACATGTGTAGTATGAATGACTTTCAAAGTTCCCAATAATGAAAAATCACTAACATTTTGTTGTGGACCATTTTATAAACATCGATTTTATTATCCCAAATATCTGTCAAGATTGAATGAAACACTAGGTGCAACAGTATATAGAAAAATAATAAAGTAATTTCTAACGTAGGAGAGGATATTTGAAAGATTGTTCAGGGAGTTATGTGTATTCATGCTTCATTATTCACCTCATATTCACTTTTCCTCAGTTTTAAGCTTCCTATAAAGTAGGCTGTCAAAAATAACTTTGCTGCAAACTTGCAACTCTCCAGTTTCCACTCGCTTGAGTTTTACTGAATCTTAATAGCAAATAAAGAACCAATACGTAATTTTTAAATCCTATTGGTTCCATTTATTTGTATCTTGTGCACCTATTTCTGTAATACAGGACAGAAAAAATATTTTCTTCATTTCACAAAGTCACAAGGCATAATTAATACCAGAGGTGACACAGCCAGTATTCAGAATCCTCCTCAAGTTTTAAAGAAAAATAGTAAAAATCCCTTTCTCCCCACCCTCATGTACACACACCAGTGGCAAACAAAACCACACAGATGATAGTAGACAGAATACGTTTGACTTCCATGATAGAAGACGAAAGGTGAGATACTTTTCAGATGGTGACAAACCTGGCAGAACATCAACAGCCGGAAATGATTTCAAAGACTCCTCATAAAACTTTAGGATGAACAAATGGAATCAGGGGAAGGATTAGCCGGCTGTGGCGGCCATCGATCAAAATGCTCCTGGGAATGCAATGGCTCCCTCCTTCACAGAGGATAGAGCTCAACTAAGCTGCCAGAAAATGGAAGCAACCAAGATACTTCTAAAAAATACTTTGGAGGATAGAGGTGTTCCCTGGTTGAAATTCTCCTCAAGCCAATGCTGAATGTAAGAGAATTTATATTTTTTTTTAACACATACTAAAATGATGGACATAGGAGAAAGTTGGCTCAGATTAAAGTTAACTAGTATTTAGAAAGTTTTCCATAAAAATTAAGAATCTCTTTCACTTTATGCTAATTGATTGCTACAATTTTTTAAGAGATTTATACTGTACATCTTTGCAGATACTGGAGACCACAAGGCTTCTGTAGACTTCCTCCCAATGACGGCTTAGTATCCATTTTCTGAGGAGCATATTTATGAGTGGTCTAATTTTTTAGCAATAGAAAAACATCCAATCCAGTAGAGCCTGGTGCTTTCTCTCACGTTGGCAGATCAGGTTACTGTCAAATGTAAGAATTCTAGGATTAGATGGTCAGCCAATTGGTGGGCCTAACATACTCATCAGGAAAAGTAGACGGTGGATGCTAGTTAGAAGCAGAGGCCTAATACATCTACTTTCTGACAATTGTCTGAGCCTGCAATTAAAGAAAAAAAGTGATTTTCCATAGATTTTAATTAAATATTTGCTAGTCATATTTTTAAAATTTGAAGCACTACCTACAATTGCCATATAAAGCCAGTGTGAATAGTGAATGTTCCTGTATATGTAATTTTTCCAAAATTTCTAATCTTCAGAATTTGATCACTGGCTATTATAAGCTACTACTTGGACTTAACAGCAAAATGTGGTAGTAATCAAAACATCATTTTAGTGTAGAAAAAAACAATAAAGTATTATAGACAACATACATCTGGAGAGGGTCATTTCATTTTCATAACAAACAGTGCCTTTAAAAATGTTCTTAAAAATGAAGAGTAATTTGAAAACTGTTGCTACAATGATATTAAAATAAATGTCTATATTCTTTGTAAAATATAAAGAACATAAATAACTTATATTTGGCTATTAGACGATAGCTCTACTTGTTGTTCGATACATTAGTCAAACTACTGCAGCATATTATAGTCATGAAGCTTTTATATGTTGGTATAAGTGGCCCACAATGATAATTATAAAATAAAACAATTAAACTGAAAGCAAGGCAGTCAAGAAAAATAGAAATGAGGATTGAAGATATATTTGCAAGAAAAGTGTTGAGAAAAGCAATTCTAAAAATGGATATCTGAAAATTACTTCCTTTGGGAAAACTGCTTAACACCTTTCTCAAAGTATAAATAATTCTTCAACTTTTTAATCATAAGAATTTTCTCTTTTTGGCTGACAAAAGTGAAAAATACTATTTCCAGCTCCTAACCAAGACAGAGTGAACTTAATGAGTCTCATTCCTATTTTAGTGTGATTTTTTTTCCTACTTTCTCTGAGGTAAACTGAAAATCTAGGTGTTAACGGAGCAGCAAATCTATCTTGCACAAAAGTAGGTGCTGGCCTGAGCTCTTTAGTAAGTACACAGCTGACATCATCAACTGATTCTCAGGGGGGAGTAATCTCCTTTCAGGTAGAGTTGGTCATATATGTAAATGACATCCTGAGTACTCATCTCTTCACATGAGAAATGGGATTAATAGCATAAGTAAAATGTCTATTTTCTTACTAGTTTGGGAAAAATCCTGAAATTTCTCTTTTTGTATGTTTTTCTGGAAATGACCCCTTAGACCAGTTATTAGTTTCTGTTAATATGAAAATCAAATAATATGGGAGACATAAAACATAGCTCAACTATGTGGTAGCTTCTGGAATTAAGGATGGAGTCTATTTCCTGTCTCTGAAATGCAAGATTGTCTTGTGATTTTCTGAAACCAGTAATCTATGGCAAGGTGATGTCACCTCAGAGTCAAGGCTTCAGGAAGCCTTTGATGGTCAACATCAGCTGTTTCCCTAGAGTGTCACACAACTGAGCTTGCCTGAAGGGAGGTGGAGAGGCAGAATTGTCCTAGGGTCAGCCAACTTTAATGCCAGATATGCCATTGGAACTATATAGCATCTTCAAGCCCATGTAGCCTTTTCCGGTAGTGTAGTCTCACTTGTAATGAAGTTCATAAGCGAAATAATATAAAAATATAAAATGTGTAGAATATATAAACACTACCACAAACAGAATACAAAACAGTTCCATGTCTTCAAAAGTATTTTTTTCTAACTTTTTATATTCCTAAATCTATTGTTGTGCTCTGAAAATTATCAGTAAATCTTAAATCACAATAACCTGTGTTTTCACAAAAATTATAAATGAAATTATAAAGTACATAATATTTTGGAAATGACTTATTTTATATACTGAATAATGCCTTTGAGTACCTTCCAACTCTGTGCTTGTATCAATAGTTTCTTTGATATTTGAGTAGGATTCTGTCCTACGGTTCCGCTACCATTTCCTAACACTTTCACTTTATTTTTGACATTAGCATTATTTTATCTTTTGGTAGGTATTAAAAAACAGCTGCAAATGCTTGTTTATAGTATATTCAGAGAAGTTTTTTTTTTCTTACAATAAATACCAAGGAGTCATATTGCTAGGTCACTAAATGAATGCATTTTTAAATTTATAAAAAATTTCTGAATTATTCTTCAAATTGATAGAATTTCTTTTTTACCTTCATACCAGAAATGTGTGAAGGTTCTCATTGCTTTGCAAATCTGACATGTTATAGTCAATAATATTTTAAATTAGTTATTGCAGTAGGTACTTAGTAAGACCTAATTATGGCTTTAATTTGTATTACTGTGATGGCTAATGACATTGAACATCTTTCATAGGCTCGTTTGTCATATGTATACTTTATTTGCTGATAAAAATATTGATGATTTTTTATCATTTCTCATTTTTTGTTCTCAGATGAGAAAACATAGTAATATGTTAGGGAAAATACTATTAAAATATTTTGATAAATCGCTGCAAAATGATCCCAATAATCCTTATGATCTAATCTGTACACATTCAGCTTGCTATTTCTCATACTGTGCAATACGCATGAACTTGTGGTACTCATATATTCGTGTGTGTGTGTGTGTGTGTGTGTGTGTGTGTGTGTGTGTGTGTGTGACTAGAGATCAAGCCTAGGACCTTCACAGCAAACTGTAGCCCCACCCCTTTTTTATTTTGAAACAGGATCTCACTAAGTCATCAGTTCATCTAGGCTTGGCTCACACTTGCGCACTTCTCCCTCAGCCTTCCCAGAGTCCTGAAATTACAAGCCTGTGCCACCAGGCCTAGCTTATACTATATTAAATGTAAATTACAACACAGTTTTTAAAAAACAAAAATATTATGACAATAATTTCAATATTTTCAAATACCCCTGTTTTGGCAAAGGGGTAGATATTGAGTAGTTTAGGATTTGTGAGCCACATACAGTCTGTGTAGCATATTTTTATTTTTTTAATTGTTTTTAACAAACTGTTACAGGAGTAAAAGTAATTGTTACCTAGCCTGCTATAGACCAATAGTTCACAAGTTGGATTTTGCCTGTGAATCAGAGTTTACTGATCCCGGATCTTTTGAATAAGTCTGTACCCTTGAAAAGGATGTTTATTCTATTCTTACTGGTGAACTTATTCAAGAAATTTCAACTATATTCCATTATCTCATGATGTATTTTCCATAGTAGCATATACTTGCTGATTTTATTTTTATCAGTTAAATAAATTACAGAGAACAGAGTGTAAAAGTTTTCTACTTTATTTTTGCATTTTTCTATTTCTTCTTTTAATTTTTTTTGCTTTAAATATTTCCAAGTTCTGTTGCTAGGTGTGAACACATTTAAATATTTAATAATTATTGGGGGTGAAGTTAGAAAATGACCTAATCAGAATATAATTGTTTTCTTTTTAAATTATTATCGATGGCTCTTTTCAGAGAAGTTTTAGATTCACAAGAATATTGGTCACAGAGTAAAGAGAATTGTTATAGATTCCCCTTCATACTCGAGCACTGTTCCTTAAATTACCAACATCCAGAATGGTAAATGTGTTAGTTTCATGGAACTATCACTACCCAATGCCCGTAGTTTATGTCATCCATCCTTTACTTTTTTTAATATATTTGTAGTATTTATGAAAGTATCATAAAAGTCATTTCACTGAACTATATTTATTCTCTGTCCTATTTACCCAGTTTGTCCCTTTCCTTCTCAACTCATGGCAGCCGGTGATCATTTTACTAAGTTTTTTGGATTTATCTTTTCTATAATTTCATATAGTTGGAAGCAGTCTATAGCCTTTTTGAGTTTTCTTTCACCTAGAGATAACCACCAAAATTTTCTGGGGTTTTGCCCGTGTTATTTTCTTAGAGTCTTAGAGTTTTTGCATTTTACATGTAGGTGTGATTCATTTTGAGTGTATTTTTGTTAAGGCTGTAAAATCTATGTCTAAATTCAATACTTTTTTCTTAATGTGATTGCTCAGATACCAGAGCAGCATTTGGTGAAGAGACTAGAAGCCATTTTTTACATCAATGGTAATGCCTTCGGTCACTTATCAAAGGTCAGTTGACTATACTTAAGTGGATTTACTTCTGAGCTCTTTAATTTCCTCCATTGATCTATTGGTCCGTCTTTTAACCAATGCTGTATTGTCTTCATATTGCTTTGTAGGAAAACTTAGTGTCAGGCAGTATCAATCCTCCAACTTTGTTATTCTCTTTCAGTATCATATTGGCTATTCTGTATCTTCTGATTCTCAATATAAACTTTAGAATCAGTCTTCAATAAGAAAAAATAATATTCTATGATTTCTACTGAGATTGCATTTAATCACTAGACTTCAATGGAGGAACTGATATTTCAACAAAATTAAATTCTTTTATTTATGAATACAGAATACCTCTCTTATTTTAGTTTCATTTTTATTTATTTTATCAGAGTTTTTCAGTGTTCATCAAGTCAGTCCATATTTTGTTGGATTTATACCTGAGTCTCGTATTGTGGGGTTCTAAATGTTATTTTTTCTTATATGAATAGGGCCACTCTGACTTTTGATTTTATTTATATAATTTATCCTTTCCATTCCTTCACTTTTAAGTGTTATTTATAAATATATTTGAAATTCATCTTTATAGAAAACATAGAGATGGCTTTTTAAAATTTGATGTTTATATGTCAATTGGGTTTATCAACATGTTGCATTTTATACAATTGAAAGTAAGTTAGGAATTAGGCTGCTATCATAATTTTATCCCCGTCCTCAAATATCTGTGTTAAAATCTAACCCATAGTATTGAAGGTAGGGCCTAGTAGAAGTCAGCCATGATTAAGTGATGTCATAGAGGTGAGTCCTAAGTTCAATTGGGCTAGTATCTTTATAGTAAGTGAAATGTTCACTCCCCTCTTGTCCTGTTATATGAGCACACAGGAAAGGACACATCAGAACACAATGATAAGGTAGCTCCTTATGCTCCAAAAAGAATCTTCAGATGAAACCAAAATATTGGCACCTTAATCATAAATATCCAGTTTCCAGAACTCTGAAAAGATAAATGTATGTTTTTATGCTACAATATGTTTTGTAAGCCAGTAAATCCACCATTTGTCAGGTCAGCTGGAGAAAACTGGATATGGATTCTTCATTTTATTATTTGTTTTCTGTTTGTTATTTTTGTTTAAACTTCATTCTTTCTTTTCTGTTTTCTTTCTGCTGATTTGAACATTTTTTAATTTTTTGAGGTTGATATTCCTGTTTTGACATTATCTTTTTCTATTTACATTTTAGATCTAATCTGTAGATTATAAAACACCTTCCTGACTTCACATTGTGTGTAAGAATTGACTAATTTAAAACTTTAAGTAGAATGTAAAAAAAGACCATGTAGGCAATTTTGCACTCCTTTCTATTATAATATTATTGAATATTACATGCATAAAACTTCCTACAACATTTATTTTCACATGATCTGATACAGTACAACTCAATCCTGATAATGACTGATTGGAATAAGCATCAATTTTCACAGATTAGACACCATGGTCCTCAACAAGGCTGCTTCTCTGGCGACACTGCTGTATTTAAGGATTCCCCAGCCCATACATATTCTTATGAAGTGGCCACAGAATTGGGGATAGTCATCAACTTTCTAGGTTCTGTACTTTACTATGTGTCACTTACAATTTTATCATCGACTGTAAAATTCAGGACAAGCTAAATAATGAGACACATAGGATTGAAGTCTGGCAGAGTCTCAAGCCCAGCATTTTGGCACTTCCTTCCAATGAAATCAATGTACGTCTACCTCTAGCACATGCATATGTTCATAAAACAGAAACTGCCACCAAAGTTCACTGTTCAGAGTTATTATTGAGGTTTTATTATATAAGAATAATCAGTTGAATCATTAACCACCTGGCTAAATTTGATTTTCAACACCCTTTCTCTCCCCACAGTTAGACTGACTCAAAGACAGGCCTTTAACCAAATGGATGATCATTCTGGTCTTGCCAGTCACAGTCATGAAACCATCAAAGGACTTACCATGAGTCTCCTAATTAAGTAAATTAAAGATATAATTTTAAAGGGCTCATGAGTGACATTGAAACTCCTTAGACTAGGAAATTATGAGGAGTTTAGTAACTTAGTTCTAGATACTAAGGGCACAGACAACTAAAATTTTATTTCAACTATTACATATATGGCACAGTCCCCAAGAGAATAATAATAATGTCATATAATTTACACAAGCAATTATGATTTTCCAATTTTACTTCAGTAGGAATGTTACAATTTCTTTCTTATTTGATAGTCACTTATTGCTCTCTTAAGCTTCTGGTGATGTTTTGTACTAATTTCATTGGAAACAACATATCTTAGGTTTCCTTTTGAGAGATTTTCATTTCACCTTTACTTTTAGGAGACATTTTTGCTGGGTATAGAACTCTGACTTGGTGTTTTCAGTCAGCAGTTTAAGCATGCTGCTTCCTCTGACCTCTGTGTTTGCTGATAAGAAATATTATATTCTCCTGTCATTCAAAATTCTCTTTCCTTATATATCATGTGTCTTTCTCTCTGAGTGTCTTCAAAAATGGTTCCTTCAGTTACCTGTAATCTCATTATAAAGCCACTGGAGATTGGTTTCTTTAGGATACTCTATTTTTGGTTCTCTGTGCTTCTTTAAGTCTGTAACTTTATGTCTTTTACCACTGCAAGAGAGTTTTCAGAAATTATTATTATTAGCAAATCTGATTATTTATACCATACTCTATCTTGTTTTTGTCTGAAACTTTGATGATGTTAATATTTGGTCTCTTTTTCATACATCTATTTCATAAGTTTTTGATTTAAAATTTTTTGTTTTATTTTAAATTATTTTTACTCAAAGAATAATTGAGATACTGAGTAATTTGCTTTATATCAAAGCTCATTTTCCCTGTCAACTCTTATCTCCATTCTGCTACTGAGCCATCCAGTGAGGTTTTATTATGCCTTTCTTTTCTAAGGTTTCTTTCATTTTAAGTTTCCATTTTATTCAGAGGTTTTAGGCTTAACATTCAAGAGAGACCACAATTCTTTGTCAAAGTATTTTTACAAGAACTGTATTAAAATATTTATCAAACAAATATAGCATTTGTGATATATTATGGGTTTCTGCTGTTGTATTTTTCATTGTGAGTTGATGTTTTTCTACTTATTTTTATGCAAAATAAATTTGGACCAAATATTAGACATTTGGACTATTAGCATCAAACATGTTAACTTGTAAATATGGCATATTTATTTTTATCAGGGAATAGACTTGTATAAGCTCAATCACAATTTCCAATCTGCAGTGTTGAGAACCATTGTGGTACTGTCCAAACCAACAATGCTTCTATATCACTCCCTGAAATATATATGTTGATAGATCTATTAACTCAGTTCTCACTACCTTTAATATGATGAAAAGCATCTGGTCTATACCTGTGGAGCTTGAAGTAAGCACAGTATATTACAGAAACTCCTCTTGGGCTACTTCCCAAACCCTGACCTCTATTCAACTCCTCAGTAATTTCCATTTTCCTTTGTCTCCTGGTTTTGGTTGTCTGCTCAGAAATATTGATTTCTCCTTTCCTGTTCTGTCATGCACTTTGCCAGCTGATGCTACCTATGGAACCATGCATCAGAAGACATAGAATACAAATGACAATGAGTTGAGTTTTCACCCATGGGTATATATATAGTACTACCGGCTTAAGAGAAGATTTCCCTCCACCATCGCTTTGGCTTCTCTAGGTACCTCTCATCAACATTTGCCACCAATAGCATTGAATTCCTTTAAAAGTGTGCTCTATGGAAGACGGAGAGGGGGGAAAGCAATGGGAGTATATTTCCCCAATCTATTGATTTAACCCGGACTACAGTGTTCCCTCTTTCCTTCTCTCTCTCTCTCTCTCTCTCTCTCTCTCTCTCTCTCTCTCTCTCTCTCT
>PVKB01000223.1:258592-743800 GCA_004027205.1 Ctenodactylus gundi | reverse complement strand
TACATTTAATGGAGAAGACAGAGTGAAGTGTGTTTGTTCTACTGAGAGCCAAAGCCTGGGATCATTGACAACACGTTTACAAACTAGGTTTCACGTGGCTAGTCCTTTTCTATTTGAGTTATGTTGATTTTTTAATTTATGTGCATTTATATAACTTATCTGGCAGCTGGCCACTGAGGTTGGTTCGGTGTTACTAGTGTTACAACTTGGTGGGATTTGAGAGACTAAATCAGTTGTTCGTAGTTACAGTTACTATGTACTCTCTATGCCAAGGTACTTCAAGACTACTTCATTGCAGGGCATATGACATTTTCCTAGAATAACCTTCCCTAAAGCAGTGAGCCATATTGGGAATGGAGTTTTGGATGTAGAGAAATTTGTGCAAAGGCACTGAGTGGCTAAACCTGAAGAAACTTACAGAACTAATGCTGAGGACCAATTTGCGTCTTTTATTATTTTATTTGGCTCCGGTGTTGCTGCCAAAGTGTTTCCAAGGTCAGAGCTAACATTTGCCTGGAGAGAGAAAATGTGTTTTGAAGTCTTCCTAAAACTACAGAATTCTGTGGGGGAAAAACTTTCAATACAGATTTTTAAAGTAGAACAATGGAATGGAATAAAACAACACACAGTATTCTCTGATAAATCTCTGGTTTTACCTAATGATAGCAGAGCTTTCTGCCATAGCTATATATTTAAGTTTTTAAAAAGTCATTGGCATTATTGTATCCTAGGGTTTTATTTCATCACAAATAAAATTTTTTTCCTAAGTTATTAATATTCATTAGTAGAAACTGTATGAAAGTATATGAGATTCTCCTAAAGAGATTTTGTGTTATATAAGTGGTTGAGGGAGACTCCTAAATTAATAATCCACACAATTTGGAGGCAGTTTTAAAAACTGATAAATTTTAAGATAGTTATATCTTGAGTTTGAACTTAGTTATACCCTTTAATGAATTAAATTCTAGAAAATAAAATTTAATGTAGAATTTTATCGTGATATTTTATCAAAACTGTTTTTTTTTTTGAAGCATACAAACTAAGAAATACCAACAGTAAATCTATAATAAGGCAAGAGGAAAAATTTCCAAGGTCCAGTTCCAAACAATGTATGTTTGGACCTTACTACAAGTTTACAGGCTAACTCTAACCTTGTCTACAGGAATGTAGAATTAGATATGACTATCTGTAGTTAGCTTGTGTTTTCTCTACTTAATGTGTTATTCAAGTATGCTGTTGGAAGTGATATGTACTCCCTGGTAGATACTGTGGACACATATCAAAAATTACATAGAAAATATAAAATCTACATTAAATCTTCTGTAAAGGAAGTTATTTGACAATGGGATCGGAGAAGGAATGCTATAATGGGATGAATGCTTGAAGTTGTTGGTCAATATTCATGCTTACTAACTCAGAGATGACTTATTTGCTCAGCATTCACCTATGTTGGCTATTACTATTAATAGATTTTAGATCAGAACTGTATTAGTTTGCTAAGGCTTTCATGACAAAATTTTGTAGAGTAGATTAATAGAACAACAAAAATTTATTTTTTTCTATTGTTAGAGATGAGAAATCAAGAATGAAGGTGTCAACAGGGTTAATTTCCTTTGACACTCTCCTCTGTGCACGTAGACAACCAGCTTGCCCCTGTGTCCTCAGCTGGCCTTCCTTTGTGTGATTGTGTCCAAATTTTATAAGAATGCTAGTCCTCCTGGATTAAAGTGTAACTTAATGACCTCCATTTATCCTAATTGCCTATCTGTAGATCTTATCTCCAAACATAATCATGTTATGGGGTGCTGAGATTAGGACGTCAATGTATGGCAATTAGTAGCAGGGACATATTTTACCCGTTATGGTGATATTTATGTTTCATAAATTTATACATACATGTGATATAGACATAAGTGTACAGGTATGTGTGTATGTGTGTGTGTGTGTGTGTGTGTGTGTGTGTTTATATTGTGCATAATGTTTCAATGTACAATACTAAATTTTCTTTGAAAATTAGAATATCTAATGACATTTAACTTCCCTTTACCAAAAACAAACAAAACAAAAACAAACAAAAGACTGGTGAGACAATTTCTTCTTAGTTTTTAAACTTGTACTGCTAACTCTAGAGAATTTGTCTCAATAAATACAGCATTGAGAAAGGAAGTCAAAGAAGCCTGCGGCTCTGTCCTGCCTAAGGTTGTGCAATCTTGTGTCAGCACAATCCTCACCCAAATCACTTCAGTAATTTAGGAGTCCTTTCTGGCCCTTAGGCAGAGGAGTTTATAACAAATGTTCTAACCACTTGAAGACCATGTGCATCATGCCAAATGGCCTGATTTCAGGTCTCTCTTCCTGGAGGGAATGAATGATGGTTTTGATTTATTGTCTAACAGAAGTTTCTATGGGGCATGGGTTAGTTAAGGTTTATGTAGCAACATCAAATAAAAATGATTTGATATCCTCAAGGTTTGTTTTTTTTTTCTGTAAATTCATCTTCAGAGACTGGACCTGTGCATTGAATTCCTCTGTGTCTACTCAATTGTCTGGTAAAGCTACATCTCTAAAAAAAAAATTAAACAGTAAAATTTTTAGCCCTATGGTTTGGTTTTGCAATTTATATTGTACCCTGTCAGTTATTTTAATCATCTATTTTTTTTCAATACAGTGATTGAGATTGCATGCATAACTAGTGTTTTTAGAAAGAAAAATCCAACAAAAGCATTTTTTGATGAGTCTCCCATATAATTTTGAAAAAGTCATTCTCATGATTGATTTTTTTCTATGATTTTTTTTTAATGCCTTGGTATTCTGGAATAAAGATGATCATAGGAACTTATGTACTATTTGTTCACAAAGCTGAAAATTTGACAGTGCATGAGCAATCATAAACTTGTGAACAGGAACAGACGATCACAAAAAAGAGGCTTTCAGAGTTCTAACTTATAATTATTGTCAAGAAAATAATATTAAAAGAACTTCACAAAATATTTATGATATATTTGTAATTTATGGAAGTCTAGATTTGACCTCCCTTATATAAATTCAGTAGAAACAAATTTTATTACTGGAGAAATTCACTTGCCAGACTACATCATCCTGAATGTCTTTGTGTAGTAAAGTCTTTCAAGCAGCCAAATAGTAAATTTGCAACAAGGTATTCTCAGAGTTGGTCTAAATGAAAATGATAACAAAGGTAGTTTTTCAATGTACTATCTTTCAGTTTCCATTTTTACTACATCTCATTGTTATGAGAATCTTCCTCAGTGTTACATATAATAGGCACATAATAGTCAACTTCGTTGCTTTAATCTACACTTAACCCACACGGTGTCACTGAGTAGAAAGCCACCAACCCACCTAAGTCAGAGTGACGGACGAAAGCTGAAGGCGACCAGTTTTTAGGAGAGATGATAGTGGGAAATAGAGCGAAGAGTAAAAAGCAGCTCCTGCTTGAAAGAAAGCACATCTTAGTGACGCTGACAGAGGCCCAGAGGCTCTGGCGAGGAAAAGCAGCATGACCTCCGTGATATGCTGGGCAGGCCAGCCTGTCTGCTGACATATTCTGGAGAAATGCCCTGTAGGCTTGTGAATCTTAAACCCCCTTACAGAGGGAAATGGAAAGGTAAGCTCCGCAGCTGGCCTCCTGCTGCTGGGTGGCTACCTCCTTCCATGTTTGCTGATTAATTAACATCGGAATTAATTACCAACTCACTGAACCTGTTTTACTTCCTGCCTGGTATTGTTTGAACCTGCGCCGGCTCCCGCTCTACCTGGTAGTTGTATCCCCAATCCTCCCACTCTTGGGAAAGGTGATCTTGCAGAGAAAGGACACACTTCTTTGTAGTCTCAGCAGCAGAGCAGTGGGCTCTTCTGCTCTGACTCAGGGTGACTGCTTTGTGTGCTTCATTTCTTATCTAACGCTTTGTTTCAGGAGCTGCCAAGACATTCATTTTTAATATGAACGCAAAAATCCCTAAAGCTTCCACAGGCCCACTGAGGCTTACTAATTAGATTCATTAAGCAGTACTCAAAAGGAAAAGGAAATTGTCTCTTTTTGTGCTCGGTTTTTTTCCAGACTCCCTTTCCTCAATGCTTTATTAAATAACACGCTGTGTCTAATAGCTCTTCTTGCTAAAACAATGCAACGTATTGGTTCATTGGACTTTTTGTAGTGCATTTTTGCCAGTCTCAATTTTTGCCCTCTATGACTGCATCTTGTGTGCTATTACCTACGGTGTTAGAAAGTAGTCAGAAATACGATTGGCATGGTGTTGATTTTAAACTTACAAGTGTGGTAGAAAAAGGAGCATGAAAAACCTGAGACTTCTTATTATTTTGAACAATTGATTAGAATTTTAAATTTTGACATAGAGTCAAATTCAATTTCTGTTTGTTCATTTCCTCATTTTAATACCTCCATAAATTTATGTAACCAAAAAAAGCCACCACTCAAGTACAATATAATTCTAAATCTAACACCCTAGACAAATCTCTTGTGTCAATTCGTGGTGATCAACGCTTTCTGTCTCCCTGACCCTGGTAGACTATCAACTGATCTCCATCTGGATTATTTTACCTTCCTATGGGGTGTGTGTGTGTGTGTGTGTGTGTGTGTGTGTGTGTTTTGTTTGAAATTCACTCATGGCATTGTGAACATTAATGATTCATTTCTTATATTGATACATAGCATTATCTTTTATGTTACTACCAGAATTTATCCATTCTGTCACTGAATAATATCATTTGTGCTTTATCTAGTTTTTGTTAATTATGAATAGTGTTATAAAATATTCATATGCTAGTTTGTGAAGTTGATGGATCACAAGGTAAGTTTAAATCTAACTTTATAAAGATGGACTGAACTTCCAGTTTCCCATCTTGCGGAAAAGGAACTTAGAACTTTCTAATGTCTCCTAACAACCAATGAAAAGCTGAACCAACTTAAAAATGAGCCATTCTTCTTAGATCTGTCATTGAAACGAGACCATAGGGCAAATTGCACCAGAATTGAGAAGACCCAAAGGTAAAGATGGAGAGTCACAAATAGAGGAGCAGAAATCACTGAGCAGACCCCTCTGAGAGAAACAGTACCGAGGCAGGAAATACCCAACCTGAAATTAAATTGTCGGAAACTCAATGTGGTCAAGTCTGAGAGCCAAGTCCTCCAGAGCACCCAGTCAGACTTTTGTGAAATTTACTTCCAAAACCTCCAGGTTTTAATGGAAACAAAGGAAAGGAAAGCAAACAAACAGACAAACAACAACAACAAAAAACTTCCTCATGGTTCTAGTATGGGAGGCAAAAAAGATTTTGATATGTAACAGAGCAGCCTATTCTCTTGAAAATGGTCTAGCCTCCAGAACCTAACCAATTGCTGTACGATCACAGCCTAAGTGATATGAGAGAAAATAAAGATCTAACTCCAAGCTCTCTAGCACTGGTGAGTTTCAGAGCCCAGAGACACCGGAGGACTAGGACCCCATCACAGGCCCATGAAAGGCTTCCCCATCGCCGTGATGTGTTGCTGGATTATGGGGCAACGTTATATTGCTGAACGTTTTATCCCAGCTCTTCTCTGCCCACTACACCATGCCTGCAATTTTAACAAGAAAAAATTACAAAGTATACTAAAAAGCACAAGAAAAACATAGTTTGAATAGATTTATTAAGTGTCTGGGTCAGGTGTGGCAAGAATGTTGAAATTATCAGCCCCCAAATTTTAAAACAGACTATGTTTTATATATTATAAGCTAGAGTGGGACAAATAGATAATATCCAGAATGACAAAAACAGACAAAAATCCAAAGAAGAAATCAAAATAAAATGGCAGAGATAAAAACCACTAGCAAAAATAAGCAATGCCTCTGAAGGATGGATCAGTAAGCTAAATATGCAGAGAAAAGTGGCTCTGAGCTTCAGGACAGAACCACAGATACTACAAAACGGGTGAGCAATAAAGAAAAACAGAAAGAAAAATAATAACAAAGCAGCAAATATTTGTGGGACAACTAAAAAGGTAAAAATATGCATAAGAAGAAAGAGTATTTGAAGCAAAACTGAGAATTTCTTCCAGGTTCATGTCAGACATCAAGTCAAAAATCTACAAATCTACCAAGCAAGAAAAATACAAAACGTAACAACAACAAAAACATCTATACCAAGGCCTATCATGTTTAAACTTAAAAAAGGAATGCATTTTGAGAAGAATTAGTGAGTCCGACAAAATCACAGCTAAAACTCTAGTAGGCTGAGGCAAGAGCAGTACCAGTTTGAGTTTAGCTTCAGAAACTTTGTGAGTCAGCAAGGCTATCTCAACACCAAGCCTTAAGAAAAGAGCTGGATGGAAGACTGCAGCAGGAGCATCCCAAGTTGGACCCCAGCCCTGAAGAAAATTTGAAACCGATAGAGGAACAAAGATAGTAATTATATACAACTTGCCCCCAGACGTCACTCAAGCAAAATGAGATGGTAGGGAAAATTTAAATTGTTGAAGGAGTTTTGCCAATAGGATGAAATATTGTTCATTCCCACCAAGAGTGGATTTCCAGATGCTTCATGCAGAGTCCTCATTTGGTGGTGTTTTCCATTACAGCATTAGGTGTACAGTATCATGGCACCATGATTGGAATTTTGATTTTAGTAATGCATATTAATGTTGTACATTTCTTCGTATCCTCTTTTGCTATCCGTGCATATTCTTTCTAACATGACTATCACATCTTTTGTTCATATTTTGATTGAGTTGCTTGTTTTCTTCTTCTTGACTTGTAAAACAATTACACATTCTGAATACCAAGTCTTTTGCTAGATATCTGAGTTGAAATACATTTTAAAAATCTTTGCTTAAGTCATAGATCTTTTCGTATGTTTTCTTCAAAGAATTTCACAGAGCATTGCAAAATTCATTTTCGATTAATATTATTCATAGAATGCAATACTTCCTTCTGCATTGTAAATGAATGTTAAAACACCATTTGTTAAAACACTGACCTGTATCCCCTGAATTTTCCTTACCTTTATCTCAAAATCTATTAATTCTTATTATTCTTTTTAATTTATTTTCTGCTTTATTTGTCTATATAATTATACTTTTGCCAAGAACTGCTGTCTTTAAAGGTATAGAGTTATAGTAACTACTTGGGTACTTCTTTGCTTCTTCATATCATTTTAAAATTTTGCTTTAAAATTTTTTTGAAGATTTTTTGGCTAATTTTAGTATTTTATTATATTTTCCAATCAATGAGCACCATATGTTTTTTTATAAATATTACTTCATATAATCAGTATAATATAGATTCACTACATACTACAACTATACTTTCAATATTAAATTCTTATTTGATAATTAGGTTTTTCAACTCCTAAATATTGTTTGAAAATTTATGATCACTTTTCATTGACATGTAGAAATATTGATTTTATTAATTTTCAGAATGTATTTTCTAGCTTCACTAACTTAGAAATTCTATCAGCTCCTTCATGAATTATTTGGAATTTTCTAAGTGGAAATTTTTCCTTTTTTCTGAATAGAGATAATTTTATGTCTTTCTAACTTTAATTTTACTTTATTTTTTTTAATCTTTATTGCTGCTGTCTGTATGACATTGGATAGAACTAGTGGAGAGTGAACTCCCTTGCATTGGGCCTGGTAGTGGTAGGAAACATACAGTATTCCAGCACCAAATGTGTTGGGTACAGGTTTTATGTACCTGTTATTTGTGAAAAGAAAGTTTGTTATTATTGTTAAATTGGTGGAAGCATTTTTTGTCATGAATGTGTAGTGTCTTTTTCTAACCGTTGTCTTTATGTATTTATATAATTGTGTGTTTTTCTTTGAAAATAGGTTGGTATGATAGATTGCAAAGCTTATTTTTTCTAATACATTTAGCATTGAATTTCTAAGATGGACTTCACTGGTACTTCATTATTTTCAATAATTTTCAAATTCTATTTACGAATACTTGGTTGAGGATATTTGCATCTGTGTTTATGATTATTATCATTGTAGTTCTCTAATACTCTTTTTCTGTTTTTTTTTTTTTCAAGGACAGTTTGTCCTGATAAAATGAGTCAATAAGTGGTCACTTTTTCTAGAAGACATACAAGATCCAAGATCTATGTTATCCTTGAAGCAGATGGTAGACTTTAGAAGTGACACTCTCTAGACTTGACATTTTCTTTTTATTTAAAGATGTAACTATGAACTCTATTCCTTCTTTAGGGATAAAACTATTTTTGCTAATTTTCCTTATTGAGAAAGTTTTTCTAGTTCATGTCTTTCAAGATAATATTTAATTTCCCTCATTTAGATATTAGTAGTTGTATTCACAGGATCACGTTTCTATATCTTAGTGTCTATAGGGTTTAAAAAGTTAAGCCTTCTGTTATTCCTGGTGTTAGAAACTTGTTGCTCTTCTCTTGGTCTCACTACCTAGAGCTCAGTTTCACTCAGATTGTAAGGAGTTAACCTTGGCTTCACTGATTCTTTTCCATTGTTTTCCTATTTTACATTCCTTGATATTTGCACATGCCATTTTCTTTTTCTGCACACGCTGGTTTATGCTGGTCTTTTGAAGGATCTTTAAGGTAGAGCTTAAAGTAATGATTTTAATACTTCACTTTTTTCCCCAATGTATGCATTTGATGGTGTATGTTTCATTTCTCCACATTTAGGCATCATCAAATTTTTACATGATGTGTTTTCATTTATATTCAGATAAAGATGTTTTTGAATTTGTCTCAATAATTCATGTTTAACCCATTAATTATCTAGAATTGTATAGTTTGATTTTCACATATATGGGGATTTTAATCATATACATTTCTGTTACTGATTTCTAGTTATATTTTATTTTGGCATTAAAATGAGGTTTGCATATTTTTACAATTTTTTCAAAAAATTTGTGCGCTATGGAATGATGAGAATTTTATCTGCATATAAAAATGCATGTGTTTACTCAGCCTGTTGGGTGGAGAGTTCTATATGTGTCAATGAGGTCAATGTTATCAAGAGTGGATTTCTTATAAGACTGAGGTTAGTCCCATCTTGTCTGCTTTTACTCTCTCATTTCGTACCTTTCACTATGTCTTGACAAAGGAAGAAGCTGCCACCAGATATAATCTCTTAAATTGGCCATTTCAATCTATAGAACCATAATCTCAATGACTATGTTTGTTACCAAGCACCCAGACTCTTCTCTTCTTTTATGCTAGCATGAGAGTCTAATACTTTTACAATTGACTACAATTTATCTCTCATTCCTTTAACGACTGACAAGTCCCATATCGAAGCTCTGTGGTGAAGGCCTTCTTTCTACCTATGTCCTCTGCTCTTCACTGCCTCAGTGGTGGAATAGACAGAGTCCTGCACAGGCCTTTTTATAAGGGCAATAATTCCACTCAGGAAGGCTCTTCCCTCAGGGATTTATTTAACCACTTGTGGAAGGTCTCAGTTTTTAGTGCCATGGTGTGGTTTTAATACGTGAATTTTTTGGAAGTAAACTGTCAGACAGTAGTGGCAAAATGAATGTGTGTGCATGTATATCTATGTATATATGTAATGTAATATGATGTATATATGCATACACAAAGCATTTTGGTGTTTTTTTATTAGGTACATAGAACTGGTAGCTATCTTTTTGATAAAATGCTAGTTATCACTATGTAACATGACTTTTCACTCTGCTGAGTTCATCTGCAATTTTGAACCTTTAATTATAAATGGTGTTACATTTAACATTTTTCATAAAAACCATATATTTTGGTATCTTTATAATCCTATTACATCTACATTTAAGTTTGTCTTAGGTCACTAATACTTAACATATTACTATGCTTGAATTTAGGCTCCACTCAAATTATCCATTTTCTGTTTGTTTCATCTGTTTCTTATTTTTTTCTGCCATTTTTCAATCACATATGCCATTTTATCTGCCAAATATTTCCTGTTGATTTTGTATTTACTTTAGTGGTAGCTGTAAGGCTTACAATATCCCTATGTCAGTTTTCAACCTAACATTTTACCTCTAAACTCTGTATGTTACCTGACAACTTTTTGAATTCCTTTACTCTCCTCTTTTTATGTTCACTTTCATGTGTACTATGTATCTGACTATATGGAAAATTGCCAGGGAGCCTTAAATATGTGTTTTTAAGTTTGGTGCACAGTTCAAAGAACTTATAAGAGAAAGATGGTCACTTACCAATATATTTACTATTTTGTAGCTGTCTCCTTGTTGCTGAATTTTTTTGGGGGGTGCATTATATTTGCATTGACTGAAAAACTCTCTGACATGTCTATCGAAGCAGTGTTGTTAGGTGATCTCGGTATTTCTCCATCTGAGAATATCTTTATTTCCTAACAGTTTCTGTGGGACATGTTTACTGGATTCAGTGTTTTTGGTAGATAGCTGTGTACTTTCAGCACTAAAAAAACATATCCAGCTTCTCACCTGGGCAGTTTGTGCTGAGAAATCCATACATGCCCCTGTCATTTGTCTGTCTGCCTCCCTAAATCTTTTCTTTTCTTTCCTTACTTTTTTACTTTAAACAGGAAGATCATGTTGTGTATGAAGGTGTCTTCCATCTTCTGCTCTTGAGGTTCGCAGAGGTTCCTCAATCAGTAGATTTTTGTCTTTATCTGATCATAAATTTTCTCCATTTCTAGGGATAAGGTGATATGAAACTGCTCCTATTCTTGTGGGGTACCGTAAGATAGATAATAGACTTTTTGTGGTTATTTCACAGGACTATGAGATTTTATTGAATTTTTCCAATCTCCCTCCAAATCCTGATATTTTCATTAGATCATTTTATATTTAAGCTCATCAAATCTTCCTCTGTAATTTTCCTTCTGACAATTAAGCCACCGAGTTCGTTGTTCATGGTCATTATTGTATTCTTCAGTACTTAAATTCTTAAATTTCCTTTTCTTGAGACAAAGTCTCGTTCTGTAGTCTAGGCTAATCCTGAATTCATTATGTAGCCCAGGCTGGCTTCACAATCATGGCAGTCCTCCAGCCTCAGCCTCCTGCATGATGGGATTACAGGCACCTTTCACCACACTCAGTTAATGTGGTGCTGGGAAATCAAATCATGGCCTTGTGCTTGCTTGATAAATACTTGAATCACTGAGTTATTCCTCCAGTCCTTTCAACTTTCATTTTTTAAAGTAACTCCTTTTATTTTCAATCTTTCCACTGTTTTAAGAGTTTCCATCATTACTTAGTGAAGCTTAAAAATAATACCTGCATGAAATTTGTGTCTAATGATTTGAATAAATGGGCAATTGTATGTTTGACATCTGTCAGTTCTTTCTTGGCAGTTATTGAAGTTTTCCATTTTGTTTTTATGTTGAATAATTTTCTCTGTGTTCAAGATACATGGAACACTATATTTGTGTCTGGAGGTATTGTTAAAAATCTTTTGAAGGATGTTCTAATAATCATCTTTTATTGGTTTAGTCTTTTAATCCTGTTGTAATTTATCTTGATGATGGTTCTGAAGCCAATTTAGTCTATACAGTCTTTGCTTTCCTACTTTGATCTATGCTGCTTATTTGAGACCCAGAGACCTTATGGGACTTGAGCGGTGGCTTCTGCCACTTGGAGGGTGCTCAGTTATCAAAACTTTTTTTTTTTAGAACATTTGCACAGGTACACAGGTAGGACCTGATCCATACCTTTCCTTATTGATCTTCTCTCCAAATTTTTCTAAATAAAATCTCTCCAACTTTATTTTACAGAGCCCATTCCTCGTTCTCTGTCCAGAAAGCCACTATTTAAACATCTTTGCACTGTTCCACCACTGAAAAAGTATTTTCCCTCTGGGAAATCAGTATGCTTCACTGCTACTGCCAGTTCCGCACCCTGGGACTAAAGCTTGAGGACTGGCTTTGCCTTCAGTGCAGGTAAAACAGGAAGAGAAAAATACAGCTGAGATGGTCCACCTCCCTCTCAGTTCCTAAATCCTATTATCCCAGTCCTCCACCAAGACAGGCAGCCCCTGTTCCATGATGTGTCTAGCAGGAACACCACATTTACATTGAGGAAACAGCCTGATACTGTTCACTCATTTTTTGGATCTTCTAAATGGAACTCAGAGCATATTTCCTCATGGCCTCACATTTGCGGGAACTTCAGGGGTCAGTGACAATCTAGCATTTTATAAAAAATAAAATAGCATTTGTGAAAGAGCTAGGTGGCAAATGCAAACATCTATATAGCATGTGTATATGTGAATGAGGATTAATAAAACAGAGCATTTCCACAAGTTCATTCAAGGGGATAAGAAAAATGCTTTAAAAGTCCAATCATTCTAACAATTGCTAAGCTATGTCTCTAAAATTAGCAGCCCACTTTGTTTCACTAAAGTTTGCAGATGACTTACTTGGAAAATTTTACTAAAAAATATTTTCCACACTTCCTTTTTTTTTTTTTAAAGTCTGAGACTATCATATCCACTTTTCATCCTTACAGTGTGATAGCCATCATAATCATGTAAACAAAAACACATTCAGTTATTAGTCTATGTAAATTTTAAATTTTCACATGCAGAAAGAGGGCACATATGGCTGGAGGAATGGCAAGAGAGGACGGAAGTGGTGCATGGTAGATGAAGAGCCAGGAATGTGCTACACATCCTACGTGTATTAAACAGCATCCCAATATCATAACCTAGTCCTGAACATGCAAAGACTGGGAGACCCAGAAGGGCACAGCGATGTGACTTCCCATTTCTTTGTACACTGGTACTAGAACTATTGTTCTAAACCTGTTGTCGTAAATGGATTTTAATTTTCTGCTTATTCTAAGTAATCTCGCTTGATCATTTTACTTTGAGATTAAAAGTATTCAGCTCTGTAGTTTTATATTTTTTCCTGTGGAACACAATATCTCTATTTTTGTTTGGTTTTTGATTTAAAGACATAATTTCTACATAATTACAGCTACTACAAGCTGGTTTCAAAGATATGTTGCCAACCTGATGAAGAAAAGAGGGTGTTTCTTTGAAGAGAAAGAAACAGTCTTGCCAAAGCCAGTCCTCAGTACACCACCGCATTCATAAGCTATGGACAACTGTGAAAGTTAGCAAATGTGGTCTGGGATTGCTTCTTTATGTAATGCAAGTTGTAACATAACATTTGGTTCAACTACTGCAGAATTATTTTATTGACTTATACAATTTCCATTTAAATGTGTTTGTGATAAATGTTTTTTCAGAAAACAATTGAGATGATCAGCAAATTTAAAAGAGAAATTAGTTTCTTACACCAGATCTACCTTTTATTTTTAATGTTTTTCTTGCTAACAAATGTGTTTGTGCTGGCTTACAAGATAAATATCTACATTCTGTGCCTAAAAACAAAGTATTTAATGGCATAAGCCATTACCAAATTTCTGTATATTTAATATTATACAAGTCGAAAAATTATTTTTTCCAAAATAGATTTAAAATATAATAGATTATTTTGAAACTTATTTTGGCTGAAATTCTGAGGACTTCTCTTCTTCATCTTTTTGTGTACTCCTACCTTACTTTTCCACATTAGGATTATGTTATCAAGCAAGGTCTTGTTGTCTCACACACCAACAAACCAATATTATGGTACAAGGACTTTTGCAAAAAGAAAGGGAATTATTTTGAGGTCTACCACCAAGAAGGTTAGGGTCTCTAACTCCAGGTTCCCTCCTTGATTCATTAGTAACTGGGGAGGGTGCAGGAATGCAGAAAGTAGAACTTGTGTATTAGTCAGATGGTGTAACACTTCACAGGTATTTGCACCACCTGCCTACAGAGGAATCATGTTCTAAAAAAAAAAATTGGGATTTTGTGTTTGTGAAGTCATTCAGTAAGTGAGCTGGCATCTCTGTTCTTTGGTTTAGAAATAAAATGTGCTGCAAAATTTTACATGTTTGGAAGGTGAACAAATCATGGGAGTGGATGCTTCCATTGGGGAGTTCAGTAGCTCAATGGACTGCTAGGAGGCGGGATCTGGGCAGAAGGGCTGGGTCACCGGGAGCGTGCCTGTGGATGGCAAGTCTCCTTTCTGAGCTTCCCCCTTTCCTTGCTGCTTTCTGTAAGCCACATACTGAACAGTTTTCCTCTGTCATGGCATTTCTGTCTTGAAGCGTGCTTACCATGAACTGACTCCAGAGGAATAGGAAGCAAAAAAAATAACCTTTCCTTCAGTCTCTAGGATTGGTTATTTTGTCTTAGTATCTCAATATGTTATGTATATGTCCATTCTGGAGAGCAGGTGTCAAACGTTCAGCATCATTAGGGGAAGCTCTCAAATATTTACCTGAAAGATAACTTAAGAACATTGTTACTTATAAAATTTATGTCTAGGTATGTCCAGACCTTAGCCAATTTTATTTATATAATAACTATAGTAAACCACAGTCTGAGCATATGATCTCATTATTTCAAACTTCTTATCTGTCACTAACAGAGTAACTAGCATGCTACCATTTTCTTTTTTTATAGTTTGCATTTATGTTTTTATATTTGTTCACATCTATCAGTAGCATAAATTTCTGGTAGTGAAATCAATATATGTGTACTTCTGATGTGTTTGATGGAATTTTTGATAGAATTTTTCAAATGAATAAAGCTTATTTTTGACATATTCTTTCACGAAAGCATTAATAATTTGAGGCACAGAATACACATGTAGGGCTTGAGTTAAAAAAAATAGATTGAGAATAAGTTACTTTATATTTAGGCCTGGAAAGAAAATTCAAGCATAAATGGAGTAATGATAAAAGTTAACCAGTATTAAACATATGCATGATATTTTTGGTTCAAACAATAAAACTATCACCTGGATACTAGTTGTCTTTAGATGCCAGCAGGGCAAAGTTAAACAAATAATAAGCAAGAGGAAATAAACAACATTGTATGTGTCAGAAATCAGTGGAAATAAACAGAACAATTATCGGTTAAATATTTTCTTTACAAATTATAATGGTTTTTCTCTAGTTCCACTCACTATTGTTTATTATGGGGTTTATTTTAACAAAAGTAGTTTTGCAATAGTATTCTAAGGGGCATGAGCGTTAGAAACTATAATAACAAAGAAGCCAGGTTGCTGTATTTTTATCTTTTCTTTGATTCAAATAATTGCTCATATTTAGTACGAATTTGTTGAAAGACTGGTAAATCTCTTACACATTTAGCAATTCAAATCAAACACAGCAAGACTGAGAGTTGTATTCTGTTTCATCATTAATGAAAGATACAAATACATTGAGTCTCAAGGAGAGAAAAATTCTCTTTCAGAAGGCAAAGGGAATTACAGAATGATTCTCTGAATGAAGTTTATCATTGTATGTAGTATTCATCATCACCTCTTGATTTCTCAGAACCAGCCTATTGTTTTCACAGGATGTTTGAATAAGGCTTGGATCATCCTTGACTGTCCCGGAATTGTTCCATTTCATTCTTATACATATTGCCTTCCCTTCTTGTATTCTAGCTTAAAAGACATGCTTTCAGGATTTGATTGCTATTCTTTGGGGCCTCTTTAAAATAATCTGTATGTATTGGTTGTGGCAATCCAAAGTTACTCTTCACCATGCTCCAGGAGTCAAGTTTTGTCAATTTCGTGTTGACATTTTTCAGAGGACAGCAGCCTTACGGTTCTAAATTTTTATTTGGTGTTTAGTTTGATGTTCTGTGCCAAGTGGCATTAGGCCAACTGTAGCTCCACTGAGCATTGCTAACTATTCACTTTCTGGAGGAGAAGGGCGAATTAAGAGGGATGACTTCTAAAATTAATGTTGTAAACTTGCACTTTGGTGATTCTGGAAATAGAGACCAAGTTAGTATCACGAAGAGTGTAACATGACTTTTTTTTTTTAAAGTAGTGTGATTTTAAGGTGATAATTTCAATTTTAATTATAATGATAGTAGAATATGACAAGATATTTACATGTAAAAATTGAAAACATCAATTAAATTTTGCACTTTTGAGTTTAAGAAGGAATTATCTACTAGATGTAAAAGAGGCATATCAGAAACATAAATTTCAAAATGGTGTTTGTTCATGGAAGCAATTACTTTTCCTGGTTTTCTACTGATACTACTGTAATATTCTTAGTGAAATACTGCAGACTTCAATAAAATATGGCAATTTTTAATGTAAATTATGGAAGTATTAATATTTTAGTAAATGTGGAGCCTTTATTTTTAAAAGAAATCTATTGATAATTGAAAATGACAGGTAGTTGGTAACAAATAGAACACTTCAGAAATTTGTCAGCAGCAAATAAGTAAATAGGAGAAAAATCAAGATGTATAACACACCCTATTTCCTGCTTGAAGAATATTATTTTTGTTTTGATAAAGATTATTTTAGGACAAGTGAAAAAATTTATGAAATGATTCTCTAAATTGATTAAAGGAAACAAAAGCAACACGGCAACCAATAGAACTGAAAAGTACTTTCATGGCTATTGTCTGCCATACAGGGTCATTAAAGTATGATGTGAATTTCAAAGAATAAGTGGAGCAAGAGTAAAACCAAATTCTATGATTCACGTACAGCATGTCCTCTCTCTGTCCCCTCCCAAACTCATGTGGGATTTTAATCTCTCTTGTGAGATATTGGAGAACAGACATGTAAGCTGAGTATGGTGTTGAGGAGTTGCAGTTTGGGGAGGTGATTGAGAAGAGATAAGTTCATCAGGATGAGGCCCCCACAGTTAGAGCCTGGTTATTTTAAAGGAGAAAGAAGACAAAAATATACAGAAGATAGAGAAAAACACATATGGCCATGTGCACACACGCACTGTCATGAGATGTTTTATACTAACTGCAAACACTTTAAGCAAGAAAGCCACCACTGCATGCATGTGCCTCCTCCTTAGGGTTAGAGCTGAGAGCCAAAATAAATCTCTATTCTTTATAACTTATCCAACCTTTCATAGACATTAGCAACAGCAAACAGTTTGACATCAAGAAATAGTTATGTGCAAATCTGAAGTTTTCTCACTTTTCTAAAGGCATTTGGTTTATGGAAGGAAACAAAACTAACTTAGACAATACTTCTAGTGGCGAGGTACTTTTTTTTAGTCTCAGATTCAAAGAATTAATATCTGGAATATACAAAGAACTCATAAAAATAAGATCCTCTAAAATAAATGACCCCATAAAGAAATAGACAGCTGAAATGAAAAGAAGCTTCTCAGAAAAGTACAAATGGCCAACCAGCACATGAGAACATATTCTCCAACACTGACCATCAGAGGAATGAAAATAAAAGCAATGTTAAGCTGACACCTCACTCCAGTGAGAATGGCCTACATTAAGAACTCAAAAAACAACATTTTTTGGTGAAGGTGCAGATAAAAAGAACACTACTCCACGGCTGGTGGGAATGCAGTCGGTTCAATCATTATAGAAAGCAGTCTGGAGATACCTTAGAAAGCTGAGAATAGAAATTCCATTTGATCTTTATAGGGAATGTTCCCAAAAGAAATGAAGTCAACACACCAAAAGACACATGTGTATTTATTTATGTTTACAGCAACACAATTTATAACAGCCAAATCCTGGAAACAACCTACCTGCCTTTCAATAGTGGAATGGTTAAAGAAGATGTGGTACCTATGCACAATGGAAAAAAGATAGACCGGTATGAAACAGCTAAACAAAAATGGGTCCACCTGAGTCAATAGTGCTCAGTCAAATGAGCAAAATATAAAAGTCTGATGACAGACGAGTGTCCTTCATAAATGATGGCATGAAGGGCCTCAACACAGGTCACGAGGTGAAAAGAGGAGCAATGGATTTCTAGGAGAGACGAATCTCAGAAAAATGAGGAAGGAAAACATACATGGTTATTGATTCTCCCAGCCCCTGCCTCTAACGTGTTATAGAATTTGAAATTAAAGTGTATTTTAAAAAGTAAATTGCAAAAGCCTACCAAGCTGAGTGTCATTCTGTATTGGAACATGGCGCTGCAGATCTGTGCCAATCATGGGTCAGCCGCCTGCCTCTGATGTGACCTCGCGAACCTCTGGTTTACTCATATGCAAAATGATGATCTGAACAGTAGATTAACCTTACGAAGTTCTAGAAAAGTTAAAATTATATTTCCAAATACATTATATTATCTGAAATACAGGACACACATAATAAATATCAGCCCAAATTGTAGTCCTACCATATGCCTAATTGTATGCCAAGTTTTCAGTATTTTACTGGAAGAAAGAAAATTTAATACACATTTATTATTATAGTTCATAGAACAATGTTATTTTTGGTCAAGTTCTTATTTCATTCTAGTCTTTAAAATTACAAAATTGAAAGACTAATGAAAAAAAGTTTCCTACTCTCGGTTAGATATCATCCCAGGTCTGACTGGAGAAGCTGCAATCCAAGTGGGATAATCTTTGTCCCCGGTATACATAACCTAATATAAAATCTGTATCATAGTTCTATTTGTTTTTTGTTTTTAAGACAATTTCTTGCTCTGTAGCCTATGCTGGTCCTGAATTCACTATGTAGCCCAGGCTGGCCTTGGACATGCAGAAATCCTTCTGCCTTAGCCTCCCACATGCTGAGATTACAGGTATGCACCACCACACCTGGCTTTGTGGTGCTTGGAGAGTCAAACACGGGGCCTCAGGCTTGCAAAGCAAGTTCTTTAACCACTGTGCCATTTCTCCAGCCCCATAACAGTATTTAATAGTCACAAAAATGTATAAACAATGTTACATGTAATAAAAATTATTCACACCCACACTGATATACATTCATAAACACACACAGGATCACACATGCACATGCACACAGAGTTGATAGCCAACAAAGATCTAGATAAGTCACACAAGGCCAAAAATAATGAAGTATATAATGTTCAGTTATAAAGCAGTACGGATTTAATCATTCAAGATCAATCATTAAACCTGGAGGAGAGTTGTTATGAAAATATAAAGACATCATCGTGACCTCATTATGTTTCAATAACTTTGCCAACTTTGAGGGCTATAACACGCTCAGGAGGCTGAGGGAGAAAGACTGGAAATTTGGACAACTTAGTGGTTCAGCAACAACCTTATTAAAATTAAATAAACAAATAAAATATATGAGGCTATAATTCATCTTCAGGCCTGAGTTCAATCTCTAGTTCTGAAAACAGAAAGAAAGAAAGAAAAAGAAAGAAAAAGAAAGAAAGAGAGAGAGACAACAGACAAGAAAGAAAAAGAAAAAGAAAGAAAGAAAGAAAGAAAGAAAGAAAGAAAGAAAGGAAGGAAGGAAGAATCAAAGTGAGAAATGTTTAGCCCAGCTTTCCAGAGTTAGGAAAGAATTCACAAAAAAGCTGATGTCCCACCCGTTCTTCCAATTCAGCAAAAACTTACTGGAGGCTCTGAGGAGGAAGAGAGGCATCAGAAGTGTGAATAGTAGTACCTGGTCCAATTCTATGCTTTTTTTTTTTTTTGGTTGTGATTTTAAGTAGTGTGTTTAATACCATGCAAGGCCACTAGAAAAAAAGGCAATATTTCAGCTTCTAAATATCCTAATGAAGATAAGCTTTCGCTTTTATTCATTTTCCTCTGAACTTCATCCTTCTGAAATTATGATATTTAATACACTTACATAACTTTATAGCTAAGACTACTTTGTTGATAACCTCAAATACTCTGAAATTTTGAGTTAAAGAATGCTTTTCTATGGTGACAAAAATTCCTTAGAATTTCAAAAGGAATATGAACTATTCATAATTAATACTCAAGATTATGCAATAATTGGTGTTTATTGATTTATTTTTCTATGGAGGATGTTTGCATTAAATTTGTCACCCAGGGCCACAAGGATAAAAACTAAAGTCTTAAACATCTTCCAGTGAAACCCAAAATAACTATCAAACCAGAATCAAACTCACCAAATACAACATTCTTCAGATGTATTCCACTTATTTTTCCTAGTTGTACAAACCAAAATTAATAATTTATTTTTCACGTTTTTGTGTTCAGTGTTTCTAGTTGTTGCATTAGTTAAAAATGCCTCGGGTTTCCAAAATAGTCATGTTATTAATTCCAACCAAAGAAAAGCAATAGAGCATGTCTAAACTTCACCTCCTTGGAAATAACTTAATATATCTCAATGCCTCTGAAATTTGAAAGCTATTGGGTGACAGTGACATATCAGGTGAGCTAATTTACAGCAGCTTTTTAGCTGTCCATAGAGTGCCAATGACAGTCCCCAAGGACAAGGGAAGGGCAGGTAAGGGTTTCTAAGAGGCACCATAGCCCAAAGAAGGGAAACTCGATCATTTAATGCAATACAAGATCTTATAATTGTAATAAAATGTCAACTATAATTTGAATAAAGTATGTTGGAAGACCCCCAAAAGATGATCATAATCCATATTAAAATTACACTTGATACAAGTTCTCTTTTTCTCCCTCCCTTCCTTTCATCCTACTTTCCTTTCCTTTCATATTCAATTCCTTCTTTTCTTTTTCTTCTTTATTTCTTTTCAAATTCTCAATTTGTGTAATATTTCAAGTACTCTGTACAAATATCGGTGAAAATGAAGTCCTTGAAAGAATTTTCCACTCCAGTGAAAAATGATCCTGATTAAGATAAAAAAATCTTAATGGTAAAAAATATTATAGGTTGCTCCTTATTTCTGTTGAAATATATAATAGTGATATGCCCCTTTACAAATTATAGTGTTCATTATACAAACTTAACTTTATTCTCCTCTGCTACTTATATGTTGCAAACAAATTTGCTAGTTCTCCAAATGAGTGTGTCTGAACTTCTAACTGGTATGTATTCTACCTAATGGCAATTCTACCTGCTTTTCCTAAGAGCATTTAATTTAGCTGCATGCGTTGGCACACATTTGTAATTGGAGCACTTGGGAGGCTGAGGCAGGAGGGTTGCAGTGAGTTTGAGACCTGCAAAGGCTACTTAGTAAATTCAGGACCAGACTGGACTATAGAGCTAGACCCTTTCTCAAAACCAACCAACCAACCAACCAACCAATCAACAACTCACAAGAACTGGAAAGAAAAGAATTTTAAAAAAAGAATTATTTACTATCGAGGAGTAGGAAAAAAGATTGACGTACCTCAAAAACTTTAATTGCAGTAAGGTAAAATATATTGTCTCTGAATAGGAAAAATTGCCAGAAATCAAAAATACAACAACTTGGTTTTGATTTTGTGATCTCCATGGTATGCGAGATCAGCATAGCATGAATCAGCATCTCTAAGTGATCCTGTGATGCTCTTCAATAATGTAACTTTGAGCCAGGCATACATTGGGGCAGATGCCCAGAATCTCAGTCACTCAGGAGCCTGGGATTGGAAGAGTGTAAATTAGAGGCCTGTGAGGGCAATTTAGCAAGACCCTGTCTTAAAAATGCAAGGGTTAGGGATACAGATGGATGATGGAGCATTTGTTTTGTGTGTGTGTTAATGGGCAAGGCCCTGTGTTTAATTTCAAAAAAAGAAAGAGAGAGAGGAGAGAGGGAGGGAGGGACAAAGGAAGGAAGGAAGAAACGAAGGAAGGAAAGAAACAAGAAAGGAAACAAGGAAGGAAAAATGTGACTTTGCCCCCACTAAATACACCTCAGTTTTTCAAATCCTCTCCATATCATCTCTTACATTCTGCTGATTCTTTCTCATTAATGATTCAAACAAAATTTTTGCGGAAACTTAATTTCTATTTGCAAAAAAATTTTGTATTTAATGATTTGAGAGTCTCCTCTTGTCGTGTATCTTTAGATGTTCAACTAAAGCACACAAAAATTTTCAAAGTAAATAACTAGTTCACATAAAAGATAAAAATATACATTTTTTATAAATTTATTTTCTCTTAGAGAAGTATATAGAGGGGGCTAAGCTAGGATATTTTAAAAGTATATTTGGATATGAGTTTGGTACTTGAGAGTCTGTTTATGGGAACCTTTGGTTTTATTTAGATAATTCACCCCAAAATTCTTCCAGTACGAGATTATTTAGCACTAGACCATGATGCTTAATCTCTCTCTCTCACATGTACACACATGAACATATGCACACATGCCCCAATCCACTATCACATGGCACCTAGTGCAGAATAGATGTTTTGCACATATTAGGGCTTTATAAATTATAAGTTAGTGGTATAAGTAGTCATAGCATTTTATTCTATCCCATTGAGAAATGTTAGGTGAGAGAACAGTTTCCAACCACATTAAAATCTGTCAGAGATTGTTTATGACTCAATGCCTTCCTAATTTGCAGGGCATGTAAGACCAGCTCCTGAAGAGTCCACTGAGATGAAGGTTCTGGGAACATGTAGTTCACCTCTGTGTTTGTCCCCCTACAACCACATAGGCCACTCTATTTAAAGTCACTTTTGAATTATGAGAGAAATGAGCTCATTAATCACCATTACGCTTTCTGTGGCAAGCCTGTGTTGAGAAGGCACCTTCCTGCCTGAGTTAACTCAAGCACCGCTCCAGACAGAGTCCTTGATTTCATCAACTGTCCCAGGAGATGGGGAATAAACTGAGGAAATACAAAAATCAAAACCCTGGTGCATAGTCAAGGATAGGAAAATTGTCAGTTCAAGTTGACAGGGGAAGATGTCACTAACTTTGGATCAGTTCCACAATTATATAAGAAGTTGAAGGATTTAATTTCGACTTGCCTGTTTGTGGGCATTTTTCATGTTTTCTTCACCCCATTACTCAGGACTGTTTCACTCCCCTCCCAACTGTGGGAATCTGCATTGAAATTGTTTAATCCAAAAAGGGAATGTGTGTAGACTCTTTCCAGAGACAGTCCAGGGAGGAGCTCATCACACTCACCTGAGTTTGTGAGTTTAAATGATGTTAAGTAACATTTATCTTCATCTTTAACTTTGTTTCATCTACTTTTCTCTCTTTCAGTTACATTCTTTTATATGTCCTTTATGTGATACCAGATGGCTACAAACCTCCTGTTTTCTTACAGTTTTGATTTAAAAATCTAGACATATTTTCTGATATCAGTAACAAATTTTCAGGATATCGCTGTCTTATAAGCTAAAATTATAAGCAGAAGAAAAGTTCTCTAATGGAAAAGTCTATGTACGTGAACTTTATTGCTGGAGAAGAATAGTCTAAATAACATAAACAAAACAAAAAAAGAAACTGTTAAGATTGTGGCAGGTATCAGGAAAAGGATTCAAGAGGACTTGAAATTTGGGAGAAAATAACATTAATTTTGGTTAAGACACCTTTCAATGACACTTCAGAAGAGACACATTTTCTATTTTAAAGAAAATATAAATTTGTGTTTAGCACAGAAAATATTAACATGTTAGTGTACATAGCTATAGAGGCCAGAATATGTTTTAGCTGCGCACCACCCCTCTGAGAATAATCTCAAGAGCTTTGACCTCTGCCCTTCCGGAATGAAACCGAAGCCTGAAGCAGGGGAGAAAGAGAAATGGAAGGATGGAGGAGACAGAGCAGGAGGGAGCTACGTCACTTAGGTGGGTGCGCTCTCTGGGTCCACCACACTGTCTGTACTGAATAAGCAAGTCTATGGGTAACAGACAAAATGACTGTGGAAATAACAAAAAGACATTTATTTATTCACGTCCTATATAAAAACGCATATTTTTAAAATCCGTACAAATCCATAAAACATAGCTTAACCCGGAATGCAAATCTACCTGTTTATGTGAGTTTACCTAATGGACTGATCAAACGTTGCATTCTTTGTGTTAAGATCTGTACCTCTCTTCTCGCTCAGATATCATAGAAATAACTGCGGAATTTATAGTGACAAAATGTAATCTCATGAAAAGAAAGCCAAACTCTGCCAGTGGCTTTTAGGAGTAATCTCTCGGTTCTTGGAGTGTACTGCCTGGTGGGAGCACTATGTTTGCTAGGGGACTCAGTTCCTGCTAAGAGTCTACCTATGTGATTTAGGGTGGTCCTTGGGTCACACAGTATCACCTTTACCTTTGAAGGATGAATCCACATGGATCGATAGCCATATTCATATGGCAGAGGCCCAGTAAAAAATGTGGATATGAGGACAGCTTACAGGAAGTGTAATGTGTGTGTTGTGTGTACCAGCTCCATCGGGCAGCATTGGCTGGGCTTCCATGGGAGAGAACAACCTGTATCTCTGTGTTTGGGACTTCCGTGAGCTCTAACTTCTGAACCTCTTCCTTGAGCTGACTTTAAAATTCACCTTTTTTCCATGACAAACATTAATGTAGTGTATATCTTTCAGCTACCACAAAGAATAATATGTACCTCCTCGCAGTGACAAACATAAACTCAGAGCTTTTGGTAAATCCTATGAGATTTTGGTGAATTATTAAGCTTAATATTAGTCTTGAGGATTCCTCAGACTTGCAAATGTTGTCATATAAGAAAAAAATCTCTTATACTGTGCTGCCTCTAATTTCGTAAATTTTTATTTTGAGGTGATGTAACCATGCAATTTCACAACTCACTTGTTCCATTTCTTTCTTGTTCATCTTGTCTGATGGTCCAGGCTTTATAATTCACACACATGAATATATATGTCCTCTCTGAGTGGTTGTAGCTTAGTAGTAGTGTCTGTCATAACTTTGTGTAATACATAAACCCAAAAATGTATGTCTCAGACACAATAGTAGTTCACTTCTCATTCTGAAAAATAAAATGTGTAAAGCAATCAGTGGCCTAAATTCTTTCCTTTTCAAAATAAATCTTCCAAGATGTCCTTGCCCATTGTTAAATTGCAAGGTCAGAGGATGATATGGAAGACAGTAAGCAGGAAACATTAGTAGTCTAGGCTCAGAAGGGGCACTGGTTACTTTTATTGCATTACTTTGAGTAGAACTTAGGCTTTTGTCTACACCTAACTGGAAGCATAGTTTTCAGCCTATGTGGCCAGACAGGAGAGCAAATGCATGTATGCAAGAGCCAGCCACTGTCTGCCACACATATTCATATTTAGTCATCTCTAATCCCCTTGTGTCCCTTAGGCTATCAGTAGCTAATATGTTAAATGGATTCATGTTTATGTGTTGATTGATGATTATTTCTTAATCTTGTGTTGCACATCTGTAATTTCATGTCTCAATTTATAAAGTAGATATTTATAGAAGATAATTTATCAGCAGGGAGGACTTTGGAGGCCTCAACATCTAATTGATCCACTATATGGAAAAGGTAACTCCAAAATCAGTGTTTTGGCCATCAAAATTTTATACTTGCTCCATCTTCAACCTGGGGGAATTCATTCACTCTGTTCATGATACAAGAACCTTAAATGTCAGAGGATAGCAGCTAAAACCAATTGAGTACCTACTCTGGAAAAAGAACTCTTTGAACAATTTTACATGTATGATTTCATTTAATCCTCATAGCAAAAATCAGATGCAAATTAGTTGTGAATTGTAGCTGCTGAAATTCCAACCGGGGGGGGGGGGGTTGGCTCAAAAATTTCACCACTATACTGAGCCATCCACTGCCATTAAATGTCCTCTAAGAACTGGGCCACGCTGATCTCGGTGTAAGAAACATCCTGTATGTAGGGAATGGATTCAGCTGCTTCCTCAGCCCCATTCCCCGTAGGTGTTTTGCTTTCCTACATTTTCTACATCTTTTCAATTCCCCTGCCTCAAATGCCACCTGCTCGTCTGCAAATGAAATGTGGCATTTACCATTTATATTGCTGTGCTCAGAAGTGTCCTGGGAAACAAATAGAAGATGACAGCTTCACTCCACACTCCGTCCCTGGGTTTCACACTTCAGTTTCCCTTTGAAAATTTGGAAAAAGTTCAGAATTCTGATGAGCATAGCTGTTGATGAAAAATGTTGGTTTCATTCCCTGGCCCTTAGAAGAATCCTGAAGAACCTTTCTCTTGAAACAGTAGGAGAATTCAAGATATGACTCTGTCGTGTTACAGAATTTGGAATTCATGCATGAAAAAGTATATAAATTTGTGTGTGTGTGTGTGTGTGTGTGTGTGTGTGTGTGTATGAGATAGTTAAAATTGTGCACACAATACAATTTTAAAATTCCTGAGTGATGTACTCCTCAGCGTACTGAAGTCAGAAATTCATTTGAATTTTAAAAATTATTATATACTTGATTGACGTGCCTTTAAATCATTATTGCCTTCATGCTCAATATTGTTCAAATCATGACTTCCAAATAATAAGTCAGAATTTCAAAAAAATCTTGTAATATAATATAATAAAACAAGATTTTAAAATTAGAAAAATATTAATTAACAGTCCAATTCTTTAGAAAGAAAGGGGAGCATATTCTGCCTAGTCTGTTACCGTTACCATCACCAAATAGTGCTTGTTAAGCTTTTAGGAGCACAAGGCAGTGGGCTGACATCTTTTCTCCTCCCTAGAGATTGAAGTTTAAATAGAAACAGAAACTCAAAGACAAACCTATACAAGGTCAGGCTGAGACTAACACTAACATATTAGCATATTCATTAAAATAAAATGGAGCTAATTACAATTCAGTAGGAATGAGATGCAGTAAGATGTAATAAAAAAAATTGCTAAACTTAGAGTCAAAAGACTTTTTCGCGTGCTGAGTGAATGACTTGGGGCAAATCACCCCACCACCCCTAGGGCTGAAAAGCTCTGGAAGACTTTGAAGAGTCATTTTCAGAAGATAAACCAAACACACTCTAGAATGAAGGTACTGCACAAGTTTTGTAATCAAGATGAGGGGATTTAAGCTCTCTGGATTAATTCACCCTCTTTTGTAAAGTTAAAAAAAGGTGAAATTTCCTACGAGAATTAAAAATTGAATGTGGTTGTGAAATGTCTCTAAATGTGTGCAGCATGTAGTTTAAAGCATCCTTATATGTTTAGTACACGTTTCAGTTTTAACCCTCCTAGGAGGATTAGGCTGGTGATAAAACACAATTAGTCTCCCTGGTTCTAATACTGAGATTTGGGAAAGGCACGGGCTGCTTCAAACATCACTTTAGCACCAGATGGTGGTTCTTAGGCCCCTTTTTAGGTTCCTTGGGACCTGCCAAAGTATTAGACAAGCCACATGGTCATGCCATAACTCCACTGGGCTCTTGGTGACCCAAGCAAAAAATCTTGCTTGGCCATGAGGTCTGGACTGATGAAAGCTCTACTCCAAGCCTCTAGCAACCAATGCACATGCAAATGACTAAACAGGAGTTCAAAACAGTGTTTTACTTGTGTGAGATTATTGAAAGTGAAAGTAAATTCCTCAAGGCTAGTGCAGGCGGGAAGAGAGCAACCCTCAGAGACCCCTGGAACCCCTGTGACTCCCTGAAAAAGCATTGATAGGCTGTACTCCTTTGTGGATGGGAAACAGAGGCATTTGTTCAGTCCCAGAATCTGCCAGCCCTCATGCCAGGAACCATGCAACTTAATTGTTCCCACAAGCAGTGCCAAAGCTTGGAATGACTGGGGTCTTGTGGTGTTTCCTTCCTCCAGAGAACATCCTGTTCACTGGGATATTTTGTATGGTGAATTTCTGGTTTGTCTCAGCCTTAATTTCTTGACTCAATGATTGGAAGACTTGAAAAAACAAGCAAAATTAAGGATATAGGGAAGTATTCATGAATTCAATGATAAAATACTGAGGTTTTCCTGTGCTTTTATGTTCTTGAACTGTGGTTCTAGGTCCATATTTATAAAATGTACATATAACAACCATTTGTTGAGCTTATACCATGAGTTAGGCACTGATGAATACCATTGTCTCTTATAGTATAACAAGAAACTTCCTTTTTTCATGGAAATGCAATTTTTTAAAAAATAAGTAAAAACAATAAGTCAATAGAATATTACTTGTAATTGGGACTCAGAAACCACATCTTTCACGATTGATATATAAGGCAAAAATACATATAAGGGAAAAATTGAAAATATAGGGAAGTTAGTAATGATCTGGGAATAAAATGTTTTAGATGATAATAACATTTCCTTTCCACAAACTCACAAATTCTACATGGTGGTAATTTCTACTGGCACCAGGCCACCCAAATCTTTGTTTTGCTCCAAATTAAAAAAAAAGAAAAAGAAAAAGAAAAAAATCATTTAAAAAATCATTGCATCAGTCCCAGGTTCAATCAAACATAGAGTCTTCATATTTGTATAAAAAATGCAAAGATCATGTAGCTTACTACAGTCTTCTGAACCCTTCTGTTCTGAACACCAGTTATCTGCCTCTTAGCGAGGGGTAGAGGACACACTAAAGTAATCATGTTCACAGAGCCAGTGTATTCTGTGGGGTTCAGTCATTATTCACAGTACTTCTAACAAACAAGGACCCATTTTGAAATAAGGAGCAATTCAGGTGTAACACTGGACTGAAACAATCAGGGTATCATCAAAATTTGTCACAGTTTGTAAAATATTTCTTTTCCCAGCTTTTTGACCAAAGAATATAGCAAATGGCATACATATAAAAATATAAATTGTTCTGTGGTTCTTTCATCTAATAGTCATGTTAAGGTGTTCTTAATATATAAGTTTTTATTTGTTTCACTTGATCCCAATTCCAAGAAGTATTACAGGTTGATGATTAAAAGCTATCATCCTTCCAAGGAACAATGTTCTCACCAGTGCTGCCTAATATATCCTGAAATGCTTGTGAAGAACAATGTGTTTTTGTTTGTTTAGGATAATTGCGGTATGCGATCAGAAACTCTGTTTCCAATAAAGAACTGCATTTGTTCTTTTTCATTCCAGAAGCACTGGATCCACTAGACTAATGTTTTATTAAGAAAACCCAGGCCTCTTGTGGCCAGTTATCTTAAAAAAGAAAACTTGGTTTCTCACATCATCTTTTACCACCACCAGACATTCTATTCCTCCTAAACTCGTTGCTGCCCCTACTACTTTCTTCCTCACTATTTATCCTGGTCTGCCACAGTGGTCCTAAGCTGAGTTGAAATTTGCACCTCACAGGATATTTAGCAATGTTTGGCAATATTTTTGATTATCACAACTGAAGACAAAGTAGATGATGCCACTAGCCAAGAAAGAGTAGGAAGCAGCGAGGTTTCTGATCAGTAATACCATCTAGACTCTTCCATAAAACTCGAATGTCAATAGTGCCTGGAATCAAGAAATGCTGGTCTAGGATAATAATCATCTTAGTCCTTTGTGCTTCTGTATCAATATTTCTGAGAATGAATAAAATATAATAAACAGAAACGTGTTTCTTATGGTTCCGAAGGCTGAGAAGCCTGAGCATGACGCTGGCATTTGGAGACCAGTAGAATCTTCTCGGCACGACTTCAAGTAGCAGGAAGTGGAAGGGCTAGAAGAAGCCTCGACTATTCTCTGTAGCCTTTTTTAAAAGCCACCATTCTCACTCATAAGAATAGGGCCCTCAAAACCAATTCATCTCCTAAGGATTCCACTTTGAAATACAGGTTTCAACATGAATTTTGGAGCACAGACAAACATGCAAAGCATAGCGATAAGGAAACTTATGACACCCTGTCTTAACTGAGGCCTCCTGGGATCCCATCTATGGAAGTTACCACTGAGTGACTATCTGATAGTCTGAATGCTTCTCCCTGTCTACAAAACAATGAAACTATTCAGAGAAGCATGTGCCTGGACAAGGAAATATAAACAAAATTAAGCTTCCCAGCTATCTTGCTGCAATCTCTGGTTTGAAACTGCTCTTTATTCTCTATGAACTAATAGGGGCCTGGTATTGTCAAATTCAGTCACTGAACCATGAAGAGTCCAAAACAGAATTAACAAACAGGCTTCCCAGATGCAAGCATTCCCCCTCCACGGATTTAACCCACAGTCTCTTCTCTCCCCTAAGTGCCGGAGACGGGGGATAAGCAGTTAGGAGTCTTTCTCCTTGTACTCTTGCCTGGAAACATTGCCCAGCTCCCTCTCATCCTGCTGTCCAGAAAGGACAGCTGCAAGATGTCCCCTCTCTCCATCATGCTCTTCTCCTCCCCTGCACCAGCAAAACGCAGTCTAATATTAATAGGTGAAAGAGCATCTTCGTTTTATTGGAAGATAAAGACTGAAAGATGTTTCATTCATTCCTTGTTATGCTCAAATACACTTGAAAATCCTTTTCTTCCAGAAAGCTTCCCATCCTACATTATGATTTCACTACAAGATACTGTTTTAATGTCAAAAACTAATGATTTCTCTTTTCATTATTGTAAATACTGCTAAAGCAATTTCATTTCCCACCCTCAATTCAACTCAACTCTGGTATCAGATACACCGGCCTCAATCAGGTAGGCTGTCTGAAAACTGCAAAGAGGAATGTTCAATCGCATGTTGTAAACGGTCACCCTGTTTGTACAGAAGGCTGTTTCTATCAGTAATAGTCTGAAAACGGGACAGCTTATCACAGAAGGCTCCTCTTTTTAGATACTGCAGAGACCGAAACTTACAAAGGAGACGCATGCGGGGAGAACCTATGTACATTTAAAGCTCAGTATGTGGTTTTTCAGTATTACCTGACATATCTGAGTATAAAATGGATAAATCTAAAAACCCTCCAATGGCACTAATGACTAAAGTTTATAGGCTTATTAAATGCGTACTTACGATGCACTCTGTAATGAATACGGTAGTGTACATCACTATTCTGAATCACTCATTTGTTTAATATTCACAGCTATTTCATGAGATATGCATCCTATCTCACAAGATACATAAGTTCACAGAGGTAGGAAGCTGTTTTTTGAACACAAGCCCGACTCACAATGTAACCAGCGCTGGTGCAATAGCCTTTACAACATTTGATCTTGAACTAAACACGTATTACAGTTCCTTTCTCCATATTCTCTTTCATCTCAAAGTCAATTACTCTATGTCTCCTTTTTCATTTTTCATCTAACAATAAGTAGATTATGTGAAATGATCAGTGAATTTATTTTTGAATCCATCAAATTATGCATTCAGAACAAGAGGTGACCAACATCACAGTCACAAGAAGAGACATAATTTTATGAAGAGTAGAGAAAGTCAGGTCATTTAGGTTCACAACAGTTTCCTCACGGTGATTAAGTTTCAACTCATGCTCATGTGATGACTTGTAGGTCTGATGGGATATTTAGTCACCGAAGATGACACTAGATTCATTGGAAAAATTTCATTAAGATAAGACAATATGGTTTATGAAGACTTTTAATCATAATTACTGAAACACATTTATACTTATCTCCTTAATTTCCATAAAATCTGATTTTTACACTTCATTTCAGAACTGTACTGGACAATTAAAGTCTCATTATATGCAATTTAAGTGACATGTTTAAAATTCCTATCTCTTCCCTCAGCTAAAAGTTAATGCTTGTATGTTATGTTGTATACACATGCACCAAATATAAATGTGTGTAACATTTACCAGTTTCTGTTCAATAGTCTTTCAGATCATAATATAATTTCCAGCTCTGTTACTTAGGAAAATAATAAAATTACTTAAAATACTTCAATTTATTTAAACTTCCTAAGCCTCTTTTTAGAACTCAGAATTGCTGGAAGAATCAAATAAAACCATCAATATGTGTAAAGCATTAAGGATAACACTTCACCATGAGAAGCCAACTGGATAGCAACTACTGTTAGTCACTTTTTTCCCTCCTGTTCTACCTTGGTCAGCTCTTCCTTCTGTTGATAATTTCTGTTATAAGAACCTAGAGAGAGCTAGAGGCATAGCTCAGAGTTAAGAGTACTTGCTTGGCCAGTGTGGGGTCCTGAGTTTGATTCTCCACCACCTCAGAGATTGGACATGGTACCACAAGATACACTGTAGAAAATAAATGGATAAATAGAAAATAAAGGGTTGCACCAGTAGCCTGGCTAAAAAAAATTGAAAATACAAAATGAATCTACAATGAAGTGTAAAACTTTGTGACATTTGTGTTTGTTTTTATTGTTCGTGGTATTACCTCTCATTCAAATAATCATCGATCATACCTTTTGGCATTGGGAATAAAGGAAAAAAGTGAGAGTCCATTTAACTTTTGTTTTGTTTTGTTTTCTGCCTTCTGTGCTTTGGCTTCTAGGTCCTTACTGACTCTGCATCTGCCTTCCTAGAGATGGTAAAAGACTCACCCCAAAGGAGCTTTGCAAATCTAAATCAACTTACATAGAGCCCACACCTCTCCTCCTGGATCCTCACACTTGGAAGTCTTACCTGCCTGCCTTAATTTTCTGATACTGTCTCTTCCATCCTATCATGGTACATGGAGGGAAGGCTCTATATGTATATCCAGCAATTATTTCTCAGTAAAAATTTTAGTGGAAGGATTTGTTTTTACATCTAAAATGCATTGGCATGTCTTTAATTCAGGAGAAAATCTTTGTGTTTTTGAAATATATATATATATATATAATATGGAGTATGGAACAAACCCCAGCTTGCCCTGTAGTGGGAGTTTCCTTGCTTATTTAGATAAATAAACACATCCTAAATTGATATAATGTAGAAAAGAAAAAAATTCTCTATGCTCCTAGTGCATTTAGCTGAGCCTATAACGTGATAGCTCAGATGAGCAGGAGAAAAAACATAAAATTTTATCAAAATTTTACATGAAAAGTGGGAGTCTTCACAAGAGAACAGAGATCTGAGAGAGGGGCCAAAGGCCATGCAGAAACCATATGTATCTTTTTAATTAATTAATAACTAATTTAGAGACAGGGTCTTGCTCAGTATACCAGGCTATTCCTAAACTCACAAGAGTTGAAGGTTAGACTGGTACTCATGGAAATACTGCTGCCTCAGTCTCCTAAGTACTGGGATTACAGTCGTGCATTAGCACATCCAGCTTATGTAGTACTGGGGAACTGAACTCAGGGTCTCCAGCCCCCCCCCCCATATATACCCATATATATCCTGTAGTCAAAGAAAAATAAATTTGTGAAGAAATGAAAAGACAAAGGGGTTTGGACTAGGGTCACTAAATTTTGGGACAATTACTAAAAGCCATGGTGGTAGAAGCCAGCAGAGAATGAGACTTATCTTGGTAAGTTTCTCTGCATACATGCACATTGCAACCTCTGCGATGATGACACTTTCTCCCTGGAGAAGAGATCATCCTTTTCTCACCAGGAATTATGCTTTTAGGTAGCAAAGAGAAAGTCAAAATTTTTCTCTTCTGTGTGCCGTCTGTCGGGTGCTTTTATCTCAACATACTCAACACACAAAACAGTATATTTTGCAATGGAGTACCCCAAACCTTTCCAGTATCAATTAGAAAAAAATGTCCCAGAAGAAAGAGTCACGATTAAAACTCTGGAACAGCACAACAGCTGGCTGAAGGAGCTTGCAAGGCGAGGTGTCCTGAACTGTCTGATGGAGAACAGGAGATACATCAGTCACTTAATTTTGGTAAAGAGCCTTCTAAGGCTTCTTTCTAGGGCACGATTTTTTTCCTTCAACTATTTGCATGTGACTAAAAAGCTTCCTTGTCAAAAGAGAAGAATTTTACAGGAGTCCTTGGCTCCAGGAGCTCTAAGGGTCCAGGTAAGGGTCAGCCCTGCCCTTGTAGTAAGGATCTGTGTGATACTGAGTTCCTAGGGGTTGCTGGAATTTTCTGGAACAAGGGGCCTTCTGAAACATAAACAGCTAAATCTTTCTGTTCTATCATCTTCGACCCGCTGAAAAATATACTGCATTTACTTGATCATGCTAGTTCTATTCCTGCTATGAAGTCCTTTTTGTTTTGTTTTACAACTAGTACTCAAGAAATATATGTAACATAAGAGGCATATCTAAATACAATTCTCTAACAAAACCACATAAACAATACATTTGCCTTTTCCTACCAAGAAACTGAAATGTTTCTAAAGAACACAAAATTGGACTAAACATTGTTAAAACTCTCGTGTATGAATTAGGACACTTCATGAAACTAAAAGTTTTGCATGTAACAAGACTCTGGCAACAAAAAATATTGTGAAATATTTCGGTAGGGATTAAAAAGATTTCTGAGTTTTTTTTCTATCTCAGTATTTAATCCTCTTTGCTTTTCATTGTTTTAGGACTATTTAACAGCTCTTTCCACTGTGGAGAACTTACAGTTATGCGGAGTCTTGTTTGTAACAATGCAAATTATGTCCGGTGAAAAATCGTTTGCTAATTCCCTTGTCAACATTGACCAGCTTTTCCAGTTTTGCATTTACTGAGTAAATTTATTTCAGCACTCGTGATGAGCCTTTTGAAGGAAAGTTAATTGTTTACTCCACAATATGTTTCTAAATCACTTCCTAGATCTGAGCCTCCATACCATTTTTTCCTGGGTCTGGGGCTGGAGTTTCTGTGGTGCTACTTTTAGGCCTTTTGAAACTTTCTGCAAATATAATTGCATTTAAAGCAACCAACCTAAAAGAAAGACAGAAGGACGCATTGCCTTTTATTGTTCTGTGCAAGGCAAATTTACTCTTCAGGAGGCATGGCAGCAATTACTAAGCCAATTCCTCTTAGCTTTTGGAGATCAAAGATAGCTAGTTTTGTATCTCCTTTTCATAGAGTTCATTAAACCAGTGCCTACCATACTCTACCCAATCACTCTGGCAGCACTTTATGAGAATCATTAGTGCTTTATGAAATTGTGAATATTTGTTCTAAACAACTCTGTGTCCGAGGTGATGGTCTGGAATGAAGACAAACTTCCCAATCCTTGATTTGTTAAATAGCAATACACTAGACAGACCTCTCTGGGCAGAATAAACTACAGCTCCCTGAAAGGTTTTAAGTAGATAAAAGGAATGGAAAAGAATTTTAAATTGTCCAGGCAAAAAATAAAAAAGACATATGATGACTAATGAAAGAATACTGCACATAATGCAACATATCTATTGCATATTGATAAAGAAGAAGTAGGTTTAGGTATTGGCTAATTTCTTTGAATTGAATGCATGAATTAAACATTCCTTGAACTGAAGTGTCTGCTTAGATGTGTTCCTCACTCTGTCTGTTCTCAAAGCTCCAAACTCACTTCCAACAGAAGGGTCAACAACATCGTGTGGCTGAGTAGAGAGTTTATTTCAGTCTTGAAACTTGTGAGAGTTATGGCATGCGATATTATGTAATAAGGATGACATGGAGTGAAGGAAAGTGGGTAGAGAGACAGAAACTGAGCAAATGAAATAATGAATGGGAGTGGGGGCCAAATCCTCCACAGTTGTCATCAGAAGGTAATTTCATCCATAGGAGGGAGTCCTTTCACAGAGAAGATATCAATATAGACAAAAAGTTAGGGGGAGAGGAATAAAATTCAAAAATTCTTCATTTTCTGGGTGAAATACCGAAACAGAAAGGACTAATTAATGAAATTTTTAGGGGATGCAATTGGAACAATCTCTGTCTTATAAATAAATAAATGAATCCCATTCATTAGAAATGACATAACTGACAATTTTCTGAGAACCTACTTGTCTTTGAGTTTATCCAATGTATCATATTAGAATCTGACCTGAACGCACAGGAGGATTTTAAATGCAATATTAACAAATTATAAGTTTTTTTTTAATGAAGACTATGATGAGGAGAATCAGAGCCTGGTGTCATGAATTAAATTGATGAATAACAGATACCTAACATGAGAAAGAATAGAGCTGGGACAGTGCAAAACAACTATCTTTAAATAATTGAAATTATCAATGAATAAAATTTATCACAATTCTTTGGTGAGAATTTGAGACTTAATTTAGAACCATGCATGCAAATTGCACACTAGTTGTGACAGTTAAGCTTAATTGATACATTGACTGGGTTATGAGACTCTGGAATAGGTGACCAATACAGCTGAGCATGGTCTTAGGACTCAGTGCCCAGTTGGACATTAGCACATGCCTGTGACTGGCATCTCTTACGGTACCCTTCCCTTGTTTTTTTTTTGTTTTTGTTTTTGTTTTTGTTTTTTTTTTTTGGCTAACGCGAAGTGAACAGTTTTCTTTGGCTATGCTCTTTTGCCTCGAAGCATCTGCCTTGATCCAGTTGCTCATGGACTAAACTCTCTGAAAACATAAACCAAAACAAGCCCCTTTTGCTTTAAGTTGATACCATCAAGTATGTTTTCTCAGCACCAGAAAAGCTGGCCGATTACAACTGAATTTATGAGAATGGCCATTTTTCAGCATTGCAATAAATCTACTCATGGCATCAGAGACATGAAAACAGGCTAGGTCAAATACCTAGGGAACATTAGATTGAAATGGATGCATAGTGAAGTCCCTTCCAACGTGTAGTCTCTTGGTCTCGTATTTCTTAGTTTTAACCTGTGTTGTAACCTCGTAAATATTCAAAGCATCAGCCTGCCTCTGTGTGTATCTTTAACTTCTGACAACCTACGTATTAGTCAATGATTTCTTCTACTTACGTTATAAAATAACAGAATCGTGAAGTCCCAGATTCCATACCTCCAATTTACTCACTGTGGCTAAAGTCAAGTTGGGAAAAGGTACTTTACTGTTATGGCACCCACATTCTCTGTGAGAACCTCTCATTCAACTAGCACTCATTCTGAGTGTAGAAGTTTTTCTTTAACATGAAAAATTAACATTTCCTCCAGTAGTCCACCCAGACTACAATGATTTTGTTCTTATAATTATTATTGGTTCATTCAGTAATCATTATTGTACCACCTTTTGACTTTTTTCGTGTTTTGAATTTTTATAATTGGACACCTTCTGGGACATATCAAAGAATAGTCTACACTTCAGTAACAATAAAAGATTATCAGACATTCCATCTGGTGAATAACATGAGAGATGTTTGAGGCAACTGATTACATTTGGAATAATAGATAAAAGAGGGAAGTTATTGTAAACATGAGCCTAAAGATTTAGCTGGATTTGGTTCTGGGGTGACCCTCACTTTTAGACACTGGGATTTTCCTGAACCTTAGTTCTTTTCTTTCTCTTATTTTATGCCATGTTATTATCATTGTCCTGTTTTGTCTGGGTAGAGAATTCTGGTGGGAAGGTGAGTCAATATATTTGAATTTTTTTGTAAATTGTTGCCCAATTAAGTGTGTGGGAGATGATGATGACTCAGGACAATAAATAAATCATAAATGAATTCCAGTTGTATAAACTCAATATTATACTTGTTTAAAATTGATGTTGCTTCTTTTGAGTTGGGGTTATTAACAGACTTATGTTTGAGGACATTAGAAGAACTTTTCTCAAATCTGCTTCTCTGTGATGTTTTACCAACCCTGTAACCTTTCTAAATGTTAGTTTTAGTGCCTGTATCAGGGAAGATGTGATACTGTTGTACAGAATTTCACTAAATTTAAGGAAGTCAATAATGTGAAAGCACTTAGCACAAAATCTGGCTTATCATATGCGGTTTTAAACTTGTTTCAAACAAGAACCTGAAGATTTAGCAGATATAGTTTTAGCAGTAATTTGCTTAAGTTATTTTTAAAACTTTAGGTTTTAATCCCCCACAAGCAGAATACACCAATACTATCTTATCTTTCCCTGAAGTTGCTAGAATCATAACGTGTCTGTTGCTAGTTTTTCATTTAGCTAAATAAACTATGAGAAGACTCCAGGGAAGGACAATTTGTTCATCAGTTCGTGGTTTAAGCACTCTGCAGAAGACAGGAAGGCTGTCTCTCCCACTCGCCCTTGGCTGCACAATATCATGAAGTGTCTGTCCCCTGCTCACCTCTACTTCTAAATATACACTAGTTTCAGAGGAGGGCCTGGCAAGTATCATACTTCAGTAAGAAGGGATAATAGTCCACCCCAATAATGAAATATTAGTGAGAAGTAAAATTACACTCCATTCTATGGATACAGAGTATGGCTGATGTCTTGCTTTCCCATGTTATCTTTGCAGAGATGGCTACGTGTTGGCAGAAGAGATCTTCAATGGTAATATCAATTGCGTTATTATTCCCTTGAGATGTGTTGGTTTCTCAAAGCGCTTTATTTTCTTTTATAGTGAAGGTTGTTAAAACAAACAGTTACTTGGTACTTTGCCATATGCCTATTGCTCCATTGGAATCCCTTGGAGACTTCACGTTTTATCGAATGAATGAGTGCTTGAATGAAGGAAAGCATGAATGAATGGATGATACAGTGACATTTTGTTTCAAAGCAGATGTTGCATAACTGCAGGTGGTCTGTTCTAGATAGCTGTTGTTGGGATGAATTCAGTGCTACTGAGAGGAACTTTCTGTCAAATTCAACTACAACAAATAAAAACACCTCACAAAGAGAAGTTAATTTGTGCAAAATATAGGTAAATGCTGTAAAAAGAAAACATCCTTAATAGTTAGAGGAAAATACACCTGAAAAAAATGTTTTATTAAGAACAACAGAAGAGATAGAAGATATCTGGTCTGTAAACTTAAAGCAAAAAGCCATGAAATTGGCAATATCTAAAATTAGAAAATTAGATATACTTGAACAATGTAATTAAATTAAAAATCAAGATACAGAAAATCAATAAAGTAGAAAAAATTGATGTGGTCCTCTCAGAAGACAGTAATATTTTATTAATGTAAGTTACCAACATGTATAGGGGTTTCAATTTCTGTGTATGAGTATTGCCTCTTTTGGTGATAAAGGATGAAGTGTTGGAAAGATTATCCCGAGACAAATACATAGTCATAAATGACAGAGTACATTTTTAATTTTCCTGAAAGAAAAATTTGAACATGCAGATCAAAATGCTAGCAAAATTAAACAAAAAAGCCAGGGATATATATATATTATATTAATTACATTTCATATTTGCTAATGAATAAAATATTATTTAGTGATCAAGAATTAAAACGTTACCTCTAGAGAAAAAAATTTTGTTAGACTTTTTCTCTGTAACAGAACACAGTAGATAATAATGCAATGATGTTGACAGTTTTGATAAAACGTAATTAAAACCCAAAAGGTCTGTGTTGATCTAAATTGTGTTCTGTACACATATATTGCACTTTTACTGGTATCTTAGGCCTAAATAAAAAATGCTATCTATAATAAATCCTTCGTGTTAGAAACACACAGAGACAGAGCTGTCTAGAAATGAATTTAAAAATTTAAGATTAAGAAAATTGGCCTGCAAAATAATTGATGCTGACTCCTCCCTGAGGCCAGTTAATCAAGTCTTCTCTACCTGTAACTCTTTTAAATTTTGAGGGTGAATGGAGAGAAGTAATATCCTCATTTCAACTTTGATTTTAAGTAACTTTCACCAACATTATATGAAGCCCTAAACTTTATGAGTTAGAGAGTACTAAACAGATTTAATAAAGTTCTACTTTACTTTACACTTGGATTTTCAACTTAATCATATTGTACCCTAACTTGACCATCCCAAGGAGCAAAAAAATTGAGGGGTATCTCTGTTAACCAATCGATATGGAACTGTTCTTTTGGAACCATAAGGCATATTATTTTGTGTCAAACTCCTCTATTTCACTTCAAGTGTTAAGAATAGGCCATTATTAAAAAAAAAAAACAGAGGTTTAATCTATTCATTAAAGTGGACTTTTCGGTCTCCCTGAGACTAGAAGTCTTGCTGAGAGAAGCACTGCTTTGAAGAGTTGGAGACACAGAGCTCATTCACCGGAAGTTATTAAACTTAGTTCAACAACTTTCCCAAATGTTTTGCATTCATAGTAACTCTATTCCAGGCTATAGAGTATGAGATTTCAATCTCCCTTGGTTGTGTAAAGAAATTTTTCAATTGTTTTCAAAGAACTAAATAAACAGGAGAGGTAAACTAATTTCAGAATCTTGAGAAAGAAATTGCTGCCAGGCTTCTGACTTTTAAGGGAATTACTTTTTAACGGAATTGCTTTTTGGTGTGGAACAGAGATAGTGGGAGCAGGCGAGAAAGAGTTTGGTTGGTTTAGGGGGATTACAAGTCATATATATGTGTATATGTATATATATGTGTGTGTGTATATATATATATTTTGCTATTTGACTATGCTTAACTGAAATTCAAAATTAATAATTTAATTCATTCCCCCATAGTAATATTTATAATGTGTTTTTGTTGCTGTATTTAATAGAAACATGAATTTTTCAATTTTACATTTAAGACAAGAGTCCTCTTTTTAATTGAGTTTTAATTAATAAAATGCACAGGTTTTTGACATAAACCTGATATTTAATTAGGTGATGAAATATTTAAAGCACGTATTATCTCAGCACTTTACTATTTTTTTGTAGTGAGAATCTTTAAAATCTACTCTCCCAGCAATTTTCAACTGTAAATTGCATTGTTTTTAAAGTATACACCCCATGGTGTATAATAAGCATCCTGAGCTTTTCCTTCTATCTCAGTAAAATTTTGTATCTTTTGGAACATTTCCCCAATTTCTGAGTCTGTCCATGATCACCACCAATTTTAGCCAGCTTTTTGTTGCTATGAACCAATACCTTAGAGGAAGGAAGATTTATTTTGGCTCATGGCTTCAGAGACATTAGTCCATGAATTACTGACTCCATTGCCTTAGAGCCATGTCAAGATGGAAACAAAATGGCATGAGGATAGCAATGGAAAGCTGCTCTACTCCGAGCATCCAGGAATCAGTATGAGAAGAGAAGAGCCCAAGAAAAGATGCCACCCTTCGAAGTGTGCCTCTAGTAACATAGACCCTCAGCCAGCCCCCACCTCCAAAAACCCTATTCAGCTATGAATACATCAGTGGGTTAACCCCTTGATGATGTGGGTAATGCCCTCAAAATCCAATCTTCTCTCTAGGTGTCTATTCATCTACCAGGGTGACAGATCAAAATTAATCATTAAAACACCATTTGCTCTTATTTTATGAGAGTGACCTTTGTAGATTCTACATATGCACAGGACAATATGGTGTAGTAGCTCCACGTCATCCATGGGGGTATGTCCCAAGAACTCTAAGGATATCAGAAACCATGGAGAGAAGTGAACCTTTCACACATTTTGCTTACTCCTATGCAAACATGTTGATTACAAAGCTTAAATTATAAATTTGTACAATAAGAGGTTAATAACAGTTTTGATAATAACTAATGATAAATGTAATAAGCATAATAATATACTGAAATATAAGTTACATGAATATGATGTCCCAAAATACTTTAGGACTTAATGTACTTTTACCTTCTCAATAAGAGAAAGCACTTTATGGCTTTTATTTGGCATATCCAAATTGCCAGCATTGCTTCTCTTGTATTTCGATGCTGTTAAGAGGTAAAACAAAAGTTGTTTGAAATGTAAGCACAATGACACAGTGACATTCAGATAACCAATATAGTTACTAAGTGTCTATAATGGACTATATCGGACGGGTAGTAAATATTTAGATATATTACACAAAGATAATTTATATCCTGGGTGTAGTGAGATAAGATTTTTTCACAGTACTTGGATTGATGAACAATTGAACAATTATAAATTGTTTATTCTGGAATTTTCTATTTGATATCTTGAGGCTGTAGGTAAATTAATCTATTAAGATGAATCTGTAGAGAAGGAAATATTATTGTATTAATTTTTGTATCTACTTTATTTTACATAACATATTGTCCTCCATATCATGCATATAATAACAAATTATAGAGGTTCTCCTACTTCCAAGATAATTTTCCAATGTTTAAGTGTGTGTGTGTGTGTGTGTGTGCATGTATATGTAGGACGTTATCTTCATTTAAACACTGTGGGGCACTTTGATTGATTTCTTACCTTGACCATTGTGAATAGCGCTACAACATGCATAAAATTGTTGATAACCCTGACAACTGGATTTCATTTTCTGTAAATCCATACCCAGTGACGCGATTGGATGATCATATAGCAGTCTAAGCTTTTGAGATATATACACATTTACACATAAAGCTGAATTTTATTTAATAATGTTGCAACTTATTTCTAATAAAGGGAATACTTTAAACACCCGAATTAAAAATAATTACATTTTATTTCATGTAATCAGTTTTGTTAGTTTTAAAGGAGTTACGAGGATCTGGTTGGTGAGTCTTTTCGCTCAATTGTGCTTCTTAGCACATGCTGGATTTCAGGTTAGTTGAGCAATGTTGGCCTCCTTGGCAAGTGATGTTGAAAACTTTGGCATCACTAACAGAAGAGCTCAGTGTCTCTAATCATCTGGGTGCCTGTTTATTGAGTAAGCCTATTACTTCCCTCACAAGATCAAACTACAACTATCTCTAAAGACTGTACCAAGTCCTTCTTCCTTCAGCAAGGTTTCTTCTGCTCCTCCATTACCACATACCTTCACATTCCTTTATGTCTTAGTTCCAGGTATTGTTCGACTTATATAATCGAACAATCAACTGACCTTCCTTTAACTCATCAGTGTTAACCTTTAAACCTAGATTTTAACATAGCAAGCTTCTTCATTAAGTGATCTTTTTGTCCTTCTGATGCTTTTTTATTTGAACTCTCTATATATTTTTTAACTATATTACAGTTCATTGACTCTGGTCCATGATGAAAAACAGTACTGAGTCTTACCTCTGTTTGCCATTCTTTTTTATTTTCTTTTACTTTCAGTGAACAAGATGCTAATTTACGTAATTCAGTGAGAAGTGAATTGAGTTCTTGACAGACATAAAATATATTTGCAGATTAAAAGCTAGATGAGTTCAGGAGGAATAACATTTTCCCTAGAACAGTGACTCTTTAAAAAGAAATAGGAAAGAGCAATTGTTCTCTTTTTCACAAGTTTTTATTAAAATAGGCAAAAAGAAAAATAGACAGTTATCTTGAATTAATATCGCCACTGATGTGTCGAGAAGGTCATTTCATAAAAAGTGTGGCTTCATTTTCTACTGTGCAAAGCTAATCTCACGTACTGAACGCAGTAATACAGTCTAATTTAAACCTTAGCCAAGGGAAATCAATATCTCCAAGAACACACCTTGAAGTTTTAAAGAATTAAAGTACTTCAGAATTTTTAGTATTACTTTTCCCTTATTAGAGTGTCCCACTTACATAAATCTGAAATGAAGTATTCTCTTCTGTTAGGAATGATGCTTTCAGTTCTCTCCCATAGAGCACCTTGATTTTAAGAGAAAAATAATTACTTAGCTGCTTATGGTGAAAGGAAAGGCTCTGAAGGGTTATGTTCAAATAATGGTGGATGGCCACTGAACTGCTCTTTTAGGAGGGTTATTGGTTAACTTTTCTAAAGTGTTAGCATTGCTGGGATGCTGAGCCATCAGGGAAAAGAGTAAATTTGCTTGAAGCAATAAAGGAGTTTTATTGGCTCGATGTTCATGAGATCATCATGGCTGAGGGCAATGGAAAGAAATATAGAATAGACTAACTTATGTAACTCATATTTTTTAGTCAGACACATATTTTGGTCAGAACCCTAACATATGAATCTCTTAGGCACTCTCTGTGTTAACAATACTCGTTTCAACCTCTATCGAATAACTGGTCATGGAGATTTAATGTTTATATCAATATTGGCTCCTGATGGAAAACCATGATTGTTCCAAATCTCCTCATAATGTCAGTTTTCTGGTAGGGTGTGTGTGTAATGGGGGTGTAGGTACGTGATAATTCTACTACTTCCATATCAGTGCAGGGAAAAACAAAAGCTGACAATAATAGAACACTTAGTGCTAACATTAATTTGCTTAAGTTCAAAGGGGGGAAAAGTATCAACATAGAGCTCTGCTGAGTTATTAGTAACCTCTATGTTCTTATATGCTTTCTGTATTATTTTCCTTGAGAGAGCTATATTATTTCTTTGTATTGCCAAGGTAAAGAATGTTAGTACAGATTGCTATAATTCATATAAGAGTTTTAAATTTGTCCCCTGGTATCTATGAAAAATTATCCCAGGATCTGCTGTGGGTACCAAAAAGTATAGATTCTCAAGTTCCAGATATAAAATGGCTCAAAATTTGTATAGAACTTACACACATTCTCCCATTAACTTTAAATCATATCTGGTTGACATGTCAATCAATGTAAACTACTATGTACACAGATGTTACATTGAATCATTTAACAAATACAATGTGTATTAAATGATTTTATATATAAATAGAAACAAACAAAAAACCCGCTATGTACAATAAATAACAAGTTTTTTGTACTTATTACAATTCTAGAACAATACACCGAAATCATTTTGGGATGTAGACATTAACTGAATATTTAGCCTAGTTCAAAATAAGCATTGGCCACATTGTCTCTCAACAACCAAATACCGCATCAAAGTTATTTCATATGGTAAGTATTCCCTAGAGCCAAAGGAAGAACATTTGACCGGCTTTTGGACACTCGTCATTGGTCTCTAATTTGGTACTGGCAATGTATGCCTTGAAATTTGGCTAGAAATCAATGAGGATCAGATTACAATCTCAGAGTCTTCCAAGAGAAAGTTGCTCCTGACTCAAATCTTAGTATATTTGTTTTCATTTATTGTTCAAGAATTGAGTATCCTCATTTAAAAGTACATGGCCTTGATCCTCCAGCCTTGGTGTGAATATATAATAGCTAGTCATAATACTAGTTGCACTAGAAGAGCTTAAAAGAGCTATAAAACATTTCCTGATTGTTGGTTTTATTGTTTAGTGAGGTGTATGGTATTTTTGTTCTAACATGATAATTCTACAGCAAAGAGGATTAAAAATGTCACAGCTTGTTCAATGGTATCCCTTGTGATGGCAAATAGGCTGGCTAAGATGTCCTAAACAAAATTCAAAACAATTAGAAAAGCATAGAACTATCACTCTCACCACCACAACCACCACCCCATTCATGCACATGCCTGTGTGCACATAGAGACAGAGAGTTTTTACTTAAGTTCTTTTGCATAAGATTTTCAAGGGCAGTGCAGTGTGAAAAGTTGGACATGATAATTTTAAAAAAAAATGTATAAAAATTGTTCCTCTTTCTGAATCTTGAATTACACACAGTTCAGAGTAGCTTCCTTTGCCTTCAAGGTCATCTCCTGTTAAATAACCTGAGATCTGCCTCTACAGGCTGACTCTTCATGTAAACTTTGCCCTTTTCTACTGAAGGGAGAGGCAGAGGGATAGAAAGAGAGTGAGAGAGATGGAGAAGAGAGAGCGAGAGAGACAGAGACAGAGAGACAGAGAAAGACAAAGAGAGAGAGACAGAGAAACAGAGAGAGAGAGAGAGAGAGAGGGAGAGGGAAGAAGAGGGAGGAAGAGGGAAAAGCAGAGGGAGAGGGAGGTAGGGAGGGAGAGGGAGAGAGAGCTCAAGTTTCTATTTTCCCAGCTCTGTAGTTTCTCCACGGCCTGACTGACTCCCTCAATGGAATGTCAGCTCTCCTCTGCAGGTGGTTGGCTCCACCTGACTTTTTTTAAAAAAGAGTTTCTCTAACTGCTCTGTCCACTGACCCTTGCAAGGGTGCAAACAGTCCTGTAGTTCACCCTGCCTCATCTTTGCAAACGGTTCTTTTATTAAACTCCCTAGAGTTACACTAATTTGAATATGTCGTCTGTTTCCTGCCAGCACCCTAGCTAATATACACATGATCAAATTTCAAAAATTAGTAACACCATGTAGCTTCTGATGATGGAATAGCTTGTTTTGAATAGTTCCAGAAACAAATCTCAGGAGGTTCCTTGTATCTCACAAGTCACAGCTACAGTTTTCACAGAGAAAACTATGCCAGGTTTCTTGCATTGTTCCTTCAGCTGGATGTCACCCCTCACACCATCCCCACCCCCAGGCTGGTCCCTGTCTCCTGGCGTGGTGGAATTCCCAAAGCAAGCAGGCATCCACTGTTTGGACTTATCGCTTCACCTCAGCAATACAACTTTGTCTTTTTTAGGTCTCCAACATTTAGAGAGTGTGTAAGGATGAAGACACAAGGGACACAGGAAGTATTATATAAAAAGTTTTAGTGACAGCTTCTCTGGTGAAAATTGAATTAAAAATACCAGAATGTGGTTTTTCAATTGATTAGCTCCATCCGAAATGCAAAAGAATTGGCTTGCCCATTTCCTGCCTGTTTGTATCATCCATAGATTCCAAACATCAAAACTCATATTTAATTTATATAAATTTTCCATATTTTTCAAGTTTTATCTCAGTGTATCTACCTTAAAAAATCATATCAGAATAGCATTTCTCCTGGCTGTGTGCTCTTTGCCTCTGTTTCTTTAACATTTTATGTTTAGTACAAAATATTGTCTATAATTTTTGAAGTTATTAACTTAATTGCTATATTTATCTATTACACAGCATGAAAGTCATAAAGTCCAAACTCAACATATTTAATTTGAATATTCAATATGACCGCCTCAGTGTTTTGCACAGTGTCTATACTCAGTATTGAGGAGCAGAGCCTCATGCAATGATGGTTGGGTTGGATACACCAAGCACTATACCTACCTTTCAGGCTGAATCCCTAGAATTGAGATAACACAGGGTATTAAAAAACACTCAATCTCTATATGAGGTGATCTCTCAGGTGCTTTATGATTTGTGTGATGATAGAATACTAGACAGTATAAAAGCCTATATGTTGAGAGCTCAATGCTAATATGAATATAGCTCATCGAGCTACTGCTGAAGAAGAGGGAAGAATAAAGATGAAATAATTTAAATGAGCTGCTAATTTTATTCCTACTCTCTCAGAAATTAATGCACAGCTTCTAGATGTATACTGTACCCAATTTCATTGGAGACTTTCTATTTTTAATCTTTGCATAATTTATTATAATGCATTTAATCCAATATGTATTCTCTGGATGGCTGTACATTTCACTATGGAATAAACCTGTAAAATTTATTTTTATAATTTAATTCACCTCAGGAAATATTGAAGAACATATGTCCAAGTATGATACTATTTTGCCTTTGGATTTTTTATTTTAAAAGTTAACATTCAGTTGGGCCCTGAGATCCCCATGATACAGGCCCTTCATGTGCACCTAAGGACTCCTTAAGGATTCTCTAAAAATGTATGAGTGCTGTAAAATTTATATAGGTGAATGAATAAATGTATTCACAAAATTCATACATGGAAAAATTGTAATGTTAGGCTTCTGGTAAACTGGGATCATGCAATTTGCCAATCCATAGAGTAGAGTATAGAACTTTGAAACATTCTATTCTAAGTAACTTCTTGAGTCTGCTTCATGATAACCATTAGTAATTTCATACCCTATAAATAGTTTTAGCTTTAAAAATACCTAGAAATTATATAGTCTTTTCTTCTCTCGAGCAATAGAGTCTATAATAATGCCACATTCAAATTAGGGCTGGAGGAACAGCTCAGCAGTTGAAGCACTTGCCTAGCAGGCGTTAAGTCAAGCACTAAGTATCCAAGTTCGATTCTCCAGCACCACATAAGCTGGGCCTGGTGGTATATGCCTGTAATCCTAGCACTTTGGAGGCTGAGGCAGGAGGATTACCATGAATCCAAGGCCAGCCTGGGCTCCATAGTGAGTTCAGGACCAACATGGGCTGCAGAGCAAGACACTTTCACAAAATAAAAGAAATAATTAAAGACATTAGTAAAAGTGAAGTATGGTATAGATGCAAAGGAATGGAAAAGTCCTCCCATTGATATACAATAATTGGACCTGATGAAATGGCATCTTAATTCTTATCAAAGAAGGGATAAAATATTGCTACAAATGCAAATTTACCGGTTGCAATGACAAATCAAGCATTGTCAACATTTATTTTTTATTCTTTTCATGAAACATTGTGAAATAAATATTGTTACTTCAGTTTCATTGATCAGGACACAAAATTACCAAAGCTAATAATTTTCTTTAGAAAGTCAGGAGTCTTGGTACTAGTATGTGTGAACTTCTGTCTGTCTGATTTGAAAGTCTGTGTTTTTCCATGATTCACATGAAACAATGTCACTAAAATCAGGCAATATACAATTGTAGCGATCCTGATGTCTACCCCAAAATAGAATCACTTGTTATCTGAAGGACAGATTTCTTATCACTTAACAAGGTAATGGAATAAGAGGTCAGGAATAATAAATGAAAACAGCCCCTTGCGTCTTATCACCAGACTCGCTCAGGATGTGAGGTGCTTTGACTGGCTTCAGGTTAAAAGAAGGCCTAGTGAACAATGCTAGCGGGACTTTGCTTGCTGAATAGCGTGAAAGATGTGGAAGTTATAAGAAAGAAATCTGGATTAAGTTAATGAGTCTTCACTCATCTGTGTAGAAACCTCTCTTTTTCTCCTTTTCTGTAATATAAAATATGCAAAAAGCCATCCAAATGGGGATTTTTCCAGGACAATTGTAGAGCTATTTAACAGGGTTGGGAAGATCTGCAGGGTTCTGAAGATCTGCAGCATGATTCTATTTAGGTACAAAATCTACAGGAGCGACTTTGCCAATCTTTCTGTGGAAAGCAATTAAACAAGTTAAAGATGAATAGTGACAATGACCTTGGAAGAAAACGAATCCAAACTTTCTAAGTATTCATGATATCTCAGGCATTCTTGGCTATAGCTATTTAAAAAATGACTTAAGAATCTTAAGAAGAATAGGAATTGGAGATGGTTAGTAAGCTGGAATAGCATTTAGGTATCTGCTAAAAAATGTCACATTAATAAGTACCAACAATAACAGCTAAGTATATTTAGGTGGCATTCCTTCTGGCCGAAACTTACTCTTACAATATTGGTAGGTGGAAATGCGATGCAGTAAATGACAAGAGAAATAAATCATAGATAGAAAAATGAATTTAAATAGTGGCTATATATATTGATGATGATGATAATGATGATAAATAGAAAAGCTGTTTTGTTTTATTAGAAAGTATCAATATTACACATATATCAATTATAATCCAAGTAAATCTTTTCACCATAAAATTTATCTACTGAATATATTTTTTAAGGCCAACACTTAGTAAATGTGAAGATGTCTTTCTTGCTGAAACTATAACACAGCACAAGTTGTTCAAGTTTAAACTAGCAATTTCTTCCAAATAATCAAATGTTTCATTGGGATTGTCAAACTCTGACCTCTGCAGGGTGAAGTTATGTTGAAGACTGATATGTCTAGTATGGTATTGGCAATAAAATGTTGATATTTATCACATAACCAAGGTTGGGTTGAATAAATCTCTTTTTGACTATTAGCTAGTCCTATAGCTAGTTATTAAGGATTCACCTATCATCAATATCAAAAAAGTATGTTCTCTTACCCACCTACTGTCATGATGGTGTGTGAACTGTTCATTTGTTCTGGATTCTGTTCACATCCAGAAGTACTCTTACTGTTGTTTCTTCTGTACTTCCAATTATTTAATATTTATTAAACTCTTGGCTGGAGGAACAGCACAGTGGCTAAAGTGCTTGCCTGTCAAGTTCAAGGCCATGATTTCAGTTCCCCAGTGACACATAAACCAAGCGTGGTGGCACATGCCTGTAATCTTAGCACTTGGGAGACTGAGGCAAAGGATTACTTTGAGTCCAAGACCAGCCTGGTCTGGGCTACACAGTGAGTGCAGGACCAAACTGGGCTGGAGAGTGAGACCCTGTCTCACCCTGTCTCAAAAAATTTTTTTTTTTATTAAGCCCGAATCTTCAACCACATTGTGAACTCCATTCATATTTTAATCTCTATTACCGTTTTTGTGTGTGTGTGTGTTCACGATGACCACATGAAGTAAGCACTCTCTTTTATAAGCATGTGTCTTGGTTATTTTTATGCTGTGACTCAATATCTGGTATCCACAAATTTAGGGGAAAAAAGGTTTATTTCAGCTCACAGTTTTAGAAGGTAATGGTCCATTCAGGGTAGCTGGCAACAGTGGAAGTACATGGCAGAGGCAGAGGGGAGGCAGCTCCTTGACCTTAGAAACAGGAAGCCAAGTCAGGGCAAGTTGAGTCTAGTCCTCCAAGGAAGGCAGGAAGTGAGTTAATATATCCTTCCAGGTCTCAACCCAGTGATCAGCCCCTCCTGGATCCTGGTGTGGAAGGTGTAGTAAGCTCCCATCACATGCCTGTAATACAATTTACATGCCTATAATCATCCCTCCAGACTCGGCCCCAATCTCCCAACAGCATATGGTTCCATAGACAATCTATAACATACAAATACACGAGATTTTTGGGGGACATTCCAGATCCAAATCACAATAGCATATAACAGTTCTTGCTTAGGGAAATCATCTGTCCCTGTTGATTGTCTTGTACATGACAGATATAGCTGGAGACTACATCCATCAAAGTCCATCATCAGATTTTTTTATGCCATCTTTTGTAATTTTTAGCTATCTCTGGGAAAATATTTTCTTAACATAGTGAATGATTGACATCAATTTCCCTCAAACTTGTTTGTATTCTGAGTTCACAATTACTGTGTTTACCATCAATACTACAACTGGTCAATATGTCTTAGTTACTTTTTCGTTGCTGTGACTCAATACCCAACACCTAGAAACTTAGGAAAGGAAAGGTTTATTTTAGCTCACAGTCTCAAAGGTCACAGTCCATTCAGGGGTGGCCGGCAACAACCGAAATACATGGCAGAGAGAGAGGTGGAGGCAGCTTCCCCGAACAAACAGGAAGGCCAGCTGAGGCTAGTTGAGACTAGTCCCAGTCCTCCAAGAAGGCAGGTGCAGCTTATGTATCCTTTCAGGTCTCCGCCCAGTAACCAGTCCCTCCTGCAACCAGGTGTGGCCACTGCACACTGTTAATCCTAACTTAACTGCAATCCACCCCTCCAGACCAGACCCCAATCCACCAACATCACATGGTTTCATTAAAATACATGAGACTTTTGGGGGACACTCCAGATCCTAACAACAATTATTGCGCTTACCAGCAATACTACAATGGATCAACAATGTTTGGCAAAAATGCTTATGATATTTCAGATGCTTTTCTAAGAATTTATCTGTACTAATATATACTCATATATAAATATAATAACAATAGTAAATATTATTATTATTTTGTAACTAGTAAATATGAGGGCCAAAGAAGTTACTGGAGTAGTAGAGGCAGAATTTATTCTGGAGTCTGACCTGTGTTTAAGATCATAAACATTGTATGTGATAATCCTGTATTTCAATGTTAACAAAATGCATTAGCCACTTTCCCATCACATGGACACAGTATCTGATGCCTGAAACCTAAAAGAGGAGAGGTTTGTTTTAGCTCATGGTTTCTGAAGGAGTCTGAAAACCATCGTTGTTTGGTTCTAAGGCATAAAAGGCATGGAGGGAAATGTTGGAGGACAGCAGTGCATCCCATGGTGGCCAGTAAGCAGAGAGAGAAGGACAGAGACAAGGACAAAAATCGCCTCTCCAGGTCACACCCCAGTGACTCATGTGCAGCCAGGTCTCACTTACTAGCAGTACATTCCACTTGATTCAACTGATGAGTATGGTGCCCCTTTGATCCACCCCCTTCCAAACACAGGGTACCCCTGAGGAACATCTTAAATCTAAACCATAACACCAAGTTACTAGATTTTTTTTCTCAGACTATCCATCTGTGTATTTAAAATGTCTTTATTCGCTATCATTATATATAAAGAGCTCATAGGAAATATATTACTCATGAGTGAAAGACTAGAAGCTTTATCTCTTAAGAGAAAAAGAAAAAGACCAGGATGCCCATATTCAGTTCATCTATTCAGTGAAATAGCAGAAGCCCTAGATAAAGCAATAAAGTAGGAAAACGAAAATACCTAAGCTGAAACAGGAGAATGAAAATGCATCGTGGCAAATGACATGGTTTTTATATGTAGCAAACTCTAGCATTTTCAAACAATTGTTAAAAATATTAAACGAATTTAGCAAAGTCGCAAGGCACATAGTCAACACACAAAATCTATCATTGCTATCTGCTAAAAATTTAGAAAGAAAATTAAGGACATGATTTCATGTATAATGGTATTAAAAATAAAATATGCAAGGATATAAACGAGGTGGACAAAATGCCTAAAAATGTTGAAAGTTGCAAAACATTCTTGAAAGGAATTAAAAATGACACCAGTAACTGGAAGGATATTTCAACCTCAGGGGTAGAAGACTCTACACTGTAGAGAGATAGTAATGGGCAATGTAATCAATATCTTATGCAATCCCAATCAAAATTCCTGTGGTTTTTGCAGAAATAAAAGTGACCTGTCTAAAACTCATGTGGAATGTCATGAATCTAAAATAGCTGAAACAATCTTGAGAAAGAAACACCAAATTGGACATTTCATAATTTCTGATTTCAAAACACATTTTAAAGCGATAGTAATCAAAACAATGTGAGATTGTCATACAGATAGGCATGTAAACCATTGGAGTGGAGTAAAGAATTTGGTATGTACCCTTTTGTACATTTTGAAATGATTTTTGACAAAAGTACTACAGCTGCTCAATGAGGAAAGGAGACTCTTTCAACACATAGTGCTAGGGAAACTGAGTATCCATACAGACGAAAAAGAAAGTAAGAATCACAAATTATAGTACATATAGAAAAACAAAATAAAACAAAAACATATGCATGCATGCATAAGCATAAACAAGGGAAAAATTATAAACTCTTCAAAAATAGAAAAAGCTCCATAACATTGGCTTTGGCAATAATATTGTTGCCTATGACAAAGTAAGTGCTGAAAGATAAAAAAGATTACCTAAACTATATTAAATTTTATTTTTTTCATCTACCTGGGACACTATTATCAGAGGAAAAAGGCAACCCACAGAATGGGAGAAAATGTTTGTGAATCCTATCTCTGATAATAAGATTTATATCCAGGAAATGTGTTAAAATGTTCAATTTAACAAAACAAACAATCCGGCTTTTGAAAAATGGGGAAAGGACTTGAATAGACAGTTTTATAAAGAATGCATAAAGCTGACCAATAAGCAAACAATGAAGAGACTCAGTGTCGCCGGAGACTGGAGAAGTACAAATGAAAATTATATTGCAATATCACTTCATAGCCATGAGATACTTGTTATCATAACAAAACCAAACCAAAATGGAAAGAATAAGTGTTGACAAAGGTTTGGAGAAATTAGAACCCTACGCACTTCAATTGTAATTGTGAAGCAATGCAACACTGCAGGAAACCAGTGTGGCTGTACCATACAGCATTAAAAAATGCATTCATTGCATGACACAAGAACCTTTCCTATGTGTATAACCATATTGCAGTTTGGATTTGGAACCTCTCCCAAATGCCTCATGTATTTGGATGTCATGGATTATCTGTGGACCTACATTCTAGTGGGAGAACAGGGCCTGGTCTGGAGGGGTAGACGGTAGTCATGTAGATTTGTATTACAGGAGTGTGATTGGGGCTTAAACCTGGAAGGGCAAGAGCATGGAGGCTGTACTCACGGGGTGAAAGGATGCATGCTGCTTCCTGCTTTTCTTGTCTGGACTTCCTGTGTGCTGTGAGGCGCTGCCCCCACCTCTGCCTCCACCATGTGCTTTCACTGTTGCCAATGAATGGACTGTGGCCTTCTGAAACCATGAGCTGAAATAAACTTCTCCTGCCTTAATTTGTTCCTGGCAGGTATGGAGTCACAGCAATGAAAAAGTAACTAAGACAATATGCAAAAGAAGTGAAAGAGGGAGCATGAACAGATATTTGTACCCTTTTATTATAGTGAATTCTTTAGAGAAGCTAAAATATGAAAGTAACACAAGTGGATAAACAAAATATGACATAGCAATGCAATAGGATATTATTTAAGAGTAGAGACATTTAAAATATACTAGGACATGAAACTTGAGCATATAAGTCAAACAAGCCAGTCACAAAAAGGTAACTGTTCCATGACTTCACTAATAGGCAGCACCTAGTGTAGTCAAATTAGCAGAAACCTAAAGTAGAAAGGTCATTGTCAAGGGCTAGAGGGAGGAAAGAATGAGGTGTTAACACTGCTCAATGAGTCCTGCATGTAAAGTTACTGAACTGTAGATATAAACATGGTTACAATGATACATGTCATTATGCATATTTTCCCAACAGTGTTTAAGAAGTAAAAAAAAAAGAAGTTATTACTGAATTGTACTTGCTTTTTAAAGAAATGTTCATCCCCAAATTTGGCTCTTGCTTCTGTTAATTGGAGAATTGAGAAGCGCAATCCCAAATCCTATAAGAATAATTATCGAAATTGTACTGACATATCCCACTACTTTTAGAGTATTTTTGTCCTTATATTATGTTGAATTTCTATTTTTTAATAATTTAAAATATTTATTAGATTGTTTAAATTATTTTGAATATTTAAGACCATTTATAGTTGTTGCTGTGAATATATTTTCTCATACAGACTCTAGCAACAATACATTGTGCCAGCGATTTAGTTTAGACCATATTTAAATAAAAATTTCGTAAGTAGATTTTAATTAGACAGCCATTTAAAAATGAATCTGTAAGATACTTTCCTCCATTTCTGAGTAAGGTACTAATCTACAAATATCTGTTGGTCACCCCTGTGGTGGACCCCTCGACATACTTCAAAATAATTTGCAAGCATTTTTATATCTACAGTTCAGTAATTTTACATACAGAACTTATTGAGCATCTGTAGTATAGATTACGTACCAGGCTTATGATTTCAATCTATAGCATATAATATATATTTTATATATCTTAGGAAATATTTCACAGTATTATTAAAGATATTAGGCATCAGTAGGTATTAAAGTATACTGATTATATCATTCCTCAGAATTTCTTTCTCAGTCTCACAGTAAAAATAGTTTTTTTCTTCCGTAAGTGCTGATGACTTTGTAGACTATGTAGCCTAGAATATGTTTGTTTTTTTTCTTGTGCATTGACTCAAAAACTTTATTTATTGTGGTGCAGAGCAGGTGATCAATAAAATATTTATGAAATAAGTGAAAGAGTGAACGTTACTTGGAAGAAAAATGAGAATGTGGCTGTTCAACCTGGTATGTCAGGTTCATTGGATTAAGAAATGCCAAGCGGATTAGTAAAGCAGGCTCTTGGGCGTCTGTGTGGTTCAGGGAAACATGTCCTGTACATGGTCCCTTTGTGTACCCCTCCAGCACCATTCCCCTCCTTTGTTTTCCTGCCACCATGAAGTCAGAAGCTCTGCTCTTCCACCCGCTTCCATGTGGTGTGCCAGTCTTGCTTGGATCCACGGATTCATTGATCAAAAACATGAGCCAATTCAGTGTACATTTTCTTCAAGTCGTGGATGCCTGATATTGGGGTCAGCAGTGGGAAAACTGGTCAATATGAAGGATTTGTTTTGCGCTGCTTTGTTGTTAAAGTTGATCATGCTATAATTTCAGTGTAAAAGTAATATTACTGATTACAGAGACTGGAGTAATGGAAATAGTCATCGCTCACATTTTCCCAACTTGTAGAGCAATGCCTCTTAAACTGTAATATTGCAGCAGATCACCTGGGAAGCTTGTTAAAAATTCAGATAATGAACCAGAAGGCCTGGGCTTGACCCTGAACTCGTCGTTCTGACAGTTGCTAGGGAACACCAACGACATCAGCAGTGAGGAAGCAGTCTGAGTGTCATCAATTTAGACTGAACAGCAGTTCCTGCTAGAGCCCATATTGTCCCCACCTCCAGAATTTCTGATTCACTCCATGTTCAATAGAGCCTGATAATTTGCATTTCTAAAATGTTCCCAGCTAATATAAATGTCGCTATCTCTTACACTGTACTTTGACGATCACTGGTTCAGAATATGCGGCAAATAGGGACCATTCTCATTCCCCAGATAATGATATCTGAACTGACAAGTTGTAAAGCTTAAGTCTCCTTGGGCTTTGGTGATCCAACTTACGTTATTTCTGTGCAGGTGTTTCTTTGCTCAACACTCCAGAAAGTATCCTAGACTGGTAATTTCAAGCTTTTCTGACCACAGGATGGGGTTTAGTTGAGGACCATTCTTCCAAGGTGCATGCGCTCGGTACATAGTAGGTTTATGGAGGATAGTTTTGAAATTGTGAGTAGCAGCAGGAAAGGAGAATGATCCAAAACTCTGCTTCCTGTGAGATCAACAGTGACATGAGAGACTCCAGTAGGGGCGTGCCCACAGGAGGTGGAGCTTTGCTCACAGCTCACCTCCCTCTCATGACTCACCACCTGTCTCTCCAGCCTTGTCCTTACAAGGCCACTTACCAGTATTGGGGCCTAGGGACTCCCGGTAGATTATTATTCATTTAAAAGATTTCTGAGAGACTTTTAAAACAGTTACTTTATAAGTGTCTTGAAAATTGTGAAAGGAATTATTTTATCTCATATACGGAAACATTAAGTTCTCTCTGGGGGTTTAAGCTGAACATCTGGTCCTCTCAAGAGAAAAACAATCTGATGTCTATAGTCATGTCAGTCATAGCCTCTAACAATTTTCTCCTGCTTAACTTTAAATTAAATGAGCAAATAAACAAAACAGAGTTATAAGCAGGATTCTTACAGCTGAGATAGTTTGTTCCGTAGCGTGAGATCAAAGAGGGACCCAGGTGAAAGCAAAAACCTGACCAGCAGCAAAGAATTTGTAGTGAGATTCTGTCCCCCCATGACCTCATGCCTGAGAAGGAAGTCCTGGTGTAAAGTCTCGATTATGAAGTGAAGGGACCTTTTATTTAGCATGGATCTCTTGGACAGCATGTAGGTCAAGGATTGGGCAGAAGAGGAAAAGGTGGGTTTGCCTAATGGTTTGAGAGACGAGGCATGCAGGCTAGGAAGTAAGGGTGACAGGTTTTCACTGGGAGTCAGGGTTGTCATGATTAGCGGGCTAACTGTCATGGCCAGGAAAGTTGTTGTGTTAGCTGGAAAACACTGCTAAGGCTAGGAAAGGTTACCGTGGCCAGGAAGGAGTGATGGAACAGATATCTCCAAGCCAGGCTCTGTGTGTAGGAGGAGTGATCAAGAAGTTCAGTACAGGAGGTACATCACAGGAACTCCACAGATGGATATTGATTAACACATCAGAAAGGATCGTTTATCTGTCTAGTGTGACCTCCTAAGGAATTTTTAGAATTTGGTGAACTAGGCTGGATGATTTATAGTTATTCTGATGCTATTGAGAAGAAAAAAAAGATTGTGTTAAGTCATTTACGTCCCTAGAAAATATATTAAAGCACAAAGAAACTCATGCATACTTGGAACGTATTCTGTATAGGCCAAGATGAAATCCATATCTAAAAAAATCAGGAAGCAAGTGATTCACTTTTATTTATTACTTCTATATTTATGTTTTTACTTTTAATATTATATGTGTATTAAAATATATTTGGGGGGAGTTACCAGGGAACTGAGAAGTATCCCCTGCCCATTTTTGAATTTTGACTTTGAAACTAAGTCATTGTGTTGGCCAGGCAGGACTCTAAACTTGCCATGTTCGTGTCTCCCGGCATGCTGAGATTATCTGTCTACCCTTCCCGCCGTGGCATAAAATGTAATCTTAAACATGTTGTTCATTAAGGAAGAGGAGAGGGAAAAGAAGATCTGCTAACACTTATAATTTGACATCTCAAAATAAAATAAGCTATTATTTAGGATTAATTTGATACCTAAAAATAATAATATTTTCATGAGCTTTTATCTGTCAAATATTTCCTGGTGAAATATTCTATGGTATTTGCAATGGATAGATTTCGACATACTTAAAATGGTTATTTTGGTTAACATTGCCAAATGCTAGCACCAGGGGAAGAGAAATTAGGAAACTTGCTTTAGGATTTAATTTTTCTTTTTGGCACAAAATAGCAGTCTTTAAACAAATCACTTTTTTATCTATTTATTGGTCAAGTACATGGTGTGTGCCTGCTGTGGTTCTGTGGTCACACAGATGTCGTTTTAGTCAGTGTTTATTATGCTAACGCCTACACTGCAAGCTTATATTCATTCATCACAGAGAGAGGAAGAAAATAGTGTTATATTTTAAGACTGCCTCTAGTACTTAGTAACTGTGCAACGTTACTTAGTCAATTAAATTGTCTTTTTTTTTCCATTTAACGGGAAGAATAAAACTTACATCACAGATGTGTCATAAAGAATAAATGAGTTTATATGTGTAACACTTCTACCACAGTGTATGACATACTATAAGCCCTCATTGAATTATATCTGCTATTATTATTGCAAAGTTCTGTTTTGACCACAGAGGAGTGAGCTCACTCAAAAAGTGGTGTCACTGGTTGTCTCAGCTTTAGACAACATCTACAGAAAGAATGTTATGTTTATTTATTAATTACTTCTACAAAGAAAAGCACTGTGAAGAAAACAGAGGAGTTTGGAAACAGATTTATCATTATGCTATTATTTCTTGAATAGACTTAGATGACATTTCCTCATTGCATGTATAATAGTATCATTCAATACCCATGCAGAAATTTGAATATACTTTATAAAAGTTACTTTGAAATATAAAAAAGATCAAATAGTTTCTTGTTTTCCCTACAAGATTTTGTAATTAGAGAAATGCACCAGTAAAAGACGTGACAGATTTGACAATAAAAAATTAGATGTAGAATTAATTTTTAATAATTCTTTATAAACTGAAACTTCTTTTGTCAGTTTCTACATTTGACCCCGTTTTGTGTTAGATCATTTTGTAATTATATTTTTAATTGACATAACTAATAAAATACTCCATCATAATGCTCTTAACAGTGAGATACTAGTGAATGAGCAGAAACAAATAATAAATGATATGCTTGAACAATTTGATAGGACATTATAGTAATAAGTGGAAATATTTGAAATCAACTCAAACATTTGTTCGAAAATTTGAATGAACTATACTTATGCATACCAATACTTATTGATTATTGGCATCTAGGAAAATTATGAAGATTGTTGAATTTTTTAGTGCAAAAATCTCAGTCTTTGATAAAGAAATCATTCTTTCCTCAAAAAATTGATGCCAGCAGTGAACCAAATCTGAATCAGAGTCCAGAGTAAGACAAAAGGTATTCGAACTTTGTCAAAAATAAAACAGACACTCTATGGAATTATACATGAACACTTTGTTTCCCAAAATGCCACTTTCTTCATTTACTCTGCATTTTTGTCTTCAATATTTAATATACAGTCCTATTTCTAAGCATAGATATGGAGGAGAGTGTGACTTGAGTTCAAGAGAAGAGATAGTAAATTCAGACATTCAGAGATAGCCTGAATTTGAGAATTTTCAGGTAAGAAACTTACTCAAGTATGGAAAATGTATTAATGAATTTAGTTAGAAAAATTATATTTGTTCACACATAGAATATTTCATCCAAAAGATAAAAACTAATAAATAAAATCAATAAAGAATTTAAGAATTTAATTGATAGATTTAGCAGACATCAGAAATAATGGTTATTATCCAAATGAAATAAAAAAGAGTTCAAACCACACCATATTTACATAAAGAAATTTTTTGAAACAGTTATTTTTAAAAAAACTAAATCTCAATTTTTTTCTTTCTCTCTCTATATATACAAAATTAGTTATCTATATAAATATAAAATTCTAAAGATATCCTGTATAATTTGAAAGAATATCTTTGCCATATTGAATCAAGAATATGTTTCTAAGAGAAAACAGTAAAAGTAATAATTAAATAATGCAAAATGACAGTAGTTTTCATCATATTAAATTCTTCTGCCCATGAAAAAACTCAGTAAGAAATAAAATCGACAAGCTGCATTATGGGGAAATATATGTTATGTATATATGTAGCAAAAGACACATATTTATTGTGTAAACAAGATTTATTTTGGGAAAAATATGTGTCTAACAGTTGTACAAATATTTTTAGACAAGCTACCTAGTTAAAAATAGCAGAATTCTTTATTTCTACAGAAAGAAGTTTCAATAGCAAATAAACACTCAAAAGTATTCAAAATCCCTATCAATTAGAAATATATGTTAAAGCTAAAAAAGTTACAAAAACTTTGGAATAAGTTATACAAATACTGAAATACTGTATTTTGGCCAAAATATGTGGACAACTGATGCCGTATTCTTAGAGATCACTCAGGACCAGTTGATACAACAATGTGGTATAGTACAACAGCTTATATCAATGAACGTTCATTTGAAGACTACAATAGATACGAAAAATAAATCAAAACCTCAAGTGATTGAAAGTTTTACCTTTGAATCTATGTTTTCTCTTCATTTTTTATATTTTATTTGAGCACTGGCATTTCCTAGGTTTTTTTTTTGGGGGGGGGGCGGGGCACTTCTCTGTTCCTGCTAAATTCTAATTTGTTCCTGTTTCTGTTCTGATAAGGTGTTACAGATTCTGACTTATGTTGTTCATTGTCTTTTGTTAAACCCATGCCATCATTTAATTTTCTTACACTTCTCGTGTCCAATCTGAAATATGTAGGAGAAAAAAAAAACCCTGCTTTGGTCAATATAGCCACATGATGGGCTTATCAGTAGTAAATGCAGCACCAAGAATCCCCACCTTTGTCCAGTAAATGACAATCTCAAAGAAGGTACCATTAGCTAAGAGACAAGCATTAGTATCACAGATTTTAAAATCATAGTGTTTTCATGTAGATTGAATACAAAAAAAGCAAAAAAGTGTGTCTCACCTATATAAGGATATATTGTCTTTCATTGTTATAGTAAATCTTAGGGTAATAAAATATTGCTATAGCTATAAATATGTTAAAGTATTATAAATCTTATAGATTTTTACTATCATTATTATTTCTAAAATTTACAAAGACATAATATGATGGGGACATATTAGTGTGTTTTCAGTATTTACCTAGTGCTATTGTACTCTTTGTTTAGAATAAAAACGTATGATTCAAAGGAATTTGAATTTGACGGCATGATGTCTCCATACCAGTTTACTATATTTTTGTTAACACCGTAGGAAGAGTAGAATTTTTTAAGCTGAAACATACATACCATCTCTTCTAAATATGTCTAAGTCATGTCAATATATTCTTTTCATAATACAGTTAATTAATCTTATTATGGTATTAATGACATGGGAAAGAACTATAGTACTAGATAATCGAAGATGTTTATTCCACATTAGTTAACATCTACTTCAATTCTTGAGTTACAAAATAACTTTAAGCAGGAAAAAAAAGGATTTCATATAAGTGGGCTTCAGGAAATATTTTGACTATTAGACTATAATTTATGAAGGACTGAAAATACATTTGGTCCTAATCTTATGTCAACACTTAGCCAAGAGCTTGGTATACTTAGGGCCTCAATAAATGTATTATTGTTATATAAACTTCAGATAGGACATTTTCCCTTGGAGTGATTCGCTTATTCTGTGCATCAGATATTGAGTGATAACTTATGACATAAAAAATTACGATTTTGGGAAACCTGTTATGTAAGATTCCTTATCCATAATTGACATTTATTTTATTGTGTTCACTGTTGATTGGCTAGTAAATGAGAAAACTGAGATTAGAAACATATGGCTATTTACTAAATTCTCCTCACATTCTGTAACAAGAAAGTATAAAAATCTATCACAATCGCCCAGATTTCCCCAAAAAGTCTTCTTAACATCTTAAGTAACTACTCAGGATACCACAAAGTTTACATTCACTTTGAAAGAACAGGGTTGATACAAACACGCTTCTTTAGAAAACAACTTGATGGACGCTTGGTTTGCTTGCCAGAGGACTCAGGCGTAGTAGGACAGCCAGATCATTTGCTTAGGCTTGATAAGTATACATTTATTATTTTGTTATAGACATCCCTTATACTGACATTATTCCACAAAACATCCCTCATAAATAATTTTCACTAAATCACTCTTTCTCTCATAGGCATACAATGACACACTCTACTCAGGTGTATAGTTCTTTCAAATATGAGATCATCTTGGTGTCGGAGGAGTAGCACAGTAGTTTTGGAGCACTTGCCTAGCAAGCATCAGGCCATGAGTTCGATTCCCCAGCACCAGATAAACCAAGCATGATGGTGCAAGCCTGTAATCCCAACCCTTGGGACACCGAGGCAGGAGGATTGCTGTGTTTGAGGACAGCAGGAGGATAGTTGTCAATTTAGGACCAATCTGTATCATCAGAGCAAGACTCTGGGCATTATGTCAATTTCAAGGGATTAGGAAAAACACCACGGTAGAGTTTGTAGGTGTGAGTGTTTGTGAATTGTGGGTCAGCCAAAGGGGGAAGAACTCCCACTCCAGACATGGGAGGCCAATTGGCAACGAGAACTAAATAAAAAGAAGGTAGAAGAAAGACTGTTACAGCTTTACTTGAGATTGCCTTTGTGATTGTTTCTACCTACTGTCTCTGATCTTTTATCTCCCACGTCGCCATTGTTCTTTGAACAACTAAGATTAGCAGCGGACTCTCAGCGCCCTCCTTCATTCTCGGTCCCTTGTTCTACCTCGTCTGAGCAGCTGCCGGACATCTGCAGGCTGCCATTCTGAACTCTCTCTCAGACTTGTGAGCGCTCCACATAAATCCCCTTTCTTTATAATTTCGGTCAATTCTGCCTCTTATAGAACTCTAACTAACACACTCAGTCTCAAAAAAAGCCGAACATTTTAAATTCTCCTTAAGCTCCCTCTGTTTCCCTACTGTCTATTCTCATTCTTACCTTTTGAGATCTTCTTTATCAGTACAAAGTTTCTCTACTGAGCTACATATCTTGTTCTTGTCCTCACCTTACATCGTCCCATTGCATGCTATTTATTTCGACACCAAGCTCAAAATGTACCTGATTTGAAGTGAATTGCATGGCTCACTCTTTTTGCAGTGTTCTTTTGTTTTTCCCATGTCATAAAATTATTTTCTCTTCCTAGAAACTTGGCTCCTTCTTATTCTAAGTACACACATTTCTTCTTGGCATGAGTATAGTTATTTGAAAGAAAGCTGGAACAAAGCAATATTTGGTATGAGATCAAAGCAATGAAAAACTTGGAGATTTGGAGGAAAGCAGTTCATGCAGAGAAGACTAAGGCATAGGGTGAGTCATCATAGTGGATTGAACATTTGAGCAATGGAGAGAAAGTGGAGCTAGAGTATCTTCAGTGCTGGGAGTGTGATGGAAGATGAGGCAGAAGTTTGGAAAATGGGATCCTAATAGGATTTTCCTAATGACCAACATTTGGATATTATCTCAAGTGTGCTAAAGACTAGTGGAAGATTTCAACTAGAAAACACATGGGATCGGACATACCTTTAAAAACGTGTGTGTGTTGGCTGTTGAGTGATGAGTCTTTTGTGGAGTATCACAGTTTTAATCTACTTTGAGGACCATAGCCAAGAATTCTAGGACATCTTCAGCTGAAACAAAGGTATAATAGCTTCAGAGAATGAGGATAAAATATCTTCATCTGTGAGTAATTTTTAACCAAAAAATAATCAAAATCAAGATAATAGGATCTTGGAACTTAAGGGAGAAAAAAAAAACCTAAGGCTATAGAGGGAACACCATCTCATGAAGAAATTTAAAAGGCAGGAAATAGCAGAAATAAGTTATTCAGAATAATAAAAGGAGAAATGGAAGTATTCTTCACCAACCTACTCTTCTAACTCATTGCTCCCATCTCCTTGGATGTTTTATTCTCTAACTCAAACGATCAGCTTTGCTTTTTTCTGAGGCCAATGAAACACTCATTGTTCACTAAATTTTCTGGGAGGCAAGTGTGGGAGAGGTGGGCAGCTGCACGACAGAAGAGCTTAAAGCAGACGCTGAGAAAAACCTGATTGCAGCAGTTGGCCCCAGGCTTCTGGAGAGAGTCCTCTATGCATTTCACAAAATCTGAGATTCTCACTTTGTGGCTCTCTCTCCCTCATCTTCACCAATCTGTGCCTAGTGAAGGAGGGAAAGTGACAAACGTGAGTTGTTCCATTTTGTCCACAGTGTGGTTGTAAATAAAGAGCAAGGTTTTCATGCAGGCTGTCTTCGACGCACATGATCTACAAAAATAACTAGATTATTTAAAAATTGGCAGCGTCTTCGTGTATTTCACCTAATATTGAAATCACTGTGTGTGAGACCATTAGAACCTTCAAATCAGAAAGTGCAATAATCAGATCCATAAATGTCACATCTGAGAAAGCACAGTGTGACATTTCTACATATTGGACATATAGGAGGTACACTAATTATTAACACAGAAAATTTTTCATATTTATCTTTTATTACTTTGGTGAGTAATTTTTGGTTTTCATTGATACTGAGTCTGCAGCATTGTACCAAGCTACCTCAAATTCTAATATGAAGCCATTTGCTTGTCAGTAACGTACTAATTCTTCAAGAAACATTCCATTTTATGTTATTATTTTATTATATAATCAATAGATATCATGTATTCTTTTTATAAGAAATTGAATCTATTTGTGAGGTTTCCTGTTACCCACGACATTAAGCTCCTGTCTTCACTGTGAAGAACATACTCCAATTAATTTCCGAAAAGTTCTAGCCTTTTTTATTTATTCTTATGCTCATGAATTATATTTTTGTTTATAAAGCAAACACACAAATTTATAGTATTTTCTACATAAATATTTTCACATACACACAGATATTTCTAAATATCTTTATTTAATGTAATATTCTTGGAAACAATTACATATAGTTTCCTTTTGGCTGATGCATACTATATTACTACGTGAATTAAAGAAAAACAATAAAAATCTAACTGCTTATAACTTAAGTGAGGGATAATATTTATATTCACTTTCAAGGCAAAACCGACTCACTTGTCTTTTCTCTACATGGGATAGCAATAATTCAGATTTTTTTGAGGGAAATATATATAAAATTTAATTGTTCACTTGCTAACAATTTTCTAGTGGGAATGGATAGAAATGGTTCTCCAATTTGGGATTAGGAAATTTATTCTTACGTAATGTATACTCATGAAAGTGACTCAGTGAGAGACACGGGCTCTGAGGAATCTGTTCTCCCCTCTGTAGAAACGCTGAGCCATTGCATCTGTTTCCTGTGCAGCATTACTGTCGGCATGAATGCTTCAGCAGACATGAAACAGCTTTGACACTTTTTAGAGATTTGCCAAAAATATTAAAAGGAACTTATTCTTTATCACCAGACTATTGCTACATAAAGGCCACCTCCAAACTCAGTGATAAAATTTTAATATTTCTCACACATCAGCAACTTTCTCAGGGTTAGAACGGGCTCTGCTGGAGTCTTTCTCCAATGTGCTCAGTGTCCTTTGACTGTGAACTTAGTGGTACACGATGTTATGCTGGTACCAAAGATTCAAGAGAAGAAAGTGGGATCACGTAGCACACGGCCACTCCTTTCTCTCTATTGTCCAAAGAAGCCTTATACCAAAATGGTGCCAGAGGGAAGAGGAATACACATCACTATTTGAGAGAATTGCAAAATCACAGGGCAAGTACGTGAAGACAGGGAAAGTTGGACAGCCAGGGGTGCAGTTGCAGTATCCCACATCAGGTTGCTTTTTGGCCTTCCTCATTGGCTTCAAACTGAAATCACATCATAATATCCTCGTGAGTGTGTTTCTATTCTGTATAGGTTAGTGTGTCATTTTACAATTGCATTCTGAGTTGCTTTTCAAAAGAAACTTTACATAAATGCCAGGAGACAAGATTTTTTTTTCCCTCTAGAAATATCGTTTATTTGGAAAAATGACCTGGAGTCTTCAATTCCATAGATAATTAAGCAACATAGCTTTTGAGATAGCTCACCTCTCTGAGAAAAATAAATGAATCAACAATTTTCTCCTCAGGAATTTCTAAGTTTTAGCCTGAATGATGCTGACTTATAGCCAGTAAACAATGATAAATATGATTTAGCAAATTATCTGCTTACCCAAAGAATAACCACTTTGTTATTTTTTAGAGATAATATTTTTCCATTTATATCATTAACACTAATACTAATGCAAGATGACAATAGATACTGCACAGATTTATTAAATCTTGATACATACACATAATTTTTATATATGTCAATTCAACACCATCTACACTAAAGCTTAGAATATCCTCAAGAAAAAAAATGTTAATTCGTTATTTTTGTCACAGAGGAGAACTACTTTAAATGCTATAGTAATTCTCTGTGGAATTGAGGACTCTAGATCATCTTTTCCAAATAAATTATATTTGTAGGAGGAAAAAAACTCCAATCAGCAAGGAAGCTTTGCAAAAAATGCTAACAAATGAAGAATATGACAAAACTTTTGTTTAGAACAAATCTCTTGGAGTGAGTGATTAGGGTCATCTTCCACTTGGTGAAGTGGTTAAAGCAGACATAGACAGTTTCTCCTTTGTCAGGACATATTGCAATTAAAAGGGCTGAAAACATTTCCCTTCTGGTGAGAATAATGATAACTTAAGATAAAGAACTTTTGAAGTTCCCTTTATAACAGACTACTCTTCTATCTTTCTATATTTAGGCAACATATGTTAATATTGAACTTGCCAAGTGATCAGGAGACACAAACACACGCTCTTTGGAATGTGACTGTTCTAAGAGAAGTGTGAGACTGAGGCATGGCGTTAGCACATCGGACTCAGCCCTGTCCCGCTGACACATTCTGGTTATGTGGCTATGAGGTGTTTGCATGTTATTTGAGTTTCAAGTTGCTCCAGGTGTGATTTTTCTAAAAAGTAAGATCAACTTACAGCAGGTCTACTGGATCTCTACTTAGGGTAGGTCTATTGGTTTTCTGATTGGTTCTCTGATGATGTCATACCACATAGGGCACACACTCTAAGTTCACCTATCTAATGTAAGCCTTATCAGAATGTGCTGAGATTTTTCAAGAAGAAAGAAAGATGAAAAGGATTTTTTGAATGAATGAATAAACATATGTAGCAGGACCCAGAGACGCAGGTCTGTAATCCCAGCCTTCTGGGAGGCTGAGGCAGGAAGATCAAAATATGAAACCTACTCTTAGCAACTTAGCTTAATTTAGTGAAACCTTGTCTCAAAATCAGAAATAAATACATAGACAGAGAGACAGATAATGGCCTCAGATATAGCTCAGTGTGAAGGACCTGAGCTCAATCCCAAGTGCCCCTAAACAAAAATAGATGATAGATAGATGATAGCTAGCTAGCTAGCTAGATAGATAGATTTTTATTGAATTTTTTGAGCAGCAGTTGTTAAGACAATCTCTCACATCCTAATCTTGAGAGAGATTTTCATAAACAGCTTCTGGCTTCCCAGTTCCTGTGGGGTAGGGGACCTATAAAATGACTTAGTTTCTATGGGGAAATTGGCTCCTAGAAATAAGGCATGTGCTTCAGAACCTATTTACCTGTATTCTGGCTCTTTTCATTTCAAGGCCCTAAATGGGGAAGAAATGTAAGGATATGAAGTCCTTTTTAGTCGTGTGTTTTGCTGTCTATCTAAGAAACAAACTGTCAATGAACCTACCTAAATCCCAGTAAGCTGTTTACTGGCTAAATCTCCAACTTTCTGACAAATTTTGCACCAAGTCTTGGGTTGATATGGTCACATGGCTTTATTGAAGAATGACAAATGTAGCCCAGTGGACCAATGGGTCAAGTATGACGAAAGACCTTGGTGAGCAGAAGTAGATGTGTTCGCTCAAGTGTTCAGTGAAACAGTGACAGCTGGTCCTGGATCAGCATCCCTGAGACGACTGATGATTTGCCTTGGAGGACAGAATGAGAGATGGGTCCTGGGAAGCTGAACAAATTATACCATACCCTTTCCCTGCCTAGCCGTAGGGTTGTTTCGGAAAACCCAAAGGATGCTTGAAACTATAAATGGTTTTGAACCATATACATTGTTCTTATGTCTAGGATAGCTTTAATTTCTAAGTTAGGGACAATAGGAGATTAATAACATACCTATGGAACATTTACTTCTGGAATTACATTTAATATCTTTGGACATGGTTGACAATGTGCACCTGAAATTGCAGAAAATGAAGCTGCAGATAAAGGCTGTCGGCTACACTGCAGCACTATCCTTTCGCATCACTGGGGAAATGAAGCTGCTTTCCTTCTACCTGTGTTTATGTCAACTTCTGGGTGATGAAAAACAGCAAAGAGTTGCTCAGAGAAATCTTGAGGTTTTCTCCCATATAGTGAGCTTAAAAAGAGTAAAATTATTAGCCTTATGAATTACATGGTTGTAGTTCTTTTCTTATGTGGACTGGTGGGTGAGGCAAGGTTAAAGAATCTCAACAAAGATATAGCAAAACATAATAATAAAAAAGAACCTTTAGCAAATATTCCAATAAAAGGATCTGCTGGACTCAGAGAAGAGGCATCAAGATTTGACAACTGTGGCCCATTAGCAGGGCAGAAAGCTGAGCTAAAGAGTGGTGAGAGGAGTGAAATGATTCAGATGCAGAAGATTAAATATGTTAAGTATTGTATGGTTTCTCTGACTTGGGAAATCCAGAACACAGGCATTCTATAGAACCACATGGTGTGATAGCAGGAGTTGGTGGGTAGGAATCGGGACAGTATGGGAGGGCCAAGAATGGGAAGGGATTGGATATATGCACAAAATACTCAATTTCATTGTAAACATTATGTATTGCATATGTACATTAGTAAAAGTTGTGGGGGAAAAAAGAGTAAAATTAGTAATTCAGTTGGGTAAATAAATGCCTACCAGGATAACATATGTGTGACTCAACTGTTTTTCAAATTAGATTGTGATACAAAGGTTGCTGAACTAGAAGGGATGGAATTCACTTAATTGCTTAACAAGAACTCCAATGGCTCAGGCAACCTTGTACCCAACCACCTTGCTTGATGACTTGAGAACAGAGGAAAAATATCTAAAGAGAAATCAGGACTTCACATGCCTAGTATAAGAGGGATTTACCCAAGATGAGTTTTCATCTCACCCACAAAAATTACAGAAATAATTTCATGGCACATCTGCACAGAAAAACTGGTGGAGATGTTATCACTTTCCTTACAGCTTCTGTAATTCTTCTCAGGATTGATAGTAAAGGTCATGATTGCTTAGATAATGAAATAGTCACCTGAGTCAGACAGATCAATTTGTTTCAACAGCACCACTGCGCTATTGGGGAAAATTGAGTGTTCTTATGTTCACCTGAAATGAACTCTACTAGAAAAAAAAGCTGCTGGGAAAACTTGGAAAAATGTCAAGAAAATTGACCTGTAGAAACACAACAAGAAGATGAAATCAATTAAAATTCCAACACTAGGGCCACAGGCACCTGGCTATTATATCAGGAAGTGGCTTAGAAAGACATTCATCATGATTTACCCTCAGAAAATGTTATTCGTCACTGCCAGACCATGAAAGTAATACAAAGCCTGACAATCTGGGAAGTAGGAGAGGAAATTCTGCAGTGAGTTTTGACATTTGCAGTGGATAAGAGGCAAGCCAGAAAGATCTCAGTCTCCCTTACTGAGATGTGTGCGATTTGAATCAGTATTGATCCAATCGGCACTCATACAACTCCACTTATCTACTCATACTTTATTTCCCTCCCAGAATAGACAAGGTTTGAGATGTTGGGAAAGAGATGGGGAAAGCTGGCTATGACTAGAGTCAACTTCTATGTCATTCTTTTCTTTGAAAATGGTCTGAACACGATAGAGCACGTGGTAAGGGAAACACATGGGTGCTTCATTGAAGAACTGCAACTTGTTTGTAGCAAAATTTTACATTTTTTCTAATTTTGATTAAGTAGATTTATTTATTTACCTATGGAAACAGCCTCACTCTGTAGTTCAGGGTGGTCCTGAACTCATTGTGGAGCCCAGGCTGCCTTGACCTCTAGGCAATCCTTCTGCTTCAGATTCCTTAATGATGGAAATACAGATGGACCATCACAGTCAGCCACAGTGTTGAAGACTCAGACCTGGGGCCTACCTCTTCCTAGATGAACACTCTAATCACTGTGCTATGCCCCCAGCTTAGTTATGTGGAATTTGTAATATTGTAAGAGTTATAAGTAACTAACTGTAATATAAAATAATTCTTGTCAATAAACATGTAAATTAATTATATCTGGGTTTTCTTCCTAACATCTTGGGAAATAACTAGTTTGACTTCTATGGGGAGATTCATTTTCATATCCTGATCTATGTATGTGTTTGGCTTTTTTTATTCTCCTTTGAAGTAGTTATAATATTTAACCCAATACCTTGTTATAAGTATGTTAATATATATAATATGAATTAGTAGTTTCTGTACTAGAATCATAAAATTGCAAGCAGTGTCAATGTCAGCATTATCTCCCTTCATAAGATAGGAAGGTTAAACTAAAGGTAACAACTATTCTTTAATTTTGTAGGTACAAAAGTCCCACAGCAACCTAGTAGCTCTCTACCTACATCCACATGAATACATGAATGCCCAATGGTCTGTGTTCTCTTAGGCATAGATGATACAGGACTGGATTTCTTTACATCATCATAGAGGTTAAGACAACAGGTTGGGAACAATGCCCACATGTAAGTCTGGGAATGAGTAGGACCATGGGTAGATATATTAGCTATTTCTACCCAAGGAATCACGGGCCAACAGAACATTGTGCTATTGGCAGAACTCAGGGTCTAGTTCCCTCTTAGGCTTCTACTTTTCACCTGTTTTCTTCATGATTAGATTTATGAGTTGTTGTCACAAAAATCCTGGTGAGAAAGTGTTATTTTCACCTCCCATTAACATCACTGTACATGTCAGCCTCAGTTCGCTGGCTGAGGTAGCATTTGTCCAGTTTCTCCTGTACTAAGTTGCTCTACTCTTCTCTGCTTTCCACACTTGTCCTTTCTTCTTTGTAAGGAGGGTACCGTTCAATCCATACTAAATGAGTGAATAGCTACATTTCTTTCAAGGGAGTGGTGCATACAAAGATTATGTGAAATTTTTCTGCATGGGAGTTTCTTTCTCTTTATTTGTTGATTTATTTATTCAAATATGCTTATATGAGCATAGACTAGCAATTCTCATTTTGTGTTAGAAACTAATTCTAAATTACACGATTTCTCAGATTGGTGTAGCTTTGGCCACAGAATCTCTTTCTGCTGCCTACTGCTTCCTGTGATATATCCTTATCCCTGGGCATGGCACTTCCTTATGTATTGCCTTGAGCACTGTTCACTTTCAGAATATCATGTATGTATGCATTTTTCCTGTCTTAGTCCTAGAGTCAGCCATTTCTCTGAGAAGACCTATTTCCTTTTAATAGAGAGTGGTTCAGGAGTTAGATGTGCTCTTTGCCACAGAAATGTTTTTACTTTCATGGACTCTCAGCAGACAGAGTGAGGAGATATATGTCTGTATAATAACTCATGAATATGCACATATGTGTGTTTCTGCATATAGACATTTGTTATCTGTATTAAACTGACCATGATTTCACATACTGTCTCCAAGTCTAATCCATTATCACATGAATGATTCTATCCTTCCACTGTCATTTATCTTAAATTCCTACCTTGACAGTAACAAAGATGCTTTTTTCAAATGCCATCCATTTTCCCTAGTATTCAACCCTACTTTGTCATAGGTCATATCTCATACAGGAAAATATCAATTTTCTAAATGATGTATGTTACAATTCACACTCATTAAAATTCACTCTCTTGTGTTGAAATTCTGATGTTTGACATACACTGTCATGTGTCTACAATTACAGTATTGTACATAATAATTTCATTGCCTTAAAAAATGCCCTGTGCTTCATCTCTTTTCCCTATTCTCTCTCCCAAGCTCCTAAAAGCCAGCTACTTTTTTTTTAAATCATTGCAACAGTTTTGTACTTTCCAAAATGTTACATAGGTGAAATTATATGTGTGTATCCTTTTCAGACTGACTTCTTTCACTAGCAATATACGTGTAAATTTTATTCATGTCATTCCGTGGCTTGAGTGAACATTTCCCATAATCTCTGAATAATATTGCCTGATCTGGATGGAGCACAGTTTGTTTCTGTATTCATCTATTGAAGGAGATGGGGTTTTTTTGGACTTAGAAAGTAATTTTTTTGAGATAAGTGTAAAGGAGAACGAAGTAAAAAGTAGAAACTTGCCTGCAAGAAGGAGGAGGGGCAATGGAACCAATTATTTGGCAGTTACAGTCATCTTTTATAGTTTCCTATGGATCATGCATATTAGTTTTCCTATACGGTGTTGACCTTTACTGATCAGTATATAGGTGCATATTAGCATAAAACTAGTTCACTGGTTTAAGATCAAATTTGAGGGCTCAAGATCAGACCCCAGACCCTGGGACAAGAGGGTCCATGGTCTCACGACATACTAGACTTTAGCTTTGTCCTTGGCTATTCCAAGGTATGGTTTTTGTTAAGCTATCAAAGTTTCTTATCTGAGGGGAGTTCCTTCTCTGTGGATGAGTTCGTAATTTAGGGGACCTCGTGACCACCCAGCCTACCTATTCTGAACCTGCCAAATGGAGTCTAGCTCATTCCCCTCTCTCTTTATCGAGAAGCCTTGCTGTTGTAAGGGGAACAATTGGACAATGACCACTATGGCTATTTTCTACTGAAAGGGGGCAGAGGATGGCAGCACCTTGGTCATTCTCAAGAGAGATTGTCTGGATGATAGAGAGGTCCCTTGTAGAAGTCATTAGGAGATGTAACAGGTACATCCAGTTATCACGATTTGGAAACAAACAGCTTTAATTGTAGGCTGAACAAAATGAGATATACAATTTATTAAGCATGGGACAAAAATGAAAGCAATAATAAAAAGGATTGGGCCAATAAAAGGTAATAACGAAGATAACTATGAGGGCCATTTTTGTGAATTTTCTTGAATATTATTTATTTCTTTATGTAACTCATTTAATTGTTGTTCGATCAAATTATGATTATCAGTTAAGCTAAGACAACACATGCCGGAAAATGGTCGACATCCTAAATGATGTTGTAAAAGACGATAATCCACCACTGCTTGGTTTTGGAGGACTTTAGTTCTCAATTCCTTCATTTCCACATCAATTTTGCTAGAACAGATACAGTAATATTGACTGTCTTTCTAAAACTACAGGTTAATTTACTAACTTCTTTTTGTAACCATATTACCAAGCTGAGAACCGGAATAAGGAACGCAACCAAAGAAGCTACCGTAGGAATACTCATTACACTGGCATCGCAGTTAGATGGGAGGCCTTTGTTAATACATGGTAAGGAGCCTTTAAGAGAAAAAGTTGATGAGCCTTCAGAAGAGGTGGGGTGAAGAGCAACGGAATAACATGAGCGATAGAACAGGCACCAGAAAAACAGGCAGGTAAAACTTGGTCGATAGAGGAGTAACAAAAAGTACCATCCTTGAGGTGATATATTTTCTCGTGCAGTGGCGTATTGGTTACCAAATCACAGTGAGGCTTTGCACTCCGTGAGGTGCAAAGACAATGATGGTCTGTTATGAAAGAGACCAGTTGTCTAGAAAGTACATCCCTGGCTTTATGAGAGTATTATGCAGGAGAAACAAAATTTACAAAATTTTTAGTTAAGAGATGAGTGACAAATATACAAAAATCGATGTATTCATAGTAGATAATAAACACCAAGGGAACAAAAGGCAATATAATTAATAAAAACAGAGGCAGAGATATTTCGCTTATCCTGTTTCTTGAGGAAATGAAGATCCTCAGTTGGCTTACAGGAGTAGGTGGATCCCTGAGGTGAGTCCAGATTTGAAGCAGGGAGATTTGTGGAGTCAGCAGGGGTCTCAGAGAAACTGTGCCAAGCTTTGGCTCGAGAGTGGTGGATCCAAAAGACTTGGCCTAGGACCTTCACTGCGGTAGGGGTTGAGTAAAGTGCCGAGTATGGTCCCTTCCGGTTTGGGTCTAGGCTACGGGAATGTATACACAGTTTTTGAACAAAATAGAACCCCCCTGTGTGAGTTCCCAACTGCTACTTCTGGGGGTGTGGTGGTGGTGGTCACTGCCACTAGAAGCCTCTTGATTTGGATGTAATATTTAATAGACATTCTTCCAGCTATTTGAAAATTTCTTTTCCTCCAAATGGCTGCATGATCTGGTAAAACTAAGTAATCATGTTTAGAGTCTGTATAGATAGTAACCTGCTTTCCCTTATTAACTCTAATGCCTCAGTTAAATCAATTGATTCAGCTAATTGAGTATTAGTTTCAGGAGGAAGCAGCTGAGCCTCAAATATAGCTATTAAAAAGACCCCTGCATATGCAGCAACTCTTTCTCCTTTTCTCATCAAGAAACTGACATCAGTGAAAAGTTTCATGTCTGGCTTTTGGAGTGGGGCATTCATGCACTATAAGAAATTCTTATGAACAGGCCAATCCATTCCATTCACAACTTAGAGGTAAAATATCTTGTCATGGAGGTCCCTGAGACTCCCCTTACAGTTACCAAGTGGGTTGATCATGGCCAGGGGTAAGAAACTGGGGTGGAGTACCGAGCTCCAGAACCAATCATGGAGTTTATCAATTGGCTCCCTACAGTGAAGCTTACCCAGGGTTCATAGAAGTCGATGGAGGTGCTAAAGGGAGCCAGCAACCCTGGGGCCTATCAATTGTTCACCTGAGGGAAGGATGTCCTCAGTTGCACTTCCAATGGGAGTGGGGACCTTGGCATTTAGGGCAGGGGTATGGCAGAGGCTTGCTTACCTTAGGACTATCTTTTCTGAAATGTTCCTTCTTTTTGTACTTAAAACATCTCAAGTCATGTTGGCAAGCTTGATTCCCTTTTCAGGCTCTTGTTTTAGGAGGTCATTTAAGTCTATCCCATCTTCATAGAGTCATGACCAAGGCTTTTGCCTTTCCTTTCTGTCTTTTCTCTTTCCTTCTGTTCCTCTTAGTCTCTATTATAAAAGACTGAGGTAGCTGCCCTACTGAGTGTAGCTAGAGACTAATTGGGGTTAAAAGCCAGCTTTTTCAACTTTCTCATAGTATTAGGTGGTGACTCAGTCAGAAATTTATCCTTTAGGGCAATATGACCCCCGGGTGATTTTGGATTAATTGTAGCATGCTGCCTTCATGCCTCTCTCAGTCTGTTCATACAAATACTATAGCTTTCATTAGGTCCTTGTTGGATTTCAGCTATCTTGAAATAATTCAGAGGTTTTTGACTTAATCTATGGAGCCCCTCAAAAACATATGCCCAAAAATGTTCTGTCTCATACAAATTATTTATCTGTTTTTTAACTCAGGTTACTTCATGGGGAAGATGAGAGAGGGAGGTTCTAGTGCTGTGAGAAAAACCGCTGCAGTTTTTATATAATGATGACAATTTTATTAAAGGAAATATAATATTCAAAACTTCAGATGTACCTTAATTTTTTAAAGTTCCAAAGTACTTGATTTCCCTTGATGACAGGTTTAAAGTAGGTTGTAGTTGTGAATTTCATGCATGGAAGAAGTTTAGCAGAGAAGAAAAGAAAGCTACAGTTTTCTAAAATATATTATAGCATATTGACATAGATGCTATGGTACTAATTCGGAATAACCATTCATTTTTCTGCCCTTATTTTCTCATTGTAATAAAAATTATTTTGAAAATAGAGCAATCACTTCTTCCTGGTTTCCTTCTTAAAAATCTATTGTTCTAGAGAAAAATGTCACTACTCTTTCATTCAGCTTTTAATTTGAAATATATGGCTTTCATCGAGAATTCAACATACATATTACCAAAATATATGAGTTAGTAACTTTGTTCATTGAGGAGAAAGAAAGGGGGAATAAAAATGGGAAAAAGGATGTATTAGTTCTATGTCAGCAAGTACTAGACTGAATGCAACACATGCCTTAGGTCTGATGTAAGAAGTGTAAGAATTCATAGGACAGAAAAATAATAGTTCACTTAGATTAAATAGTTTTCAAAACACATGAAACTGTACAGTGATGGAAGTCAAATACAAATGAAAGTATAGAAGTATCATAAGTTGACATAACAAAATCTACACAACATCAAAAACAGTTTTTGACTTTTAATAAAATATTTCCAAGAGGACTGGCCTTGTTTCTGATCTGCATGATTCCCCTCAGGAAATAACAGTCTTCAGAACATCCTTGAATTTCAGCAGGTTTGACCTCTGTGAATCTGATTTTTGCAAGGAAGGAGGGGCCCTATGTTAACAATAATGTTTGGTTATGGGCTTTGGCTGTGCCTGCGATTCTTCTGTGTGTTGATAACTTATTCCTGCAGGAGGTCTACACAACAGAGTTATCCTTCTCTGCAGGATCCTGTCTAAGACTGGCATTGGCATTGATCTTCAATGTCTTCACTATTTCAAGATCATTCTGACCGGAATAGGCCTTTGCTCCTCTAAGAAGCTGACGACTTGGTTCATATTAAGAGCACTGGCTGAATTTTCCATCTTCTTAGGAACTAATCCATAAGTGCAGATGATGGCTCATTGATCTGAACTTAACTTTTCTGAGTACCTAATCCTTTTGGAAAAGAAAGAAACTGGTTACTTTGCTCAACCTTCTGTCTAACTAAGGCAGAGTTGTTTTTCTTTTGGCATTGTGGTCCTACCTTGGATACCTTTCTCTACACCTTCTCCATATATTATCTTTCAGAGTCTTGTTTTCGTTTTTGAAGAATCATGGTGCATTACTGTCTCTCTCCTGTGAAGTGTGTTCCCATCAACCCCATGTGCTCGACCTGTCCTTCAACTTTGAAGCTCAGTTCCACTGTGCCTGGTTTTGTCTTTCATGCAAGGTACAAGGGCAGACAATTGTATTCTCTCCTCCCTAGCCTAATATATCCCTGGAATTTTATGTCCAGTATCCAGATGAGACCAACTCAGTGCTACCCACTGTTGCCCAGAGGAGATCATTATCTAAGATGTGAAGGAGTTGTTTTATATCACCTCTCAACCATAAAATATTTCATCCTTTCTTGGATGAGTTAGAAATCCTTGGCTATGGAATCTACACCAAATCCAGGGTACCTGCAAAGGGAAATGGGCCAGCCTTAGACTTTTCTCATTCAATTAGTTGTATAGATATACAAGGATGCTGACATGTAAGTCACACCATGACCACTAACAAAGGTGTATCAAGCAGGTTAGCATCTGCCACATGCATAGATCAAGGAGCGCAAGAAATACCACCAAAGGTATGGGAGATGATGCTCCTGACCCAGGAAGATGCCTTTTTGATGTCACCTTAGGAAGGGACAACGTAACAAAAGTAACAATTCATGAAGAATGTATGACTTGCTCTTTCTGACCAGCACTATGTCTTGAATATCTTTTTGAAGTTTTTATCTATGCTCAGAGTGTATGCAATTATGCAGGGATGACCTATTTTGAAAGTAGTGTTAGAGCTATCTTAATATTTCATTGCCAATAGCTAATTCTTCAGGAAGGTGCTACACTCACATAACACTGGGAGACTAAGCTGTCCTAGCTGGGGTTTGTGACCCAGAAGCCTAAAAAATTTCTGAGGGTTTTGGAGCTTGACAAGTAGATTTCAGTACCATTTCATCTGGTTTTGGCACAGGTGCTATTTCTGTTTTCTAACTATAGTCAGTGTGAAAGAACTGTGCCTCTTTCTAGACTCCAGGAATCATGAAAATCTCTAGGAACTGGAAAAAGAAACACCCTGGACTCTACCCTAGAGTCTCCAGAAAGGAAGCAGATCTGCTGAGCAGTTACGTTAGCCCCACCGACTCTGGTTAAGTTAGATAAGATGACAGAAGACATGAGAAATAGGCTTGATGTGGGACTGGAGCCACACCTGAGTAAAAAGTCGACCTTGGTTTGCAATTGTATCAGGATTTTAGGGGACAGCGAAAGCTCAACTTCAGGGGACAGTGACAGAAAACAGGCCACTACTGAGGAACCCTGAAGCTTCTTTACATGTGTTAGGTGCTGGCTTATTCTAGATAACACACAGGAAAAGAAAAAGAGAAACAGCTGCTAGAGACCAACACAGAAATCACCAGGGACTTTTTATGCCTACAGGGGCAAGTCATTGCATAATAATGACCTTCAAAGATGTCCATGTCTCAATTCCTAGAACCTGTGACTATGTTGCCTTACAAAGGAATGATTAAAGGTATGCGAAGAAGTTAAGGTCGCTAATCATTTGGCCTTGAGACTGGGAGTTCATTCTGGGTTACGTGGGTGGAACCAATATAATCGTATATCCTAAGATGAGAAAGGGAGGCAGAAGAGTCAGGATAAAAGACTTGATTTTGAAAAGATTGAGCTAGCCGTTGCTGGCTTTGCAGATGGAAAGGGCCTATGAACCAAAGAATGAAGGAAACCTTTAGACACCGAGAAAAAAATAATGGATTCCACCCTAGAACCTCCAGGAAGAAAATAGCTCTACTCACAATTTTACTTTAGTTTGATTAGACCCACCCTGTGTTTCCAAAATACAGATCTACAAAACAGTAGATTTGTATCATGTTCATCCAGTATGTTTGTGACAAACTGCTACAGCTGCCATGGAAAGAGGAGTAGGTTGGTGGTGGTTGGTAACAGGCATATGAGTCAGTTGGATTCTCGGAGTAGGTGAAGTTGTGAGAAATTGATATTATATGAACATAAGGTCATAAGAGACTTCATGTTCTTGCTTCTGCACTGAAGCAAATACACCAAGGGAAGACTGAAGAACGTGGACTTCATTGTCATGCTGCTCTCTCCAGGCAACACACAGAGCTGCATAGAACTACACAACTTGCTGCATTGAATTCATGAACTCTTCCTTCCTTTTTGTTATTCATTTGTAAAAATGATAAACATTTTCTGTTAGTGTCCCTTTAAATAAAGAAGTGCTTTCTGCATACAATCCTCTCCCTGTAGTGAAGTCGGCAGCCCTCCCCTGAGAGGAGTGCAGGATGTATGACCTATGCAGGTGTCAATGTAGGCTCTTTCAAGTAGTATTCTGCTCTCTGAGACCAGAGCAGAGGTGTGGACTATCTAACTAAAGCCAATTAGAGATTGAAGCCTATTCTCCAGCTCAGCACCTGCCCCCAGCCAAAACGCAATAGGACCAGAGGCTTCTGGCATAGAAAACAGGAAGATGAAAAGTTGTCTGATTCTGCTTTTTTTTTTTTTTAACAGATACTCAACATCATTAATAATGGATCGTGAATCACAGTGTTCTGGTTTTATCTTGCAGTCTTTGTAGCTCACTATATACTTTGGTTACAAGACTCAGGACCCATTTTAATATTTGCCTCATCCTACCTGCTCTCTTAGAAGAAAATCGTTCTGTTTCTTCCTGTGTTGTTCCATCACATATGTCTGCTGATTTAAAAAAATGCAAACTGAAACATTTAAGAAAAAAAACAGTTAACATATGTTGATGACAAGAGCAAGGATTCCTTTTCTTGATCTCTGTCCCTTTATTTGTAAAATTGTATTTATCCCAAGAGAATACATAAAAAGAAAGAAAAGTCCTACACTTCATGGGAATAAGAAAAAAAATCAACAAAATACCCCGATGTGACGTCCTAGGGCACTGTGTTCACACTCAAACACACGGCACTAAGACTACTCAGGAAATTGGAATTTTCTCTGTTTCCTACATCGCACTGACATTTCAGGGAACTGGTACTTAAGCCTGTGCGTCAAGGTCTGAGTGGCTTTGGCCCATTCCCAAAGTCGCTGAAGAGAGACAGGGAAGGATTAGGAGGAACCGAACATCTCCTCATTCCTGCCCCGAACTCCCACGCTGAGCCAAGTGCTTCTTTTGGGCTGGTACCCATCCTGCTCTGGGGTTTGCTGTTTTCCAACTCTAATCATTTAGAATATTTTATGTAGCTTAGTATGATTTTCTGGTTAAACCAATGTAAAGCCGCATATCAGCTTAGCCTAGCTTCATTCTCAGCTTTGAAATAACTGATTTCACAGCCTTGAGAGATTAGAATTTTTCCTCAATAGTTGCGCATTCTCAGGTCATTTTAACCCAGTCTCCTGTCCTCTTCTGCACAAGCTAATTTTATTTTGCATCAAACCAGATATGCAAAGCAGAAATTCTTCAAGTAATTTTTCAAAATAATAGACTTCCTCAAAAAATATGCAAGCAGTATAGCCCCTTTAAATGCAAGAGTAAAAAATACTATGGGAGGTGCTAGCGTACTTTATGACAATCACAATATTCTCTTTTATTAGTAACTGTTCCTTTTCTTCCCCTCTGGTGGGCTGCTCTGCTGTGATCTCTGTCAAGCCCGCTGGGCCCCTGGAGTGCTCACCCTGCTGGTTCCTCGTTCTCCCTTTGCTTAACAATTTCCTTCCCTCTCCTGTGTTCATGCAGGGTGATGGCGATCTCCTACCTCTCAACTGCAAGTTACAACCTGAGCCCATCTCCATAGTGAGAGGAGGGGAGGCTTTCTCCTTAGCAAAAACTTGAAAGCAGGAAACACAGTTGTGCATGAGCCTGTGTTATTGTCTCTGTGAATGATCTTTTAAAATTTTTCTCTTCTAGCCTCTAAATATTCATAAAGTAGCGTTTTGAAATTACTACTGTATATTAATATTATGGATAGTATTACTACTATAACTGTGGTGTTAACAACTAAAATTGAGAAACAATTAAGGAGTTATTTTAATGGATAGTATACACACAGATTTAGACGTAGACTGACACATGCATGTTGAGCGTTTCTCCCTGTGTGATCAGTGGCTGGAACAGAGCTAGAATAGGGGACTGCAGTTCTGTGCTGAGGATCTGCGGAAGTGGGACACCATACCCCTGCTTTCGTTTCCTCAGCTGCTCTCTCATTCTTACGGAGCACTGCCGCCTCTTGCCGCCCTCATCCACGGCTTCTCTCTTTCCCCTTTCTTTTTCTGTAAAAACAGCTTTTCTTTAGTTGGGTACCTCCAAAACCTTGACTTTGGGCTGCCACTGCTCTTTGACTGGGCCTTCCCTGAGGACGTTCTGTTTTTTTGATAGTTCCCTCTGAGCATCTTGGCATCGCTGGCATTGTCGCTCATGTCCTGATGCAACATTGCTGGGTTCTGAAGGCGGAGGGCTACTCTATGCCAAACCCCCCTTACAGTTTGTACAAAGGTGTGCTCCAAAAGAGACGCTTGAGGAGAGATAAGGAGGGATAAAGATACCCCACCATCTATATTCTTGAGAAATGTCAGTAATGTAAAAGATAAGGAAGGGCTGTGGAAATTTCGCAAATTATAGGGCTGACGAGAAGTGATAACTAAATATAACATATGGCCATAGACTGGTCAACACTGAAAGAAATATAATGCTAAAAGAGAAACTGAAATTGAATTGAAATGTGAATCGAAATGCAGCTTGTTGACTACATAAAATTCTAAGTATTCAATAAAAGCAACCTGATAATTGTGCTGCAGGTAATTTGTTCTTTTATAGAAAAGACTCAAAAATATTTAAGAGTGAAGGGCCATGATCTTTTGAACTTGTTCTCAAATATTTAAGAAGTATGAGATCTATATTACAAAAGAGTACATAAGATAAACTACTATAACAAGTCTGGCTAAACAGTATAAAAGAAAGTATTTCTAATTATTCTTTTAATGTCCTGGAAGTTTGAAACTACTCAGAATTTTTAAAAGCATATTATTTTATTTTATTTTATTTTATTTTGACATTCTCCTTGGTTTTCATAGTCAATGGCTACTCAAAGTTCCTAGAAGTGAGGTATCCCAGCTCTACATTTGGTGTAGCTGACCTCATGCCAGGGAAAAGCAGTATGTGATATACTCACGAAGCGTGACATTTTAGATTTTAAGCAAGTAATTCAAAATACTAAAAATGAGCACAAATCAGTACACACCAGTCATGAAAAATGCAAAACAAGTATAAAAATACTAAAAAAAAAAATTAGCTCCTAAATCTCTATCAATTTCGGCGGTTGACACAACTAAGTTCAAAGCTTTGTTTTTACTTTTAAAACTCATTTCACTGCAATGTTTTCTTAATGTTCAGTTTTCTAATCTTTGATATGAAGATGGTGGACCCTCATTTTATTAAAAATGTATATGTAAGCAGATAATAAAAGTTTGAATAGGAAAATAAGGAGAAAAAAACATGGTAAATGAAAAGCAGACCATCTCAAGCTTTCATAGAGTGGTACCAATACTGAACTAAACAATAATAAATGACACAGAGCACTCACCAAATTACTTCCATCCAAATAGCCAAGGCAGTGTTATCTTTGATAAAGGAATCACTGTACATGCTAAGCAAAGGGATAAACTCAATACATTCTGTTGAGACAAATACATAGTTGAAGAGAAATTGATTTTCCAAATGGTGGAAAGTGGAGGCTGAGATGTCTACCAGAAGCTTGTGGGCACTGACCTTATTTCTCTGCTCCAGGAGATAAGGTGGGGCTTCTATGAGGAAGTGAATATGCCCATATACTTCTACCAACTGTCTTGAGGTCACCAGCAAAGCAGCACAAATAACATGCCAAGAAACTTGGCTTCCATATTCATGCGTGAGGCAGTTATTCAAAGTGCTAATCATTAAGTTCTCTTTTCAAGGAAACAACTTATTGGAAAGTCTATGGCTAATGCTGATCTGAGCAGTCACTTCTTTTGAAAATATGAGATCTCTGTTTTTGTTTTCTCTCATTAAGCTTTTGGCCACTCCAGGAACTGAGTTACTTATAGTTAACCAAATCTGTTCTAAGCCTCATTTTTTTCAATATTAATGTCACCATGATTAAATGTCTAGATATGGACAATAAAAACCATAGAAACACCAGAAAAATTTTTACTTAATAAACTTGATATGGAAAAGTCTTTTTAAGAATTCCCCAAAACTGCTACTAAATTAATCATTAAATAAGGAGAAAAACATTTCTCCCTTAGCTCTACCCTGCCCTTGGCTACTAGTAACTCCATAAATGACCACCCAACTTTCCCAGACCTCTGGGTGTAATTCCAGGATGTTTGTACATGTATAAAGAACATAGTTTGTGCACACATATGTTTCAACTTGTACTTTAAAAAGAAAGAACACGGAGCTCTTAATTTTTGACACAAATGTTACCATATACAAATTGTCCTAACTTTCATGTGTGTATGTGAGTGTGTGTGCATGCATTTCAAAGTTCTATGTCAATATAACAAAATCATCAGAGTTTTCTAAGTTATCAAAATTTTTAAATTGTAGTTACATTAATTAGCCAGAAATTATTTATTCATAATTCTTATTTCCAATGTTTCCTAACATTTTTTGATGACATCTGTGAATTTATATTAGTGAGTATATATTTTGGATTTCTGAAAATATACAAACATTCTAGGTTATGAAAGATTTATTAGAAAACCTTGAAATCACTCATTCCCACATCAATTGAAGGTGAATTCTTGTTTCTCTACATTCTGATTAAAATGGTTTATTGAACCTTATGGTCTTTAGCAACCAGGAATTTGAAAATGTAAATTTGTGACTTTAATTTCTATTTAATTATTATATTTTGAGTAAGATTGAACACTTTTACAAAGATTTAGAAGATTTGAATTATTTGTGCTTCTTTTTTCATCGGGAATTTTTATTACAATTTATTATCATTGAAATAGCTACTGAAATTTTTTAAAATAAATATTTGGCTGCAATACATGATGAAAAAATTTTTCCTCAGTTTGCCTACCATCTATTTTTAAACTCACAGAGAGTATGTGTGTGTTAATTTCTGTATATGTCAATCTGTCTTTTTAAAAGAAAATAGAGGTAATTATAGATAAGGTATTGATTTAAGCCAGAAAATACAAAATTTCAAGATCACATGCCAAATATTTCAAGGGTGTCAAAAGAAAACCAGACCAAAAATTGCATTTTGTTTTGAAATTGAATATATTGTTTTGATTAGTTGATTTGATTCTGTTAGAAAACACAAAATGATCGGATTCTATCAATCTTAATAATTTTATGAATCCCATTTAAGTTGGTGCAGAAAAAGATTAATTGGAAGGTCACATTCTATAATTTCCAGCATCATTAGCAGAAAATGTATAGAGAACAAATTTAATCCTAATAGAAAAACTTTTTAATTAACTATAATTTTCCTTGCTTTAGGCCACTTAAAAACATATCTGCCTCTCTGAGGACTGAGATTAGAAACTTAGTGCTAGTCTTTTTGTCCATTGGTAAAGATTTCATGTATGTTTTTATTGATTAGCTGGCTGATTTAATCTGTGGCGTATTAATAGGGTTGAACATCATTATTAAATATGCCTGTACGTAGTGCACATTATGCTACTAAAAATCATTCAGAATTAGAAACAAGTTTATTTGAAATAAGTTTTAAAGAAATTCATTTTTGGTGGCCAATTCTCTACCAAAAAAATAATGAGCTCTTCTTTCTCTTTAGGTCACTTTCTTCTCTCTCCTTTTTTCTTTCTTTCTTTTCTTTATAACTTTTCTTTGAAATTTTAATTAACTGTAGAGGGAGCCTGAACAGAGAAGAAACTTGATTTTTATACTTTTATACTATCATAAATTTATATTTTTCTATAGTTACTATTTATATTGAATGTCCTGACAGGCAGGTTATATCTCTCCATTTTTAATAAACAGAATTTAGTTGTTTTTGCAGAAATATTTAAAAGCTTATGTTTGATGCAGTCATAATCTATGTAAGCTTCTAAAAATCCTGAGACAAGAACGAGTGGTTTATATGGGAGATGACCTCAGAAAGCGTGGAGAGGGGATCACAGAAGTGTGAGAGAGTGACAGAAGGAAAGTATTTATTCCATCAATTTCTTGGATGGCAGTCCTCGTGGGATTAAATTTGGAGTCAGTGCGACACATGTATGTCACAGTCATCTTGCTAGATCATGTCTCACTGGTTGAGAGTTACTTCCAAGGAATCTTAATTTTCTAACCCTTCAAGGCTATCAGACTTGAGAGAAGTCAGCGCAGGTCACCAGAGGGAATCCTCAAGGATTAGGCACCAGGGCAGTTGCAGTCAAAATGCAGTTGCAGTGGCAGTCACAATGTCTGAAGAGTCAGGACAGAACAGTTCAGGCCAGGCCAGCTGCAAGTACCTTGAGGTGACTCGGATAATTGGAGCACCTCATCATCTGTCCCCGTGATTGGAAGTTTCTAGCGTCGCTTCTCTGTCTCCTGCCCCTCTCTAGCTATAAATGAGGGTGGGGTGGGCTCCGGATTTCCAGAGCAGGGTTGTCTGCAGAGGGTTCTGGGAAAGCAGGTGAACTGAAAGTACACCTGGTATGATGGTCACTTGCTTTCACCTACATAGAAAACGTCCAGGTTCTAGAAAAATCCTCAGTGTTTATTTGAGGATGCTTCTCCCTCAGGCATGCAATCCTCGTTTATGTTTATGTGAATGCGTATAGGCACATGTCAGTATAAATAAGGACAGTTAAATAAAGGCAGGTTACATCCCAGGGTGTTTGTTAAAAACGCTGTCAATAGAATAGATGTGTAGTTCTTTGCTCTAGAGCTGGAGTGGGAAAGATTTTGCCCTGAGGTCTTCAGGCTGCCATTAGGTCCTGCTTGGGCATATGTCAGCACGGTGAAAGAAGTTGAGTTCAAGAAAAAGAAATTCAGTTCAAGTATCTTCTACAAATGAGGTCCCTTTCCCAGACAGGACAATACCCTGCACCTCTTTCTAGAGTATTATGAAACATTCAATATAAATTATTTTATATAATATAGATTGATCACTTGTAAATAACGTATTTCTTTTTCAAACAGTAGATGATCAGATCATTCCAGGAAGATATTAAAAAGCCTTGAAACAGATATGAATATGGCATAATCATAATGGCTGTGACTAATGACATCACTCTAGGATTTTCCAAGGAATTACGGATAAGGCATTAAGATCCTTCTTTTGGTAAGACCTCAAGAACAAGACAAGGAACAAAGGAGGACAGGGTCCCTGACAGGATAATCGTCTCTCAGTCTCTGAAACAGTGCCACAGCAGGACTCTGAAGGAAGGACAGGTAGCAAAATGGAGTTACTAAAACCAAGGAAGTCAGCAGCAGATGTCTTTTTTTGACACTGAGCTACTCTTGGTAGATGCATTAAGATCGTTGAGTTCCCGCTCCCCAGTGCTCCTCTGCCCTGGGCTCTGGTTGTTCTCGGGATTCTATAATTTAAAATTCACTTACTCTCTGAAATGTTCCTGTAGCACCAAAAGTGGTACCTATGGTGCTTTCACCTCTACTGCAAATGGGCACAAGGCATTGAAGACAAAGTCAGGTGGTCCAACACATGCTTCGCCGGAGTCGACGTGGCGTTGCTCTGCCATCTGACTTTAGCTGTCATACTCCAAACAAGTCTCCTTTGGATTGTCTGCTTAGTGCCACATTTTTCCTAGTTTTATTTTCAGCGTTTAAATGCACCTGACCCCAAAGCTTAGTGCTGAAGTGTTGTCTAGTATTGCTGACTAAGAAGGCTGTGGTGTGTTTTACAACCAGAACATGTCAGATAAGATTCGTTCATTCATGAGTTACTGTGCCAGCACCCATCGGTTCACTTTTAATGCGCAAATGCTATTTTAAACAGAAACAAGAGAAATAAGGTTAGTTACTTACCAGTTTATAAAAGTATTTTAACCAGATCCCATAATCTCATAAGAGAAATTATTCAGGCCTTGGTAATTCGGGGTTCAGAATGATTTCATATAACTACGGTGACTAGCGAGGCTCATCTATATCTATGTTCCTTTTGTGGTTTAACCTAAGTGCCAAGTGTCTTGGCTCAGGAGTCAGACTGACTGTTAGAATATGCACAGGTTCCTGTGTTACTCTAGAAGCCCCCACTTCTCGTTTACAGACATGAATAACAATGCCAATCTGATAGGTTTGTTTTGACATGTGACATTAAATACTGCATAAATTCTTATTTCAGTGCCTCATGAAAACACTAAATGTGCACTAACTTATTATTTTCTGGTGATCTCTTTTTAATTTTAGAATATGATTGGAAATATTTCTTGTATTTTCCCTTAATTGGATCCACAATAGCTAGAAATGGTGGCCTTAGATAATTGCTGTGCTTGTTCTGGTTTCTGCTTCTTGAAGGAGGATGTTTTGGTTCTGATTTTACTAGAAAGTATGGGCAATGGTCTGTTTTTGATTTTTTGGTACTTTTGTGAGATCTCCCTGCTTCCCCCCAACTCACTCACCATGATCCTTCTTTCCTTTGCCTCGCTGCTCAGAGCTGGGGCTGCCTTTTGGGCACTGTGAAGTTCAGCTGGCTATTATGGTCTGTTGTTTAAAAAAATAGTGATGTGAGACTGCAGTCAAATTTTCAATTTTAGAAAAATCTCAGTTTTCTTGCTTGGAAAAAAAAAATTAAAGCATCTACTTTGCAGTCACCTAGCAAACTCTAAGCAAAAACTGGCTGCCATGAGTGTCCACTCATTTATTTTGTGAAATTCCTTCAGGAAATTCCTGCTCTCTTAAGCTTTAGTTTAATTGGTGAGGCTGTGGACATGTCTCAGACTGTGAGGAAAGCATTCTTTTTAACCAACAACCCAAGTGTCACATTATTATGCTGTGCATATGTCTCTCCAGAGATTTCAACCTCTGCACTGACGATTAACTTGAGTTTTCCAATTCTTGCAGCTATTTGGCTTTTAAGGTTTAGTTACTCAATAAGCATGAGGACCAAAGAATTGAGATTTTTGCTTACAAGGACCTGCACGTGAGAGAGATATTGCCTTATCTGTCTTTGTCTGACTCCGTGTAATGTCTCCCAGGTTCACCCATGTCATCAAGCATGTCTGAATATCCTGTGTTAAAGCTGAACAACACTAAGGGATTGCACATATTGTTTGTATGAGTTTGATAAACCTTGGTTTCTATTCTTGGCTATTGTCAGCAGTACTGCACTGCACATAGGAGTGCTCATGATCATGCCTAAAGCTTTAGGACAAAATTTACAGTCATGGGGCTGCGGGGGCACAGCTCAGTGACACAGCTCAGTGACTAGAGCACTTGCCTAGGAAGTATAAGGTATCGTTCTACCTCAAGGAATCACATAGTTGCTGGGAGTAATCACAGCACTTGGGAGGTTGAGGCAGGAGGATTGCTGTGAGTTTGAGGTCAGTCTAAGCTAGATAGTGATTCAGTATCAGCCTTGACTACCGAGCAAAACCCTGTCTCAAAAAATTAATTAAATAAAAATAAGGATAATTATATACAGAAGTAAGATCTAAGGAGTGCTTTTCTTAAACTCAGAATTGATTACTCACTTAGTTTTTTTTTTTTTTTTAAATCTACCATGAAGCGTGGAAATGGAGGAGGTAATTATGGGGTCAAATTTTTATCCAGGGTCCTAAGTCATTTGAAACTGACAAGGACATTGAAAAGTAAGTCTAGAAATTGCCTCCTGAGAAAGCTTCCCGTCTGCCAATGATTACACAATTTGCACCTCCTTGTAAGCTGTCTCTTAAATGCTTCCAAGCATATAAGGCTCCTACCGTACAGAATGAGATTTCTCCTCACCATCAGTAAGTCAACGTTCCCTGTCCTCGGTGGTTGTTCTTGGGGAAGCCCAGATTACTTCCTGCCCATCTCATCAGCTCATCTGTGGAGAACTTGAGTTAAAGGCAAAAGCCTGGAATGGGCATCTTCACTGGAGTTACACTGCATCATTAGGCACGCACGCAGAGTGCACACACTGCCACCCACGTGGAAAATACATAAACCCAAAATGCAGAGTGGAAAGGAATAGCAGTGTTCACCTCTACGAGTTGGAATATTCAGCAAACACAGTGTACACTGCCACACTACTCTTGGCCTAATGTGTCACAACATTGGATGCAGCCTTGTGATGAGATCAAGCTTGATTTAGGCTTCAGGATGAGGCGGTCTCACTGCTCACTGTTCGTCAAGGACAAGATGATTGTATAAACTCTGGAAGGCTAGTTATTTGATTATAAAACTTAGAGTAACAATTTCACTAGTCATAGATCTAGTAGTATTGGAAATATAACAATGTAAAAGGAATCCTCTGGTATGCAAAAACAACAGGAGAAAATTGTAATTATAGTCTGCATAGTAGCTGAAACAGAAATTTGTCTCTTTTTGGTACCGGGAAGTGAACTTTGGGCATTCACACCAGGCTGTGTCACCAGCCTTTTTAATTTACTTTTTATTTTTAAATTTTGAGACAGGGTTACTATGTGGCCCAAGCTGGGCTTGATCCTCCGTTCTAGAGTGCTGGGATTTTAAGGGTGCAGCAGCACCATATCTGGCCTGTGATGTGCCTTATTGAGTAATTAATATATAAGTCACAGGCTGGGTCCTAGGAAGCAATGAGTATGAGATGGAGACTTGTGTTTTGGACATCCACTGAGATTGATTCTTGCAGATAGGAAGAAAGCAGCTTTGAGCAGAGGGAGATGTCGGGCTATGAAACACATCTTAGGACATGGACAGCCACTCCCACACCCTACCCTTGATCTGGGATGGCCCTGTGGGTTGCTGCAGATTGGGGGAAGGGAATGAGGCTATATGGGCTATAATGATCAGTTACTGATGCAGGTTGCGCTTTAAAAACATCTTGACCTTGGACAGGCACCTGCTTTACTGAAGCACTCTCCTAAAGAAGGCAGAAGCTATTGCCATAAGCTGTCAGGCTACAGATGGTAGGGGGAAAAAATCCATCTCTTCTGTTTTAAAGGCGCTCCTCAGAGAATCGACCATGATGTGACAGGAACTGGGCTTCACGTCTAAGTTGAGTTTTAGTTGTTTAAATTTCCCAATATATTAGGAAGTAGGTGTTCTTATGAGAGCCTCCTACAGGAAGTAATTAGGACCTAAGGAAGTTTCACAACTCAGCTCAGGTGGAAGTGGGAGGGAATACCATAATATACATCTCTCCCTGCAAAACTCAATCCAGTTATTTACAGTCATTGAGGCAAAAGTTATATGGAAAACCTAGCCAAATCAGAGATACTATGGTTTTGATATATCTTTTTGTTTATCTAGACATGTGCAGTGTAGTTGTGGCTAGTTTGTTCATTGGTCTCAAGCTCTTTAGTTGTCTGTCTTGAAAGTAAAATGAAAGGTCGCTTTGCAAGGCCAGAGGCGCAGCCACCAGGGGGCAGTGCACACAAGTTGGACATCAACATACCGAGGAAGTCCAAGACCACAAGAGGACTCCCGAAAAAAAACTACCAACAGACTAGGGGTTCTCAAGGCAGAATCCTCAGCATTGCCATGAGTCCTACCTGGGGTCTTCTTAGAAATGCAAATTATTTAGCACCAGCTTGGAGTTGTTAAATAATGCAGCCTGGTGTGGAGTTTGCATTTGTGTTTTAAGGCAGCTTCAGGACATTTATGTTTCTCAATTTGAGAATTAATTGAACAATAACAATTCATAGACTAATCTGGGCAAGATGTTTGTAACTATTCTGTTTTTATTTTTTTCTTTGTTTTATTTTACAATTCTTTTGACCTTAGCAAGACTGATTTCTTAGCAAATACAGAAGAAAGCTCAGATAAAATGGAGTTTATTCTTTTCGTCTTTTTTCTTCCTTCCTTCCTTCCTTCCTTCCTTCCTTCCTTCCTTCCTTCCTTCCTTCTCTGTCTTTCTCTTTTTCTTTCTTTCTTTTTATTTTTTGAGGCAGGATCTCCCTCTGTACACCCAGGCTAGTCCTGAACTCACTATAGAGCCCAAGTTGTTCTCAAACTTGAAGCAATCCACCTGCCTCAGCTTCCTGAAAGTGGGTTTTACAGGTGTGCGCCATCATGCCAGGTTTTTGTGATGCTGGAGAATTGAATCCAGGGCTTTGCTCTTGCTAGGCCAGCACTCTAATAGCTGCACTACATCCGTAGGTCCCCAGCTCATCAAACTAAGCAAATCTTCACAACAATTTCTTTTTCTCAGTATTGATTTTGAGAATCAGTTATGTAGTCAAAGTCCAATGCGCATTTCAGCAGGTAATGGCTGAGTGATGAGATAGTATTTGCTTTTAGTCTTTTTCTCTCCTACTTTAAAACCACACTGACATGTTTTAAATAATTATGTGACTTCCATCAAGACATCAATCTCTACAGATCTCCACTGATATGTACAGTCAGGGGTTGATACTGATTTTTACCTCCCTCACAAGTTCTTAATGAAGTGAAATCATATATGCAAAGCTATTTATAAACGGTGAAGAATTATACAATCATAAGACTAGTAGCCAAATCCTTATCTAGAAATTTTAGCTTCTTTTAAGCACAATTTGTGCTTGATTAATTCATGTGTAATTTTTATTAAGTGACCTTATTAAGATACTCATTTGTCCTGTGAATGTTTTTACATATTGAAAGAGAGAGACTAATATATTGACAAAAATATAAGCATTTCTCATCTAATAAATCTTTTTTTCCCTCTCTGGCTGTGAGAATAGGGAGTAAGATATTAGCAAGGGTTTAACTTGAAAAGACGCTTTCTGGTCCCTGTTTCTTTTCGGGCACAACCTCAGTTTCCTCTGGGGCATTCACAGAAATTCAGTAGAGGAAGGCAAGGATGAGCAAGTACAGACTGGAAAGCAATCTTATCACACTTCGGAATTGCTGGAGTGTTAGTGAGACCATACACAGAAATGAAAAGGGCTCCTATGGGCTCTTAAGTCCACATCAGTACTCAGCAAGGTTTTCACATAGGCACATGAGAGTAGCTCAGCCACACCATCTGAGTGACCCTACAATTAGTGCCGGCCTCGGTGAGGGAAGGGGTAGAAGAGACAGCCTGCAGACAGTTCTTTGATGCTGACTGACCCACAGAATGGAGTCCAAATGTGCTGATTTTACAAGTTTGTATTTTGATTCTTGTCTTTTGAATCAGGCTGCGTTTAGTGTTTTGCTCTAATAAATAGGATAAAGGAGATTAATAGGAGACGGGCCATTGAGTCACTGGAGCTTCTCTACAGTGCTGTCTCTTATTCTCTACCTCTATGTATTTCTCTATCTATTTTTCATCGTTTCCTCTTAGGAAAGTAAGCTGCTGTGTTGTAAGTAACCTTACAAAAATACTCACATATCAAGGACAGAGGTTTCTCCCCAACACCTATTCTGCCAAGGAGACCATAGGCCTTGCCCAGTTTAGAGAGCACCCGGGAACCTGAACTGCCCACCTAACCCAGACCTGGACTTCAGATACTCAGAAAGTGTTTGTGATTTTACATTTGCTGTTTTAAGCTATTGGGGAATTTTGTTACACAGAAATGGGTAGTTAGTACAATAAACCTTGTCACAAGTAAACATTTATGCTAAAGTCCTTTTCCTTCAGATGAACACTAGGTTTCTGGGAAGATGGTACATGAGAAGTTTAGAGAAGAATGCTCATCTGTTTTGCTTACAAGTATGACTGTTGTAGGATTTAAACTTTTGAAACTCATTCTATATGGATAGATATTTTATAAAAATAAAGATTCTGTAACTTGTGTGTCTAACCAAATTCAAGTCTGGGATCTCCTTGCGACATTTCTCAGCATAAATTTTCTGGCTCCTAGTTATAAGGTAAGCATGGCTATGGGTATTCAGAGTCAGGTTTATAAAAGCAAACTATGTCTCGCTTTGTTCTCCACTGGGCATTGTGCCTGATTTTCCTTGATGTGTTCAATGAATTCCTAGACATTTCCCAACTGTTTTGGTATGAAATCTGTTTTGTGTTTCTCCATCTTTTCCTTTAACCCTCACCATATAGGCAAATAGTCTACAAGAGTGAAAAGAGACATACTCACGTTTACTAAAGGGTTATGGAAGTCTCACATGGAGCTAGGGCTGGGCGCAGATTTCAAAGTTAGAGTGCTTGCCTAACATGAATAACGCCTTGGATCTGATTCCCCAGTACCATCTAAAAATTAGCTAGACCTGCTGGTGTACCCTTGTAATTACAGCACTAGGAAGCCCAAGGCAGGAGATTGCTGTAAATTCAAGACCAACCTGGATTACATTAATGAGTCCAGGACCAGCCTGAACCTTGAAGTGAGTCCCTGCTTCAAAAAAAAAAAAAAAAAAGAAACAAAGAAAGAAAGATGGAAAGGGTAAAAAAGGAGATAACAAATTACAATTGCATGCTTGTACAAGTGCTTCTTTTCCTGAACATTTATGTGATTACTTTCACTGGCTTATTTTAATACAAAAGAAGTACATACTATCCTGAAAAAATGTATTTCAAATAAAATATCACATATAACCAAAACAAAAATGGTAGTGGTTACAAACATTGTTACGGCCAGTCTCTTTCTATGTTTCCCACTCAAAGTGTATGTGAATATATGGGAATGTACTTAGTGACAAAGAAAGATTGATTGAACATATATGTGTGCATATACATAAACTTCCATCTGCAAGAGGATGGTGAAGTCTTTGGCGAAGGACAGAACATATTATATGTTTCTGTGTCTATCATTGTACCTGACAAGCAGCATAAGTCTAACAAATGTTGAAAACACGATTTCCGTTGTCTGTGGAGTACAGTAATTTGGAAGCAAAGCAAAGAGCTTCCTCAAGTCATGTGCTCAGTCCTCAGTAAGTACAGGAACAAGGGTCACTGTGATCCCAGCACAGTTCCCTCTCTTATAAAAACGAACATGACACTTCAGGAAAACAGACCATTGTCTAGAGAAATGGATATATAGAGAAAATAATCAGATTCTCAAGGCTGGAGTAGATTTATTAGCCCATAGTTTGAAAACAGGTATCATTTTACTCATAGTTGGTCAGAGACCAGGTCCTGAGTAAGTTGCAGTTAGTTGCAGAAAGACTGCACTTGGGGAGCTTTCAGATGTGTGGCTTCTGCGAAAGCAAGGGGATTTTCATTTCAGAGACATTGTCGGCAGACGCTATACAGAAGAAAATTTTTGACTTTTCAATGTTTCATTGACAAAAATAGCTATTTCAGAAATCACCTCAATGCTGCTTGCTCAGTCATTCAGCCACATCAGGCAAAAATTCTGTCAGAACTTGTCACTTTTATTTAAGCAAGGCCTTGACACACAGCAACTGTATGCTAATCATGCTTACATTTGATTTGACAGTTTCAGAATATCTTGCATGTCCACTGAACATGCTCAGATACTTTCTCACAAAACATTTTTTTTTTGGCAACTCTGATAGATTCTCACTTTCTCTTAGCCAATTTTTAAGGAGCAAAAAAGCCTATATTAAAAAATCACAGTTTTCCAATTCTCAGGAGATAATGTGAGAAAACATATTACAGGAACAAACAAAATTTACTGCTAGAAGGGAAAAAAGTCAATGGAAAGCAACATAAAAAGTTATAGAGCCCTCAGAGAATTGGAATCTGTGCTTTTACTTATCTCATCGAACCCTACGTTTTCAAAGAGATAGTTTTCAGTCCTCCAATTAGTTTTATTGGAGTTTTAAAATCACCCTAATTTCTTAATTAGTGATGTGTGAAAACATTATAATAACAATTTTATTACTATTACAATTTCTCACTTATTGGATATGTGTTGGCTCAACTGTCTACTACTATATATAATGTATTTCAGCCAATCCTTACATTCACCATATGACATATTTCTGTCACCACTGCAGAAGTAGAAATGAGTCAGAGTAGTGAAGCACTTCCACTGAGTTGTACTAAAGAAAGATCTTCTCAAGGAGATAGTCATGTGAGTTTTAATACCAATAATTAGATAACTCTATAATTACTTTGAAGTCATAGATACAAGAGTGTATGCCTCATCATCACAGTCGGGAATTCGGACCAGGTCAGTGATACACATAGACGTCGAATAGCAGGCTTTTCATAAATTCTCAGTGAGCAGCACACTTCAATAGAGAGGCAGAGCTACATAGATGGTGCCCAGGTATAAAAGTGCCCACCTTCCACATGGGTGAAATCAGAACCCTCTGGTTAAATGTGTCTCTGGATTTTCTGGAAAGGTAAATTTCATTAGATTGCATAACTACCTAAAAATTTGGTAGGCAGAGGTCATTTGTTCTCAGCAAAGTCATGTAATTTCTTTGTTTTCTATTTCATCCTGCAGGTGTTCAGGCTCGGGTAATGAGTTCTGGACAATGATTTTGAGAAACAATGATTTGTTTAATTTGTACAACAAGTCAGTTATAGAAAAGGATGTTACTAAGTGCATTGGTGGGCTTCTAGTAAGGCTTGCTGTTTACTTCACAGTATTGTGCTGATGTTAAGCTACCTACGTAATGTAAAATATGGCGAGAAACTTTTCTTGGGGAGACATGAACAAACATCTATTCACTTCAGATAGTACATAGACGACAGACCAAACTAGCAAATGCACCAAAGTCTAGTCGGTGAACCAACAAGCTTATTGAGGTTACTTACAGGAATGTGGGTGACTAAAAGGCAGTTTCATCACAGAAAGCCCACGTGAGCATAGGTGACGACTCGTAGAAACTGCTTCATGCCTCTCAGCTTCCTTATCTTTCTCTTACATAGACGAGTGCATTCTGGGAAGAGAGTTGAGCCTCACTAGCATGTCTTACTGCTCACAGCAAAGGCATGCTCGTGACGCTACAGATTGCTTAAGGTCCTATAGGTCTGCATCATTTCTTAGTCTCTTGGTCTTCATAATTATAAAAGATATTGGCATCAGAAGAACTAAGCCAGAGATTAAAAAGGAGTCCTCTATACAATTTATGTTTATTTTCTCTATGTTTAATGTTGGCTCGAAATAAATATTTAAAAACATATAGTATTCAGATTTCATCTCTTTGGTCTTCAAACTGATAAAACTACAGAACAAATAGCCTAATGATGATGTAAGACCTTAGATGAAGAAGAGAATATTCGTTTCATGGTGGTTGCCCCTGAGATTTGTGGGTTTGTCCACTGTGGCAACAAATGTTAATTGATAAATAGAGAGGGTATTTAGCATACTGTTGGTTCTTTAATTCAGTTCTCTTCCTAAACAGATCAGCTCTATTCAGTTTCCCATTCCCGATTCTCATGACTAAGGGGTACCCTCATCTGCTCATGTGTATGTGACCTGGACCCTACTCATCGAGCATAGGAAAAAGATCCTCTCAAAACCTCTGGGAATAGAGGTGCTTTCTACCCCTACTTTACACCAGTGGTTGTTTACTGAGGGCAATTTTGACATTTAGAGCCCTAACTAGAAACCAGTTCCAGTATTTAGAGACATTTTAAGTTTATAAACTGAAGAATAACTGGGAGGAGTGTTATAGCTAATTAGCCTTCAATGCACAGGGTAGTTCCCCAGGAAAGTATTATCCAGCCCTAAGCAATGGTGTTGAGATCCTTCCTTTAATGTATCAGATACAAAAGATAGACCTTCTGCATCCTATGGCCAACCGCCCACGAGTGGAGATAAGATGAATGGCTGACAGAAGACACAAGATAGGCATGAATTTTTGAAGAAAAAAAGAAGCAACTGAGTCAACTGAGCCTGACCCCTGCCCTATTCTTTCATTCATCCATTTCTTTATTAATTAGAGATTAGACCAGAATTTTTCATGTCTTCACAAAATCTTATTTTGTTAGATAAGTATTTACTTACTAAATATTTATATCTCAGAATGTCACAAATTCTTAATTTTTAATTCTTACAATTTGTGATGAAAATCTAAAAAACAACGCTTGTTCTAATCTATAACATTTTCATATTATCATCACACTGACATTAAACTTTAAATTTAATCTGTGTATGCCTTGAAATATCATAATAACGGTGGTAATTAGTAGTGGTTGAACTGGCAGCCTCAACTTGTATGTTTATTGAGTTCTGTTGATAGGCAATCTGCCAAGCGCAACCCCAAAAATTCATTTTTTAATTCTACCATTAATCTTTTGATGTATGACAACTCTGAGTGTGTCAGAAATTGTTCATTACCCTCCTATGTTATAGAAACACTCTCAGTTGGTGCCCACCTGATCCTCCAGCAGGTACCATCACCATATTTGGTTGACACCATTTTTTTGAATTTATATACACAATATAGATACAAAATACTTCATTCTTGCTTTCTGGAACTTGCTCGTTCTGTTTAAGATGCAACCTCAGTCTTCTTACTTGTTAAATGAGAGAGATGATTTAGATAAAGTATACAGTTCCTTTCACAATTAAGTTTTATACATGAGTACACAGACTGAGAAATAATGATTACATTTTTCCCCGCCTAAGTGACTGTGAATGTTAGATGCTGGGGGTGGTCATTATCTTCTCTATATAAAGGCTCTACACTACACATGTAGTAACAGTGATGGTAGGTCACTGTTTCACATTTAGGTTGACAAAATTAAGAATAATAAAATTGCAACACATACTCTGTCATATAAGAATTCACCTAAAAAATCTGGATATCACTGAAGATTTTTCTAGTCTTCTGGGACATACTGGTAAAAAAGTCATTAAGAAATTAGCCTCCTGAATTAGAATTTTGTCTTGTTGCATAGTCCTCACGGTCAACTTACATGTGCTCACAGTGAATTTTTGTGACCTGGGAGTAAGGACTCAGAAAGAGATGGGAAAGGGATCCTGAACATGTTCAGACTCAGGTGAACCACACATCAATGAGATTCTTACTTATGTTTTATTATTTTTTTCTAAGGAATTTTAACACATACTTAGCAGAGTCAGAGTATCATGTTATCCCCTATGTATATTGTGCGCTGCCAAATATGTAGAATTTGTTTCCTCACCACTAAGTAATTTGGCTCTATCTGTATGTTGGAGCCCCGCTGTTCCCCTTCCACTTCTACACAACCCAAGAAAGTGAAAAAAAAAAAAAAAAAAAAAAAAAAAAAAAAAAAAAACAAAAAATCTGTATTCGCCACCTTTTGAAGTCACCAAAAAGTTCAAACCATATGATCCCTTGCCTGTGCCCTGGAACACACAACTCCAGACTCACCGACCAGCCATCACTGAAAAACAAAACAAAATGAAACAATAACAACAACCAAAAAAAAAAAAAAAAGAAAAGAAAAGAAAGCAAACAAAACACTTTTCTGCCCCTTCAGGCCATGATTGTGTCAGCCTGAGCACCTGCACCTGCACTCCTGGGAATCCGGTTATGTAAGCAAGAACAATTTCCCTGTCCCTTTGGTGCATTTACAGCATTATCGGGCTCAACATTTGAGTGAAATTTTGGTTCGCAGACCCACCTCATCTACAGAACATAACCAAAACACCCTCTATTTTTCATCCTATGCAACGGGGATAATAGCATCTCTTTTGAAATTTTGTTATGAAGGAATATATGAATACAAAAGAATCCATTTCATTAAGTGAAAGTCACATTACTTACTGCACAGGGTCAAAGCACATTCAAAATCATTGGCTTCCAAGTAATACCCTCACAAAATAATTTATAAATAAGGTAACACAACACACTGCCTATTTAGACTGAGATAACAGTGCATAGCAGAATCAAAGAGAGAATGCTTTTGTTGCTACTTCAGTGTGATAGAGTGAAAGGTAAATTAAGAAGAAAAGCCACGTTTGCAAATTGTGTCTTCTGATTCTCCATTGGTGAAACTTTTAGCACAGGACTCATTTTTGAAACTCCAGAGGTTGAATGTTATTTTTCATTCAGTGAAAATTATGTACTCATTAGTCTGTTTTCATTTGGTTAAGAATCACACAAAGCTCTTAGAAGGACAGTCGGTAGACTGAGCTGAAACACAAAATGTCAGGGCAATGCTGCACAGCTCTAAACTCAATCCTTATAACTTTTTTCTTAACATCTGTGGAAAAATTATTACGAGCAGCAAAGCAATGTTTTTTAAAAATTAACTGGCCATCTCCTTTTTTAAATAGCCATCTTTTTAGAAATCTTTTATTGGTGGCGCGAAACATAGTATGGGCTGAGTGAAGATGCAACTCATAACAATCCATTTAAAACATGGCGAATGTGTGACGGCTTCTAAAGGAACAATTTGGTAATCCTTACCACTCTCATCCAATGGGTCACCCTGTCGTTTCATGACATGCAGTGTGGGGTGAGAAATGTTACATTGAATAGCTCTAGAAATCCAATGAAAGTCTAAGTGAGCGGGAAACCATAGTACAGTAACACAATATGCTCCTACTGTTATTAACTGGTTTATTTGTAAGAGTTGTAATAATCAGATACATAGTCAAGTTAAAAATTAATATCATAAAGTGTAAGCCAACTAATCAAAATGTTAGTTGCTTTCTTGAACTCTTCTCTGAAATTGCTTTCCTCAATGAAATTACATTTAATCCATCGGTTGGAGGATTTAGACCATCTGGCAGGGTGCTACCTGCATTAAAATGAATGCAGTTGTCTTCTAAAAAGGTAAACTTTAGGTTTTGGACTTTCAAACTAAGATATTTCTCTGAAAAAGTCGTTCATATAGGTTGTATGAAATATATCCAAGTAGTTATGCCTTGGTATGGTTTGGATCTGGAATACCCCCCAAAGCCTCATGTATTCGGACGTAGCGGTATGACTGTGAAGCTGTGCTATTAGGAGGTTAGGCCTGGCTGGAAAGTGCGGATGTTTGAAGTTGCACCTGAAGGGATTATGTCAATTTGTTGCAATTGGAGAGTGCCTCGGGCAGAGTTTTCAAGTGTGTGTTGTCAACTGCGGGCCAGGAAATGAGAAGAGGAAGGGAGACAAAAAACATTGTTGCAGCTTCTTCCTGGGAAGGCTCTGGTCTGGCCCGGAGTGTCCAGACATTACCCCGCTGCGGCTTCGCGTGGCTGCTTCCTTATATTGTGGATGTCAGGCATTTTGTTCCAGCAGCATATCCATAACTAAGGCATGCCGTATATTCAAAGAAACTTCAACTTCATCAGGTAGTTTCAGAAACATAAATAAACCAAACACAGCGAGCTACAGCAATGTGGAGGAATAAAATTAACAGAAATATGAACAAGCAATCTTTCATAGAGGTGGGGCAACTGAAACTAACATACATTGCTGAGAGGAAAGAAAAACATTTGGAAAAATGTTCTGATGGTATTATATAAAAGTAAATATATATATATATATATATACCCTTTGTAGTAATTCTACTGGTAGATATTTACCCAATAAATAAAACCATATTCCCCCAATTATTTGAAAGCAATGCTGACAGAAACTTTACTTGTAATAAACACAAGATATAATCAAATTAATTTTTCATCATAGAAAAATGGATAAAAGCCATTACATTTGCATAGTAGTATACTATTCAAAAACACAAGGGAAAAACTAGTAACATATGAGAAAATGAAGGAATTTCGAAAAACTTGCTTCTCATGAAAGAGCTTTGTGTGAAAGAACACACAAACATTTCCATTTATAGGACGTTAAAATCCTCCCCTGGTGAAAACAATCAGAACAATTATTGCCTCTTCAGAGTTGGTAGAAGGAAATCAGACGAAAACGAGGAACTCTCTGGAGCACATGCTAATGTTAAATCTTGAAATTGGCTCCTCGTCATATAGGAATTTTATCTGTAAAAATGGGGCTGGATTAAGAGTGCTGGGTAGGTAAGCAAGCATGTGATACAACAAATACAACAAAACACAGGTTGTGTTCGTATGTTCTGCGCTCATAAGGAAAAAATCCTGAGTTGTTTTTCAGTGTAGAATTAGATTACAACTAAACATTCGGTCTCTTCTTATTTTATCATTACTTTTTAAAATTAAAGTTAAACAATCTAATTACATTTTCAATTGAATGTATAGGTTAATTATTTGGAAGTAAAACATGAATAAATAAGCTGGATATGATGGTACACTTCTGTAATCTCAGCTAAGTGGGAGGCAAAGGCAGACAAATTACAAGTTTAAGCCTAGCCCAGGTGATTTAGTGAGGACCTGCTTCCAAATAAAAAATTTGAAAAAGTCTGAGGATGTAAGTCAGTGGTAAACTGACTCTGGTTCAGTTCGCAGTATATGCCCAAAATTACACATGTTAAAATAAAATTATTACACTTTAAAAGATGTTGCTAAGATTTGTCACTGTAAAAAGGAAAAAAAAAACAAGTTGCAAAATAATAACATACCAAAACTATGCTTATCAAAGATAATGTGTCCTTTTAGCAGAGGTTTAAAAGAAAAAAACAACAACAATAGAAGGCTAGATTTTATTTAAGAACTTATTCACGAATTGATTGTAATATTATAAAACTGCCAATGCAAAGTGAAAGCATCCCAATCCGCAAGTTCAGATGTATGAATTTCTGCTTAGGTGCAATGCGTACTTCAAACATCTTGATACTTCGTATTGTAGAAATCGAGATGCTTTTGCGATCAAGTTTAGGCTTACAACAAGAAAGAAAGATCAGTGGAAGCAAAAATAAAAATAAAACAAAGCCTAAGCAAAAGAAGCGCAGGAGTGTGGACCAAGATTAACCATCACTTTCAATCGTCAGGTTAATATTTAACAATGGTCCATGAAGAAGAGGCAAGGATAAGGTGAATGCGAACTAAGCCCCCTGCTTAAAACATGCCATATATTAAGTTACTCCTATTGGCTGCTTGGAGACTTACATTTAATTTACGTGTGTGTGTGTGTGTGTGTATGTGTGTGTGTGAGTAGTTCTGGATACATCAATTTTCTCACCTGAGTCTCAGTTAACTTACTTACAAAATGAATGTTGCAGACCAAATAATCCTTTGTTTTTACCAAAAAAGAGGAATTTATGATATAAGAGAATAGAAATATACTTGGTTTGATAAGTTGATGCAGAATGATAAATCAGTAAAAATATATACATACGTGCTTGAATTTGCATCCTTTGGACTTTCTTAAATATAAGCATGTACTTACTGCATTTTATTCAAGCACACAATACATAATGCTGAAGCCATGTTTAAAATATTGACATCTATGCTCAAATCCACACCATTACCTTAGCTATTGAATAATAGGACATTGAATAAATTTACTATTTATAATAATATTTTAATGGACATTTCCAAGTTAATATCATTAATAAAATGAAAGAATGCACTTTTTCCTTTCTTTTTTTTTTAAACAAATCCTTCAAAAGGTTTTATAGACATTACTATATTCGGAGAACATTAAATGAGTGGAACAAATAGAAAATTTTGAAAGTTATATGACGGAAGTATCATGTTCTTTAATGAGTGAATAATTTGATTAATATTTTATTAGATTAGATAATTCTGCCTGTGGAATAAAATACTTTAAATTGTATACAGAACAAATTCGATCTGTAATAATGTTTTGTTTTGGATGTGGACTATTCCCCAAAAGGCTAAGGTATTGGAATGTTGTGGAGTATAAGGTTTTTCATGCAGTGCTAACATGGGGCCTAGCTGGAAGAGATGAATGTTTGGGACTTGATCTAGAAAGGAGGGATGCCTGGGGCTGGACCTGGAAGGATGTGCGCTACCTCTGCCCTTCCTTGCTCACCCTGCTTCTTGTTGGGACGTGGTGAGCAGCTTCTTTTCGGCCTAGGCCTCTTTTATGTGATTCCATCATTGCCAGATGCCCATGAGTGGACTGAGACGTTCTGAAGCTAAGGTAAACCTTTCCTTCTTTAAATAGTGGGTGTGGGGTTTGTTTGTTTGTTTGTTTGTTTGTGTTTTGTTTTGTTTTGTTTTGTTGACAGCACATATTTATTTAGAAACAAAGGATAAAGGAGTGAAAGCTCCCACTCTCTGGGGGGAGGTCTTGAGTGTCTTGCCCTGGCTGTTAGGTATTGTATCACAACAAAGAGAAAATAACAAACACAAATCATTACCTTAATATAACCAATCAAAAATACAAAATTATTACACAGTATCTAGTTATGGCTACTATTAGGTAAGACTTTCTGAAAGAAAATTTAACTATGGTGAACTAAAATGCCTCTATACCTCTCAAATCATATAGTTTAAAAAATGGGCTGACTGAGAAAACATCCTGAAAACGCCTGTGCGCCTGCAACTCAGGCTATGCGTGCAAACCACAGACCCAATACTTAGAGAGGCAGAGGAGGCCAAGATAACAGAAAGCAAATTCAACAGGGAATATGAAAAACCAATTGACAGAAAAAAATTTGAATAAACATAAACACAAGAAAAGACATTTGAACCTCATGAATAAAAAAGGGAAATGCAATTTAAAGCAAAGAAGTACAATTTCACACCCTGCAGATTAGGAAAAATGCTAAAATATTAAACTAATACTTAGCAGTAGTGTGAAGAATGTTTTCTGGTAAGAGTCAAAATTGGTGCATCTATTTTTGAGAAAAGTATGAGTAGATAGGAAAACCAAGAATAGGATGAAAACAACCACTCAGCCTTTCTTTCAAAGCATATGCACTGCGGGTCCCATTTGATTTATTTTAATTTTTTAAATGCATGGAGGTCTGGGGCATGTAGAATAGTGTCTACAGGGCTTGTCCAGCTTGCACAAATCTGTGGATTCAGTTCCTTAGCAACATGTAGTATTGACTGGGTATGATAGCTCACATCTGTAACCACAGAACCTGGGAGGATGAGGCAGACTGGTTGTTATAAATTGGTGGCCAGCCTGGGCTACATAGTGAGCTCAGGACCAGACTAAATTACAGCATGAGATCCTATCTCAAAAAATAAAATAACATAAATTAAATTACCTTTTAAAATGTTAATCTACATGTGAATTCAGAGACTATTGAGAATTCCTAAAATCTAACCATTAATATTCCTGGGTGATCATTGACTTCATTAACTTCTGTACCAGTGGCCCCTAGTATATAATTTCATTGTTTGCAAACTAAAGATATTACATAATATATATTTAATAAAAGACAACCTTTGCAGGGGTCTGGGAAACAAGTGAGATATCTCTCAAAATGGATCTTTCTTTGTTATAGTGTATACTCCTGGTAGATTCTGAAAGGCTAATTGTTGGCAATCATGTTAAGTTTAGATATTTATTTGACTTTGTAAATGATTGAAAGTTTCAAAATATCGAACAATACCTTCTGCAAGGAAAAGCAAATGATCACTTAGAAGAAATCACTCATTAGCCTAACCATGATGACATAAAAAAGCCATGTCTGATGTCAGGCAAATGTAATATCAGTATTATAATATTAATCTTCAATATCATTTTCTTGAGGCGTAAAATGCTGCTCCTGCAGATCATTAGTTCATGGATATGAATCCTTTTATAGCAACATTTCAAGAAATTATTTTTACTCTGTGGGAACTGGCATATGAGTCATAATGGATTTAATGTGTTATCCCAAAAATACTTCTATGTCCAGAAATCTACATTTGTGACCATATTTTGAAAAAACAATTAAATTGCAGATATAAATACATTAAGAGATTACTTTGGATTATCCATTAGGAAACAAAATCCAATGGCAAATACTCATTTGAGAGACATGCAGAGGAAAGCAGGGATGGGTATGGCCAATGAAGCGAAGAGCTAATGGAGACAGAATGGGAGGACAGTTATGCAACCAGACAATCGATGAAGTCAATCACGGGAGCCAAGAAAAGCAAAGACTGTTTGTTAGAACCCTTCAAAGGAATCATGTCCTTACTGACATCTTGACTTCTTGTCTCTTACACTGCAAGAAAGTAGATTTCTGTTGCTTTGAGCCACTAGTTTGTAGTTTGTAGTGATTGGTTAGTAGCACCATTAGGAAATTAATACAGTGTGGAAAAGATTCATTTTCCTGGGGAAGACTCTCCCAAGTGACCAGATTAATGGGAGAGAAAAATCTGTTCCTTAGATCCTGGTTAACAATTTTTCATTTCATAGTAAATAATTCTGTACAATTTCAGACAAATAGCCAGTCATATTGCATTACAATGAAAGTGAGGAGTCATAGTCAGAGAAAATTATATAAATATTAGTGGAATATTTTGGAATGTACATTTGACAGTTGTGATTTACAATATAATCTACCATTGACTACATTTTAATTTTTGTCACATTACTTAAACTTTGGACTTTCACTTCTTTATTCTTACAATACTGAGTGGATAAAAGATTGAACAAATTGTAATAGAAATAAAGAGAATTAGAATTGGTATTTAGAAAAATCTTTGTTTTTCTATTTCTATTCATTTTTTATACAGACTCATTTTTGTGATAAGGTCACACTATCCTTATTGATGAATAGCTACACTAAACAATTTCCTCTTGATAACACTATGTTCAAATAGCAAAGTAGAAGAACAAAATACAATAAAAATATTCCCATGAAAAGCATTTTCAGTTACTTCACTGCCTATATTTGTCTCTATTCCTTGAAATTTCTTTGTTTGGAAAGGAAATTAAGCACCTGGTAGAGCTTTGCTCATCTTCATCACGGGTCCTAGAATACATATCAGTTTCAACATCTTTGTGGATCACTTATCCAATAACCTATCCCGAATCCTTCAAAAATCTCAGTTGTAGTGACCTTTGACCTACACTCACTGCCAGCCCACAAGACTTCGCTATTCTCATCTGGTTCTATTTTATCTAATCTCTGTGGTTTTTCATTTCATTTTCTTTTTGTGACCTATGCTTTGTGTCAACCAGGTCACAATTCTCAGATGTTTCCTCATGAATTAGATCTAGTTTAGTTTTGTAAGAATTACTTTGGAGATTCTAAAAAACAGTATACTCTTTTTTTTTTCAAAAATCTGGGATTCCGATTCTGTTGATATGGTTTGCTGACTTGGAATCTCTGTGAATTAGATTTGTTTCATGAATTTTTGGGGGGATTGGGGGGCAGGATAAAGAGGGTCTCACTCCTGTAGTCCAAGCTGGTCCTGAACCCACTAAGTAGGCCAGGTTGGCCTTGGACTCACAGCAGTCCTTCTGCTTCAGGCAGAAGTGCTGAGATTACAGGCTATTTCATGATTTGTTAGGACAGCTATTTCCATTGATATTCACTGCTTTCACTCTCCTGCCCTGAAATTAAGTTCCATCAATTACAGTCTAATCTTCTTGACAATCTGCACATGTCCTTGCATCAGCACCAATTTAATTATTTTTTTTTTAGTGATGACATTAATTTGTTTCTCTTCAAATATGTGCTGGACTCCATTGTACTCAATGTCCTTATAAGTTCCTATCATGAGTGATGTGATTCGATATCATTTTCTGTAAGCCTGTCTTCTATATTAACTCTAACAACAGTGTTTAGAAATACTGGAAGTTTCTCTCATCCTTAACAGTTGAAGGGTTTTCTTCTCTTATTTTGCATTCTCAGGATCTATTCTCTCCTCTCTCCTCATCCATTCACAACCAAGTACCTTGAAGGAGCTGTCTACAAAACATGGCTGTCTCTGTTTTTTTCTTCGTATATTTTCACTTCAGACAACTACAGCCTGCCTTTTGCCACCTCTAGTCAGCTGAAATTGTAGATAAAATCACCATAGATATCCTTGCTTATAAATTCAATGAAAATCTCTCAGCACTAGTTTTACTGAACCTCTGCAGAATTTGATCTGTCGCCAACATCGTACCCTTGCTTTATCTGAGAGGGACATCTTTTCTGCCTTCTCATCTGAATATACTGCTACTACGACCACCTGCCTCAGCCTCACAGTTACATCTTGGTCTCATTCTAAATACTGTTTTAGCAGCCATGAAAAAGACAAATATGAAATGTTGGAATGAAAATAGGGCAACCGAAAACTAATAATAATCAGTGAAATGAACCAAGTACAAAACTGACTATAGGTGAGTGTCCCTCTATGAAATGCACAAAAGTAATAACATAAAAAGGTCCTAACATAAATGGCAGGGCAGGAAGAGCGGCAATGGTCAGATAGAGAAGAGGTGAACTTCTGCCAAAGGGGTGAACACAGACACGAATTCCCCAAGCCCCGTGGTTTTAATGTGTTACACAATTTGGAAATCATGTATTTACCAAAAAAGTTAAATTTTATATTATGTGAATTTTTTACCACAGTAAAATTATTTAGAAATAAACAAATGCTTTTCTTTAGCAAAGTTATTTATCTTCTGATCTTCATGCATTGTTTCATAACCTTTTAATTTACAATATATTTCCAGTCTAAATCTTTTTCCATGTCTCCAATCTAAATACCCATGTAGGTTTGTTATTTATTAATTTACTAATTTATTTATCCATTTATATATATTTTTGGTAGAGTCACAGTTTACTGAACCATATTGCAGACTCTTCATCTGTTAAAGGGAGTCTCCACTCCCAAGAGCCCTTTCTCTCTGGGCCAGCATGCAGTTGAATGTCACTGTCACCCGAGAGCTCACCCTGGGGATGTCTTGGTGCAAGTGGTCAGAGCAGAGAAGTGGAGTAGACTCTTTAACCTGAGCTGAGGCTACAGACGTGAAAGTCTCCAGAGACCTGGCTCCAGAAGAACTCCATCTAGAGGCTAACTTGGTTCTTCCACCCTCCTCGCCACCTCACCTTAAACCTCAAGGACATGAGAGTGCTACCCAACCGTGAACCTGCTTTAGGAGAGAGCTTAGTACATACATACTGGGCCTTCTTTTCAGGTCAGGGAGTTTTCCAAGCCTTTCACTTGCCCGTAAGGTCACCAAGTGTGGTCTGGGTGCCATGGTAGATAAAACCTATCCATCTTCAAAGCCAAGTAGCCCTGACCACATCTGTGATCCTCAGCCAGAGTGTCGTGATTAGATCTGTGCAGTTACGGTCGCTAAGGAGCAGGAGCCTGCCAAGGCAGGAGAAGGTGCTGAGCAGAGCGCCTGTGCTCCTGGTGTGGTCTCACACATCCACACAGTGCATATACCTGAGTGATTAACACTGCTAAGACATACAAGTGACATGTGAACCAGGCCCTTTGATAAACCCATTTCATGAATAATCTCAGTCTTTTGAGGAACTTCAATGATCTTATCTAAGCATACTGATGTTTAGAAATGTTTAACAAATTACTAGAAACATATAACTAAAATACCTAGGTAGACTTGATTCCCCAGCCCACTGCTTCTAACAATAAATATGCCAGGGATGCTCTGCAAAGGGTCAAATCCAATAGACCCAACCTGAAGTCATCCATCATGTATATTATTGAAATGATTTTTAATTCTTTATTAATTTACATGCATAAAAAGCCTGGGCTTTACTTTATTACAGATCCTATCTAGTTGGTTAGACACCATACCCCTTCTACAGAATGTCCCAAAAGTCACAACACAGAGAGGAAACTTAACAAACTCATATTTTTATTTTTTGTATTTCCAACGTATGGCAACTTCTTGGACACCTGTACTTTCTCTGTACCTTGAAAACCACGCTTTCTCCTACCCGCACTCTTCAAAACAATATTAACCCTCCTCTGACCCCTTCAGCGTCTTCCTAACTGGTGTTCCGTTTCCAGGTCACGGCCTCTTCAATCCACTTTTCACAATGCAGTTTGAGTGGTTTTCTGAAGTCAAATTTGATCACGTCACTTTCTGGCTTCCTTAAAGCCTGTCAATGTCATTGCACTGCCTTCAGGATAAAGTCCTACTCCTTAGCAAGGCACACAAGGTCATTCATGACCTAGCATTTACTTAACTCTGTGCCTTCTTCTATCAGAACTGTGCTCTTCGTTTCAAGCTCCAATTGAAGGACGTTATTTAGAGATCCTTGAGCATGCTGCATTTTATTTCAATTCTAAGATTTAAAAGAGATGATTTTCAATTTCACCTTCTTTCTTAATATAATGGGTTGACTGAATCTCATTATTCCAATCTAGCTTAAATATGACTTCTTTTTGTCATCCCCTCAGTGCCACTCAAATCCCCCTCTGCTGTCCAAAGAGAACCACCAACCATTACCTTGGTCATAGAACTCGCTGCACTATATCTTAATTTTATTTTCCTGATTGACTTTGTCATTGCATGGAGGTCACTTTTAGAGTAGGCATTTTAACTTACTTGGCGTTCCCAAGAAGCAAATCACTAGTGAAAGAGACAAAATCAAAATGGAGTTAGTTCTGCTCACGACCTCCATCTGCCTACCTCTCCTCTCTTCCTGAGCTCATGAGAAAATCAACTTTTGGCCCTAACCCTGCACCTATTTCAGGAACAACCACAGAATGTCGCTGTGCACCCAAAACTCGCCATGGTTGATAGCCTGTAGTTCGACAGGCACAGAAACTTCCTGATGTAAAAAGAACGTAGGCCCCATTTCTCTTTTGTTCTGTCAAAATTCCCCTTCTGGTCTGTGAAAATACCCTCTTCTTACTTCCCTGTACTGTGAGTATAAAAATCCCTGACCCGAGTTTTTTGGGCCCACCCCCTTTGGTTGTTGGCTCTCAGCATGCTGGTCTGTTGGGAAGGTAAACTCTTGATTGCCCAGACCTGGGAGTCCCGTTTGTTAATCCGGGCTACAACACTAGGAAAGGATTCACGTGCAAACAATCTCCAAGGTGATCCCAGGAAACAATGGTGGCAGAATAAGAAAGGAAGGGGAGGGAGAAGAAACCATCCTTAGAAGTGCATTAAGAATGCTATCACCGTAAATCAATGGGCCTGGTCTTCGGAAGCTCTCCAGCAGCCCGGTAAAGCTGTGCCCGATATTGCCCTAGCTAGGACCCTTCAGGCACTGACTTGTTCCACCAGCTATCCTAACTGCCCTGCGACATTAGCTCCTATCAGTTACCTGCTGAAGACAGCTAAGGGGCAGGAAGGTGACCACAGGGGTTGAGGACGGCTATTAATCCGCTGACACATTTGGCCTGTTGTGTAGGTGACAGAATGAACTTCCGTGGCTCAAGGACTGCAGGTAAAGAAATGCAGGGCAGGCAGCTGGAGGACCTGGTATTGTATTCCAGACACAGGGGCCGATAAGGGCCTCAACAGCGTGCACAACGACCCTTTTCACTATCCAGCCTTAATACTTTAGGAGATGCTCAAACTACTTATTGAATAATTGAATATTTAAAAAGAAAATGTCTGTTTCTATGACTTATTCATTCTTCCGTTTTCATCATCAAACATCATTTCTAGCACTTAGTATTTACTGGGTATTTTTAAATGAATGAATAATTGATGAGAGTCCTCACTGAATGAAGCAGATCACTTCAAAAGTTCTTACAAACTGTGAGATTCTAATGTATACGTATTTTAAAAATGAATATGTACCTTTCATAGTGTCCTCATGAAACACACCACTTTATTGTCCCTGTGTGGGCAGTGTGGAGAGCAAAGTATTATATTTAATCGTTCTTAGACTTGTTCACGTTAGGGAAGAAAAATATTTCAGTTTCTCTCATCAGCCTCACAGCAGAGTAGCTGTACCTGCTTGGACAAGGGCCATCATGACCCAGTTTTAGGGCCCTGATATTTCAGGAACTTTCAAAATCATACGGTGGGATAGTGGTGCACAGACTGACTATTGCCACCTGAGCTGTAGTAATGACAGCAATGAAAAGACAACTCCAGTTTCCAGGGCTATTATTTTGTCACTTCCCATGAGTACTTTTTATGTTTCAAGAAAGAAAAGGAACTAAAAATGGAGGTGTGGGTGTGGGAGGGGCTGAGTCTTCAAATAGATCCTTGAAATACCATCTGAAACAGGAAGGGCTTGGGGAAAAACAGGGACTGTGTTTAAGCAGCAGAGGAAAAGGAATGCACTCAACTTTTGGTTTTTAGAGCATTTGACATTTTAAAAACATTTTTTGGTGAATTGTATATGTAGCACTGAAGTCTGTGTTGCTAGTATTGACTTTTTTTAGGTAGAGTTTCTTGTTCTGTAAGAAAGTTCTGTCTTATACTATGTATAATGTATTTTGAAAATACAGAATTTCTATCAAAGCAATTATTAATAGCATGTTCATTTCTGAATATAAAATTGGTTTGTGTTCATAACTAAGAATTTTCTAAAAGTTGTGTTTTCTTTTTGTACTTTTTATTGCATTATTTTATTTTGTGTGTGTCCTCTCTGAAATCAAGCCCAAGGTTGACACTGAGCTACATCCTCAGTTTTTTCTTTCTTTCTTTCTCTTTCTTTCTTTCTTTCTTTCTTTCTTTCTTTCTTTCTTTCCCCTTCCTTCCTTCCTTCCTTTGTTCCTTCCTTCCTTCTTTCCTTTCTTCCTTCTTCCATCCTTTTTCCTCCCTTCCTTCCTTTCTATCTTTATTTCTCTTTTCTTCTTTCTTTTTATTTGGGGAATGGTACTGGAAATTCAGCACAAGGCCTTCATACCAAGCTACATCCCAAGTCCTCTTTTTGATTTGGGTTTTAAGACAGGGTCTCTTTTTAATCACTAAGTTGCCCAGGATGGGCTACAGCTGCTACCCTCCTGTCTCAGACCCCCAGAATACTTACATTATAGGACTATGCAACCAATACTGGTGGAGATATTTTTAAGGAGTACTGATGGTCCCTAATGCTCAAAATAGCATAAATATTATTAGCATATTTTTCTCTATCTACCATAAGTCTAACTATATCCCAAACTTGGAAAATATGGTAATATTTCCTGATTTAAAGTATTCTAGATGTTGTGCTCCAAATTTATTTTAACAGGCCTATGTTTAAGCTACTAGGAAAATTTATCATCAGGAATCTCTTTTAAGATGAGTGACTTTTTATTGGTTGTTCTCTGATGGGTGGCAAAAAGCTTAATGTTTCTCTTTGCAGAATTTTCTTTAGGAGCTGAATATGAGGGTCTTCCAAGTCACAAAAGTTATCTTACATATGAAAAATTTTAAAATGTAAACTATAGCATAATATAAATGTGCTTGCTTGGGATTAATTTGTCATAATAACTTAAGTAAATCAATGGTATGAGAAATTAAGCACCCACCAAATTCCATGTTTAGATTACCCCCAAATTTTCCTTACAAAGGAAAAATTAACAAACTTTTGAGACACCATATATGTATGTGTGGTGGGAATATGTTGAAAATTGTTATGATCAAATACTTTTTCTCATATGACCTACCCATATACTCAGGACCAAAAGAAGTAATGTTTGTTTCTGTTGTTTCAGTGTACTGCAAGCTCCTCTGTGGTCAGGAATTCATTTACTTTTATGTCGCACATGTACACCAGGGACTCTTCCCATTTCCATACCACAGAATGATTTTTGCTGTTTTTTAATTTTGTGAAAATGAAATCTTGCTCTCTCGACTTGGGCTATTATAACAAAATACTGAAGGCTAGGTGGCTTGTAAATAACAGAATTTCCTACTTTATAATTCTAAAGGCTGTAAGTCTGAGGTCAATGTAATGCCATGTTTTATGTCAAGTTAGGATACTTTTCTGGGTCACAGTGTGCTAGTTTTTGTTATATCCTTGGATGGTGGAATGACAGCTTGCTAATTTACTGAATATATAAATATACAATATAAATAAATGCACAAACTAATCGCATTTATGACGGTCATACCCTCATAACTTAATCACCTCTCAAAAACCTCACTCCTAATACCATCATATAGGTAGAGAGTTTCAATCTATGAATTTTGATGGAACATGAATATCCAGTACATTACAATTACAAATGCTTTCTTAAATTTGGTATTTTGCACTACATTACAGATTTAGAATCCATCCTCATTCTTATAGTTTATTGGGTCACTGTAGATTCTGTGCTATAGGCTATGCTATTGAGAATATATGCCACAATATTATTATCAATTCTGAAATTGATAAAAATTTGATAGTTCTCATTATTTGGATTATTTTGCTTTAAAAAGGTACTCTAATAAATATTCTTGTAGCCATTTGTGTGTGTGTGTGTGTGTGTGTGTGTGTGTGTGTGTGTGTGTGTATTTGTGTTTTTTGAAGGGAATTGGTAGGTCACTTGGTAAATGTGGTTTATTTTTAGTAGTTTCTTCCAACAGCTTTCTAACATATTATCCAATTTACCATTCCACCAGTAGAGTAGGACTTTCTGTTATTTCATATTCTTGCTAATATTTGATTTTTTTCTCAAACAACTTTCAGTAGTTTTTATAATAAACTGGCATGTAGTTTTTATTTACACAGTCATCATGAGCCAAAAAATAGTTTAATATCTTCATTTTTAAAGAGGCTTTTAAATTTTTGCTCGTTTATCTATTGAATTGTTTTTTGCTTATTGAGCTTCAAGCAGTTTGAATGAGTTTTTTTATCATATATATGTGTGTGTATTTGTGTGAGTGTGTTTGTGTGTGTGTGTGTGTGTGTGTGTGTGTGTGGTTGCAAATAATTCTTAGCTCCCCTGTAGACGGCTTTCTTGAATGTTTCTTTGAAATAGAAGAGTTTCTTAACTTTATTATCATCCAGTTTATCATTTTCCTCATTATGGTTCATATTTTTTGTGTCTTGACTAAGAAACTTTTTCATACTCAAAGATTTTTAAAGATTTTAAGTATTTTTACTGAATTATGCAATATTGCCTTCACAAGAGAAATTTTCTAGAAAAATTGAATGATCTTGTATCAATAATATGGCAAAAATCTAAACTAGCAATATCCATGAAAGAAGATTTATTATGAAAATGTCTACCCACAGGTAAAAAAATGTAGAGATGTAATTAAGGGTTCAATTTCTTTTAGGCTTTATCATTCTTAATAAAGCAGACATTTGTTGAGCACAAGTAATGAACAGCATAATGTTATAAAACTTTGCCGTAAACAACAGAACGTCGGAAAAATTACAAAAGGCATTTTCTATTAAATAAGCAAATATTCATATAAATATAAGTGCTCATAATTATAACTAGTGGTAAATTGAAGGTTCACATAAATTTTGCTCATAAGAAAATCAAATATGGTCCAAATGTGGAAAAGTTTATTACATTTATAATTTGAGTAAGGGTACTCTTAATAACAAGTTAGTGGGAAGAGAAATATCTTTATTCTTTCCCCATTGTGGTCTTTATTAGATGATTGGGTTTTGCTCTTATTCTCACTCACTGTGAAGACAGTATGATGGTGTATTTCTTATATTTCATATAAGGTTCACAAATTTTTCAAAATAAACCTTTAAAGGTTGTAGAAATTTTGCAGAACAAGAAAAGTATCATTTTTTCTATTTTTCACATGAAAACCAGAAAGCTCATAAATTTGTTTTTGTTGAAGACTTAAAGAAGTTAATTAAGACAATTATAATTAATGGACAACTTAACAAAATAGAAATAATTTTTAGTTATACCTTTGATGGACAGATTCTGCATGAAAATGTTTTCTTGTTTCCCTTCATACTGATCACCACTGATGGATAATCTGTGGATAACAAATCTCATTAAGTTTTCTGAAAATGTATTGTTTTTGTAGTAGGTATTGTTTTTGATAATGATCTCACATTAACTTCAAATTATTTTTTTATTTTGTTCAATACAATGATATATTTTTCCTTGTGAATAGTCAAAGGTGTCTAGGCAGATTCTGGAAGGGAGTATATATGTATCTGTGTTGATATATATATATATATATATATATATATATATATATATATATATACTGATTACTGTTTCAATAATAAAAAATATCATGGGTTTTTTAAATGAAAAATTTATAAATAATACCATGACATCACTTTTACAGTTCTAATTTGAAAGTACTATCCCTCAGATTCCTATTATGATCAGATACAAGCTTAGACAATAAAAATTCAGAGGTGAAATCTGTAGCCATGCTTTTAAGGGCCTTATAGTTTTGTAGAGAAGGCTGTCTCAGGTGTGCATTTTTCAAATACATAAATATGCATAGTATACGGGTATTGTAGTAGTCAATTCAGGCTAAGGTTATACACAATGAACTTCACTCTGGAAACGCTCATGGAAAACAGACCAACCTAGTTTGTTTAACGAATAGTTCAGCTGTTGTTTCTTTAGGTTATGTCATTTATGTTTTAATAGTCTTTATAGTTGCTGTGTTTATAGACAGAGGACTGTGGCTTTGCTATTTTGGGCCTTGAACCCAGGATAGAATTATACTCTTGAGCCTTTTATGACTCAGAAGCCTGGTCTTATGCTTTGAAATAGTAAGTGAGAAATATTGGCTCAAAATTGCTACTCTTTGTTCAAACAACTTAAGGCTCTGTTGGCCCGCAAAACACTGACTCCCTGGGCATCTTTGCCTTGGGAATAGCCAGAAGGCCTTGCCTACTGTCTCACATTGACTCCCAAAAGTAGTTTCATAAAGGCATTCACTTAACTATTTTGAGGCCAACTGGAATTTTCTTTTATGTTGAAGAAACTGCCAAACATAAAATATATGGTTCTCTAATATTCTAATACAATCGAATTTAAGACTACTTTTTTGGTGGATTAGGAGTAAAATTGATGAATCTAAATTTCTCTGTTATCTCCAGAAAATTATGATGATGACAATGTAGACAAAAATTTCAGTTGTAGCACATGTACTGATTTATGAGAGGTTTGATGGAAAAATTTCTACTAGTTTCTCCTCCCCTTCCTCACCACATGGTATACCCTGTAACACTTACCTTTCTGGCCCGGATAATTGGTTTTCCTTGCCCTCTAGTTTCCGTTTGATTTGATCAATTAGGGATGTTTCATGTAGAAGAAGATGAAATTCTGGTTATTTATCCCTACTCTCCCTATTGGGTGGCCGCTGTTTGGCAGAGTTCCTGTTGTGTGACTTCTGTGCCACTGCTTTCTCTCTCTCTCTCTCTCTCTCTCTCTCTCTCTCTCTCTCTCTCTCTCTTTCCCCCGCTCCCCCAATATTTTTCAAGTCTTTTTTTTCTTATGTACTTTCTTGACTCCACTGTTGTGGTAAACAGAATAATGATTCCCTAAAGGTGTCCATCTTTTTACACCTGTGAATAGCAAATGTGGTATTTTACATGGTAAATGGACGAGTTGGCAGGCATGAGTGAAACATGAAGATGAGAACATTGCCCTGTTTACAATGGTGGGGTCAATGTAATTCCAGGTTCCTTAGGAGAGGGAGGCAGAAAGTCAGAGGTAGAGATACAATGAAGAAATGTTTGAGTGATGTAATTTCTAGCTTTAATGATGGGAGAGGGTCCCTAGTCAAGGAATATAAGAAGCATCTAGAACATGGGAAAGCAGAGGAAGCCTCCTGAGGGTATGCAGCCCTGTGTGCAATTGGACACAGGCAACCTTCAGATATGATGATTTGTGTTCATCCAAGTCCTATTGATGGTAATACAATACAATTATAATTCAGAATTAATTCAGGTGATAATGCTTTTCAGTGTTGCTAGGCATATGGTACCCCATTGTCATTTTATTAGTAGACTTAAACTTGACCTATAATTTGTAAGTAATTGCTTCCTTTTTTTTTCAATTACCACTTGGATTATATATCATCTGTTTTCTGCCAGTATTCCAGATGCTAATTCTCATAAATTTTTATTCAGCAAAGTCCATGTTTGGAGTTGTATTCCATGGAAGAGAATTTATGCAAAGGATTCACAGTGCACAATAAAGATATTTACTAGATTACTGAAGGCAACAAAAGTACATTTTAAATAAGGAACTGAATAGATAAAATCATGATACAACTCTATAAGAATTGACTATTTATGGTCAGAGAAATGTTTGTGCTATGTACACTCGTCTGTGCATACATAATTACATAAGACTTCAGCTTATGAGACAGATATATATCCACAGTTGTATGCATATATTTATGTACCTGTGTGCTTAAATATATATGATGATGAAGTATAAAAATTTATGATATATTTAGAAGTTACTTCTTGCTAATTAGTTGAAAATTTTTTGCATATTTTCATATTTTGCAAATTTTCTACCCGTTTTTCTTTAATGTTGAGAAGGAAATCTTTAAAGCCATGATAGGACTTCCTCATATATGATGGAGTTTTTGTGTCACATAAGCTCTTTTCTGGATTCATACACAGATATAATAATAATTTCTTTTGCCTAAAAATTTTACGTGAAACTCTTGTGTTCTTATCTGTCTTCTTTATCGTATTTATTCATCATTCAAGGCAAAGAATTATTAAAATTGCTTCCTTCCTGCATTCATACTATCTGCGGTGAGGCTTGTGGTCTGTGTTTACAGAAAGTTTTGTGTTGATTTTCACTTAATCAAAATTTCCTTGATAAAAGAGTTACTTGTATCAGAAAAAATGACGAGGCAAATTGATATAACAGGGAGATAGGCAGAAGATAAACAACCTGGTTTAAGATGCAAATGGATAGTGAATTATTTATATCATATTCTTGTCACAGCATTATTCATTTAAAAGTTGTTTAATAAGATGATTGGATGAACGTTAAGTGCTCAGATGAGGAAAACATTAGGATTAAGCCACTTAAAAATCATACCAAATACTTGAGAGATAAGAAAATAGCATTTTGCACTTTAGCAAAACTAAAACAATTTCATGAATGAGGTAGAATCTTTAATTGAAACTCTTAAATATGTCTGGCAAAGAAAGAAATTGTGGGGAATGTGGTACTTTTTAAGTTTAATTTAATTTATTTTTGGAGACAGGGTCTCGCTCTGTAGCTCAGGCTGGTCCTGAACTCACTATGGAGCCCAGGCTGGCCTTGGACTCATGACAATCCTCCTGCCTCAGCCGCCCTAGTGCTGGGATTACAGGCGTGTGCCACCATGCCCAGCCTATATAGTGCTGGGGAATCATACTTGGGTACTTAGCACTTGATTTAGCACTTGCCAGGCAAGCGCTTTAACCACCGAGCCATTTCTCCAGCCCCTGTGGTATTCATTGTTAAAGAAGACTCAGAAGTAGATAGAACAAATCAAAAACAAAGTATACTAAAGTACAGTGTGAATGACCGATACTAACCAATAGCGTTAGAGTCTTATCAACAGCAGCGAAGAGATAGAGTGAAAAAGAAAATGAGTCCATTCCATTTTGTCTATAATCTCTCTCTCTCCTTTTTCCTTTTTTTATAGGAAAGAGATTCCTCACATATGATTAACATTGTTCTTATACTAGGTACCAGGGTTCTTGTACCCTTTCTTTTCTGAACCATTATCCGTGTTGAGGAATGTTATTAACATTCCATTGTTGGTGACATTCACACAATTATTTCTTCTAATAAAACTTTGTGAAATATACTGATGTTATCAACATTTTCAGATAGGAAACTGAAGTAGATTATATATAATATTGTGGCAGATATTGACAGGTTCAAGATTTGAACCGCAATAATTTTAAGCAAGAGCTGGAAGAGAACAACTGTAGGAAATATTAGCTGTCTGTTGCTCCATGCCTGAAGGACAAGGAGCAGCTCCAGTCCTGGGATTGTTCACATCAATCCAAGGCCCTTCTTTGAAAGGATATTCTGAAAGTCCTAGAGGTAACATTGACTAGATGGGTCATCCTATCTGATAGGGAACAAGAGAAATGCAAAGCCCATTGACATATCTCTGTTCACAGAATTTCTAAAATTCAATCTCTTTGGAATAAAAAACGTAAAAATGAGGTTAAGGTCAAAGAAAGGATTCAGCTTTGATCGATCTTAAACCATTAACAGAAAATGAAGTACTCTGAAATTTTACTTCCAAATCCTGAAACACTACACGGAATAATGGAAAGAGTGGCATCAGAATAACTCTACAGTTTGCTTTTAACTCGCTGTATAAAGTCCAGTACTTCGTTTAATATTGAAAATATAGTAAAGACATCGGTGCAGGTCATTCCCCCTTCTCCTACACACTTGACAAAAATCCATAATGACAAAGCATAGCGGTAGCACTTTTTTACATAATCCCCAAAGACCACATTATTTGGTTAATTTAATTTGACCTTGATCAGAAAGAACCTTGTGACTTTTTGGAATAATGCTCAGCCACACCATGAATAGGCACTTAGCCAAAGCTGAGACATTGATTAGATAGCAGGCAAGTCTTAAGTGAAAATTGTATTTTTATATATCTGGAAGGTGAGAAGTGTTAAATTGTCTGTAGGAAGCCACAAGGGGCCAGAGAATGACAGGCAGAAGGACCTTAGGGAAATTCTCTTAGTAAAGGATTATATGATTTTATTCTTTGGAGAATTTCAAAAGGTATCAGCAAAATATGACACTTTCTGGAACAGGAATAACCAACTTCGTATGTTTTGAAGTTTTGGAGATGCAGTTCTTTCAATTAAATAATCTGATGTGTAAGATATTTTTAAAAAGAACTAGATTTCCAACCTATAGTTCAAAAAATGAGCTATGATGAAAATCTTTTTTTAGACGAAAAGCCATGATGCGTATTGTAACATCACCCATAAAACAAATCTAGCTACTGCTTGATGATTTCATGAGGGCTGATTTAAATAGGGGGTGTGTGGAGGGGACGTGGTATCGGTGCCTAAGAGACATTGGAAGTGAGGTAGAAAATTTTGACCATGCTCTGAATGTCACTATAGGGGTCATTACTGCTCCCAATTTATAACTGATAAGGTACAGATATGTCTGATTTGGCAACTGTCAAAGAATTTCTGGATGGTAAATTTGGGATTTAAACTTTATGACACTAGTGTTTATATTCTTAATGATGTCAAACATCTTGAATTAGGAAGGGTGTGAGCTTTTCTAAGATTAGAACATTTCTACTTTCTTTCATTACACCCCAAGTGCACCTCTTTATTTTTTTGAAGAGAAGAGGCTTACTATGTGAAATGAGGCCACAGAGTTCATAAGTAAAGCTCAACAAAAAGCTTTTGGACAATGACACAGGAAAGCCGAACTCAATCACTAGGAAAAACAGCCAGACCAGAACACTGAGATGCCCTCGTGGGTTAGAATGCAGCATTTTTATTGTAAAAGTCCACATATTAGGCAATTCTCTTGGTGAAAAGGTACTCAAATACATAGACAGGGAGCAGCTGATAGTTAAGAATTAATTAATATATGTTTATATTGCCAATCCTATGCACACATTGGAAAGCTAGCTGTTGTATTGTGCCCATGACAGAACACATTTCAAGTTGACAATGACAACATATTCCTCATCATTGGAATTTGCCAACAACTCTCCCGAAAAGTCAACATTTAATATTTTGACAATTTAACAAGAAAATAATTCATTCTATTTACATTTGCTTGAGGTTAAATATTAGAGCACTGATATATTAAAGGTTTGTAAAATTGGCAGCTAAATGTATTTCAAGATTCATCCAGATAGCGTGATGATGACTTTACATGGTTTTAGTATCAACAAAACCACTCTCATTTCTCCACTCTTTTTAGGTTATCTATAAAGTGACACTATCTATGATTGAATTCTGACTTAAAGAAATGATTGCCATAAAAAGAATTGACAAAGGGGACTGCTTTAGAAAAATAAAGATTAAGTATATGAAAGTTGGGCTCCACTCACCATGTTTAAAGTTTGAGGTGATCACTTCTCTTGATTACACAAGATCATCCAAGGAGACCACAGTCATGGGCTCAGTGACTTCCATGGAAGCCATTCATTTGTTCTTTTTTTCAGTTTTTAAATTAATCTTCAGTACACTATTTTTCACAGAACATAGAATACTACATTCTGAACACCAGTCAGGTATGAATCTTGCTTGTGTCTGTCTTAAATCCACAAGCTGTGTTGTATGGATCAGCACTGACTCATAACCAAACCTGGAAAAACAGTAAACAAACTCTGTGCCCTAGTCATTTCCATATGCAGACACTGGACAGAGATGCTATTTTAAATGGAGTACAGACTTGACCTAAACAAAGTTTTCAAGATGAACATAATAGCCCAAATTCTTTAGAACCTGTGGTTATTTCTACAGGACTACTTCACAATGCCACTGTGAAAAGGTGAATCGCGTGTTCCAAGGCCAGCCCAGGACATCCAACAGCAGCGTATGAGGACAAGTCACTTCAGCCTCACTTACTGAGAGCTATGTTCCAGGCACTGGGCAAGGTGCTGAGAACCCAAAGAGGAAGTGACAGAGATTCTGCCCACAAGGCACTCACAATCACTAAAAGCAGATCTGGAGATGGAGTTTAAGTTCTGTCAAGACCTATCATACTAAAAGGAAGGGGGAAAAAAGCAGCAAGCACATACAAGCACTTGATACTCTACTTTAAAAAAATGGACTTATTGAGACTTGGCAAATGCCAATTATTTAGCCTATATTTCACTTAAAATGTTGTAATATGTCATACAAGAAAACAAAATCTGAATCCTCATGCACTAGGGAGGAGGCAATGACGAGTCCTCCCTCCAGTTCCAAGCCCATATCCTTGTAATTACATTCATGATTCTTTAGTAGCCCAGAGACACAAAATAAATGACAGTACATTATGCTGATAAGCTTAGTCCATTTATTTTGCCTCTAAAGAGATGCATGCATTAAACTTGAAGCACTCTACGTTACTAAAATATTTACATCATTGTACATGTGATGTGGAGGAAACTGTCTTCCTATCATGGGATAAAGGCATACTAGAATGCTAGACTAGGCTTTCATATTTAAAATGAGTCTTGATTCTTCTCAAATGCGGGAAGTACTCTATCGTGTTAAAATTTGCCGCTACTTGATGCCAAGTAAACAAACGATATAATATTGGACTTTGTAAAAAGTCTACCTCTATTATGAATCGGGTGAAGATACCACCACAACAAATCACCAGGGCTTTCAACTTATCAGTTGTTATTATCAAAAAATATCTTTCCTGGTTTCAGTGTTCTTGCTCTTATTTTACTTTGCCTTGCAGGTTTAAAACACAACACATACTGAAATTTGAATTACACTAACGGGAGGAGAGTTGAGCACAAACAATATGACATTATATACTTTACCAGGTTATGACACAGAAACAAATTCAGGTCATTCTTGACCACACAAGAAATTATTTCAATGGACCTCGAAAGAACATCTTCTTTCCTTGAGACTGAGCGAATAAGACCCACTTCACTAAAACCCGTGTCTCCTCACAGATACAAGTAGGAGACCCAATAAACCAAATTGAACAAGCAGAAGGCGGTGGGAAAGAAGATGCGAGCATAAGAGTCCATTTTGGCAATACGGATATGTATCCTCCCATGTCTCCACGCTCCTGTTCGGCAGTCTTCAAAGCAGCAGAAGAAACTGGCACAGTCCTTGCCATCCAGACACTCGTACCCATACTCTTCATCTCTCTCCTGAAGGTGTGTGGCATTGTTCATCTGAATGGTTGCTGATCGTGGGCGGATATCGATTGTAGGAGCCTGAGACAGGGCAGGGAAGGACAGGGGTCGAAGTTAGAGACCACTGATCATGCTTAGACTCTCCCTCCACATGTCACCAATGTGATGATGAATCTGAAAATGAGTACTCAGGAAATTGCTATGACATCGTGATCTACAATGGGAAAATTGAAACTCAGAAAGAGAGCACATTTGCAGGTTTCAAATTTTGAGCTTAAGCAGTGCAGCTGAAAATAACATCACCAAGCTAATAGCTATAGCGAGAATATTGAACACCAAAGGAAATCAAAATTTAAAGGTTTAAATCAAACTATATGGAATCTTGTTCTGCTAATTATTTGATGTGAGGTTGGTTACATGAAGGCATTTAATGGTACTACATGTGAGTGAAACAGAAAAAAAATGCATCAATTTTGAAATCAAATTCTACACCATGCTTACTTATAGGCAAATAGCCCCATTATTACACTAAGCAAATATGTTAAATGATGTTAATAAAAAAGGCGGAACTATATATATATATAATATAAACATAAAATTTCTTGACTTTATACTACAAAGCTTATGTTTTAAGAGGATATGATACTTTATTGAACATTTACCAACTTGAAAATTAATAATAACTGTTTCCCCCTTGTGCATAGAAATTCAAGAAAGCATGTAAGTGCTTATCACATCCTTTTAGCCTTTGAGGAGAAACTAGTACTTATTAACTACATGCTAACCTGACATTTGCTTTTCAACCAATTTTAATATTTCTATAAAATTAAGGGATATGCCTAATGTTAATTTGGATGAGTTAGCTTTAGGATAATATAAACACAAGTTAAAGAATCTCTAAATCAGCTACCAAAATTTAATAGAACTCTCATTGCAGTGTTTCATATAAGCAACAGGTTTGGTGATCACTTGTCAAGGAGGGATGGATATTTTAACTTCAAGTCTTATAAAGACACTGTTCTTCAAATTTACAAGTATAATCCAGGAAAAAAGGGACATTATGTTTACAAAACAATAGTTAAAATCCAATTTTAATTAGGTTTTATAGAGCGGCAATTTAGTTTTAAGAGGACTCTGTATGGAAGATGTAGCCAATAAAATTGGATACCATTTTAATCTGAGGAGTAAGAGTAAATTTTGATTTTAATATTTTAAAAGGCCCTCATGATCTATAACTCATCATAGGTATTACAGCTGTTGAGCTTGTGGCAAGATCAAAAGTTATTCAGGTAAGCATATAGCTGTATAATCAACTCTAGAAATTTCTAGAACTTTCTCCATCTTAAATATGTTTTTACTAGCAGAATGCTTAAACATCTATTCAGAAAAAAGAACAAAACACCATGTAAGCGTTAAAAGTTAAATCCAGCAATTGCATGCAGTGAATTTTCATTCCAAAAACATTATACCTTGAAGGAAAACATCCGAAGAAGCTTTGGGTTTGTAGACAGAAAAGAGAATCGCATTTTTTTTTAATAAAAAGAAGGAAAAAGGGAAAATAAAAAGAGACAAAATAAGGTAAATTAAAAATACATTTTAAAGACATAGTAATTAAAATGAACTGAAATTGTGAACACAAAGGAGAGCTCTGAGCTTTGGGAAAAGTATATGCCTAAAACTGGAAAGTAGATCTTGGTGATTATTACAGAAATCTTCAAAAAATTAACCCACATTCATCAAAATGCAAAACTCACTTTTGCTCAATCGAGAATAAACTTCCTATTGTCTGCTTTCCTTTAGAGAAATGCCATACATTTGTTTTCTAATTGCAGTCCAGGAGGCCTTACTAAGTTAATCTTGACACAATGAGCCAAGGGTTTAGTAAACAGGAAAATGACATCTTAGTTCACTTAGACTCCCACTAGTTTTGATAAATTAATGAGCTGGCTTAGAAGGGAGAATACAAGGAATTTCTGGTAATTTTATTTTGTCACTCTCTTTAATCTGCTATCTTTTCTATCTGTTTATTTTCTTTAGCTATTTCTGTGACCCTGGATTAAGAAACCCAACTGTTTCTACCTCTAACAAAATCTACTCTGCAGTGACAGTGCAAAATCCACCGAGTAGCGAAGGCCCACAGGCTTTTTCTAAAGGTCTCTTTAGAAGTTGTCTCAAAGCCAGCCTCGCATCCTCATTACAGCTGGCAGGTAGTAAATGGAGGTTCAGTAGAACCATCGTCGTGAGGGAGGATGAAATGGAAAGTGAAGAAGGGGAGGGAGCCAACAAAAAACAGCATAACTAGAAAGCAAAACAAGATAGAAAATACGGAAGTCAGAGAGAGGCAAAATAGAAAAGAAATAACTGCATAAACATAGTAATTATTTGGGAAATTCAAGTGAGCTTATGTTATTAACCATCAAAAATGACTGTGCTTCTATCTTTGGCTATTATACTCTTATATTCAGAGAAACATGTGCTATTTGTGGAATCTTTTGTGGTTTTTCAGAACGTCAGCATGATACAACATAGAATCATCTAGATTCTCTCTTTTGGGTTCTGGTCCCCTCTTGACACTCTTGTTCAGCAGTCTTCAAAGAGTAGGAAGACACTGAGGCACTCAGGCAGCTGGCCACTGTCATGATCCTCAGGGTCTTAGAGCAGAAAACCAGGGAATGCAATAATACCAGAAGGTAGGGAGGGCTGTTATCTTTGACCCTCTTGAAAGGGCGCTTTGACCATCTCGGAGAGGTCCTGTGAGCTGTACCATGTGATCAGATAGATAAATTGTAGCTGCATTCTCTCCTCAACACTCTTGAGAAAAGATCTGTACAGGTGTTTATATTTGTGCCTCGTCCTCTATTTAAAGTTTAGTGCAAGTCAGAGTCATCCTACCCATTTCCAAAACATGTAGACTTCTAAGGAAATTCAAGCTTGTAACTATGTAAATTGTCAATTTCAAATGTCATTAATGTCACTACCAATTGCTATTTATTTTAACAGTATGCATAAGGAGGCTCGGTAACTCGCTTAAACATTAATGTACCATGTTTTTTCTAAAAACAGAAGTCTATGTGATAAATATGCAGTCATTAGAAGTCCCCTGATGGCAACAAACATGCATGTGTACACACATACACAGACAGGCACACACACACACACACACACACACACACACACACACACACACATTAAGTTCTTTATAAACTTCAAGAGGCCTAGGCATCTCAATAAAATGCCTTGGTGAAAGTTTTAATTTCCAACATCAATAATTTAAAAGTACTATAGTAAGTTGAGCATAAAAGATGGAAATCAATAAAACAATTAAATTTGGAACAATGGCAGCTGGGACTTAATTCCCAGTATTCCTTAGTGGTAGTCTGAATCTCCACAAAATGGAGACAGCAAACAGCTATACTTGCATAGGAGCCTGATTTAGACAAGCAGAGCTCTCTCAGGTAACTGGCAACAATAAGTTGATCTCAATAACCAAATCTCATGCGTTCTCTATTTGCCTTGGAGCCCGGAGTCCTGAGCCTTAGCGTGCCTAGAGGCTAACAAAATCAAACCAAGCCCAAACTAGTGGCATTTCCGCCCAACATGCCAATAGCCCCGATGGGAAATGACACATACAGGATTTTTCTTCTTTTTGTCTTTGCCCTTGCTTGGCTTCCGATTGCTGACAAAGTAGTGCAGGGTGCCGTACTCCACCAAAGCCGAGAAGACAAAGATGAAGCACACCGACACAAAGAGATCCATAGCTGTGACGTAGGACACCTTGGGGAGAGATTTCCGGGCAATGGTGCTAAGGGTCGTCATCGTCAGGACGGTGGTGATACCTGAGAAGAGGCACGATCAGAGAGACAACGCGATAAGCGTTCAAGACGGTAACTTAGTTGCCACAGAGGCCAGACTTTACTTCCAATTTCTGGTAAGCAGCCTCAGTACTAGCAAAGAAGGCGTCTACAATATTACTGTCCTCTACGTGTCAGTTATTAAAACAAGCACCGGGTATACACAGGTAAATAGATTAGAGTTGGTCCTGGTCCTTATATGCCTTGTATTTCAGAGAAAAACCCACAGTCATTGAAGGAAAGCTTAATCTCACATTATGGTGTGTGCCATGGAAAATGGCGGAGAGGGTGCTAACCTGGTTATGGAACTCTCCTGGGGAATGCCCCAGCTTCTGGGCTAACTCTCTCACAGCTTACTTATCTAATAATTCCAACCCTTTACATGTTCCTTTGAAGAGCTGATATTTGTTGACAAGCTCCAAATGTAAGAAAAAACACCTTTTCTCTATGAGTAAGTCAAAGGAAGGTTCTGGAAAGAAAATCTTGGCTACTTATAAATGTTTTGGATCTCTGGCATATGGGAAGGGGCAGAAAAATTATGATTATATTAGCAAATTAGAAGTACATCAGGCAGTGCATACAGAGAGCATTATTTTATTTAAAGGGCAGGGACAAATCGTTCCAAGGTGCTGACAAAGTAGGTCATGTATAAGTAACATGATCTGCGTGATGCACTCTTTGACGATCATTATAGGATGAGAACAACAAGCACCTTAGAAAAACAATAATATGTAACATTTACTGAAAACTTCTCTTACTATGCCCCGTAATTGCATTTTATTTACATTTTTTTTCTTTGAGTCTTTGCAAATGAAAATTGTCATTCAGGTTTTATTAGTGAGGAAAATGCAGTAAAAAATCCATATCCAACTGTTAGTAAAGTTATAGAAGAAGGATTTGAACGAGTGAATTAAATATCTGACTTCAAAGCTCTTCTTTTTCCTTCCTTTTCTCATTGTAAAACACTACCCCAGCAAACTACCCCTCCTCGTGGTTGACATAGGGCAGGGAACAAAATTCAGGTGGCCTACGCGTAACGACAAGGCAAAGATCAGACATTCTTTGGGAAAAGCTATGTGTGTCTAACAAAGCAACATTACTCTGCATCTAAGAGTGTTCTAGCTCTTGCCTTAAGAAGTTAATCATCTCAGCCATTTGGACTTCCGGTTTCTGGTTTTTTGAACTCTTTGAAGGCTCACTTCTGGTATAAGTCTATTATTCTAAAGTAGCATTTTCTGTAGTAAGTAGAAATCTCTTTCTGCACTCCGGAAGCAGTAGCTCTGCAGATTTATCGTCTCCAGGTTTTATATTTATTTTTCAGAGGGCGAAAAATGCCCACAAGGACTCCATCATTTCGTGGCATGCAGTGACTATTATTGTTAGCCAGACACTTGTAGGAGGCAATCAGACTCCCCTGCTCCAAAGGGAGACACTGGGGAATTCAAAAGGAGAGAGAGTATTGGAGGGCATGGAGAAAGAAAAAAGTGACATTATACAGGAAAGGAGGAACATTTTTCTTCTAAGATATGGGTCTCTGGTAGAATATGCTTAAATGATGACTGACCAGAACCAAAACACTTGAAGAAAGTTTAAGAGAAGGTAAATATTGTCATATTTCTTCCTGAAGTTCTTATTTACTAGATACAATTTTAGAAAGTTTAGCTAAGTTTCAAAGAACACATGGGTCAATTCATCTTATCCTAACATCGAAATTAACAAAGTATGTATGACGTAATAAAATATCACAGAGGGCAGAAAAGTGTTGGTGGGAAAAGCTTCACAAGAAAGAACAAGCTTTAGGAGAGGAGAGGAGTAATCAGGACAAGACCAGTGCAAATACCATGGTGTCTGTAATGTGTTTTTTACTAATTATTTGATAATACAGTTGTCTTCCTATTTCCTGTTATTTTCTGTGATAATAGCCATGTATCTTAGCATATGTGTTACTGTAACCAGCAGAGCATACTACTGTGTCTCAGTAAACATTTGTTGAATGAAAAAGTAAATGATTAGTCAGTGAAAAATATATATGTGAAAAGTTAACGAGGCTGAGCCTACATTTGAGAATAGCAATCAGTATTTATGATGTGTAGAGCTAGTTTAGCACCTTTGGCCAGGTACTATATACCAAACACTCGATATTACTCAACAAAATATCCACAATACTCCTGGATCTATCCCATGGTTGGTATCTATTTTTTTATAGGTGAAAAATACTAAAAACAAGAATAGTAAAATCTTATCTAGGTTAGTAAGTGATGCAAAAAGGATGGATGCCTGATAGCCAGACGTCAGATGCTACAGTCTGACGCACACTGTTTCATCTTCTGCAATACGCAAAGATGATCGACAACATGCAGTGTGACGCACCCCCAGTGGATCGGAAGTTATCATAGATTCCTCACTTAAGGAAGGGTATGTGCCTGGGTGGTGTTCCATGATGTTGTAAAGGGAATTTAGGAAGCTGCGCATTCCTCATCTCAGATAGAGGATGCGAGAGCAGGGAAAAATCTCTTAAAGCTTTCATGACGATTTAATTAAATAAAGCATAGTGTCTGCTGTGGTTTGGATTCGGAAGCCCTCTAGTTCCCATGGGCTTACAGCTCGGTCTCAGCTTGGCAGCACTGACAGAGGGTGAACCCTTTAGTAGGAAGGGCCTAGTGGGAGGAAGTAAGGTCATTGTGGGTCCATCCCAGAAGGGGGTGTTAGGGGCCAGCCTCTCCCTCTCTTCCTCTTTGCTTCCCCGCCATGAGGTGAACAGGCTTCCTCCCGGCAAGTGCTCCTGCTGTCACATCCTGTGACACCACACAGTGTGGCAGGGCCATCGGAACATGAACTGAAGCCTCTTAAATCATGAGCCAAAATAAAACTTCATCCAGTAAAACTGACTTATTTGAGCTCCTCACTACAGTAATGGAAAGCTGAATAGCATATTACTGTTTAGTGTATTCTCAATAAATGTTAGGTATCGGTATCATTTATTTTAGAAAAGAAAGATCCACTTCTTAAATTGTAAAGCTTAATTAGACTATGAATTAATTCATATTGAAGTTCTTGATTATACCTAATTAGAGCTCCTATTTTTATCAAGAACTGAAAAAATAAATTAGAACAACTGTGACCTTCATTTCACAATCAGGCCTCAAGCAGTACTTGACCTATAACAAGTGAAAATAACATAAGCGAGTTCATCTTAGAAAACCTGGCACAAGATAGTTTATGCAAAATAAATTCTGACACATAAATACTGATCCTGGTTACATGGAAGTTTATTGTAGCCATGTAGTTTGCAATCTTAAAGAAATGTTCAAGATATTTCCTGGATGTTGCCTAGAGTTACAGGAAAAAGAAGTGGTATGATATCAAAAATGAAAATTAGAGAAATTTCCTAATTCAATCCAGCAACAGTAAGTTTGATATGGTTTCTAAACAAAGACTTGTCTTGCCCAGACAGATGAACTAGCCATAGCTTTTGCCAATTCCTCCATCTTGACACAAAATTAGAAACTTTTCAGGTATGTTACCTCACCTTTGATGAATCGAGGGGAAAATCCAATTGGCATTTGCAATTTTTTATTCCCCATCATTCCAATGTGATTACACCTCACAAGCCATCATCTGAGTACCAAACTTTGACTGAGTGTTATGCGCTCAGGATGGCTGCTCCCCAGGCTTGGGTCACCTGTGCCCAGAAAACAGCCAATTTCTCTGAGCAATGTTGGTGTAGTTAACTCACTCATTAGACAACGTGGCTCTAACTATTCAGCAGCAAGAAGCTAAAACACTTCAGTGGTCCACAGAGATCTCATTTAATTCTTGGTTATAAACACTGGAAACGATAGCAGAACATAATGAAATTTAAAGCTGTGCTCTGAAAGGTGGCCACATGTCAGAATCACTTGGATATATTTTTAATCTTAATACCCATACCGTGTTCTTGACATTTTAAATAATCATCTCTTGGGGTTGGATTATGGCACCTGTACTTAAAAAATGTTCTTAATGATATAAATGTACAATTAAAATTAAGAAGCCCTGATCAGAGTAAAGATAGAAGACAGAAATGTGAGATACATGTACTGTCTCAGTTTGATTCCTCACCTTATCATTAGAATTTCTTTCTGCAGTTGTTGCAAAAAGTAACAAAGGCACTGGGACCATAGTGAACTTGTCTTAATTACAAATAATCAACAAAAGGCAGCACTTACTTGGTATTTATTTTGTGATCTTGAATCACTCACATTCTCCCTCTTTCCAAAATGGTCTTTTTGCCAATGGACAATGATTTAACAAGTGACAGAATGACCTATCTACATGGTCCTAAAAGTAATTTTTGACTGATTGGAATCCAATCATCAAACAAAGAGATTAAAATGTTTTTTTTAAATATGTTTTTGGGAAAAGGATAAGTTGAAACATAGCAATGCATTTGAGCCATGTCTTCCTAATCATACACATAAACTAATTCATGACTGGAGCACCAGCTATGTGCCAGGCAGTGTACCAAAACGAAAAAGACATTTATGTTTCTATTTGAGGGATGGATCTGCAGGCATTTAATGCTACACGTTCTCCTTGATGGGAAAGGTGATGGCCCTCAGGTATCAGGCTCCGTGTGTTTGTGTTTTGTTTCAGCATGTAGCATTAGAAAAGATATCTGAGTTGCCGAACAAGGCTTCTAACACAAACTACTGCACATAACAGGAAAAATCAAAATAGCCTCACTGTGGAACAGATGGGAACTAAATTAGGTTTGGAAAAGGACAGATATGAAAAGGATTTTTTTTTCCCCAGTAATCACTTTTGCCCTTAGTGTGGTAGCCTAGAACAGATCGCTAGAACAGAAAAAACCTGCAGTAGTCATTATTTTTGAGTATTTATTCTTTTTGGTGTGCTTTACATGGAGTAACTTAATCCGAATAGAACCCTGCAAGTCAGGTATAGAAAATATGCACATTTTACATGTGAAGGAACCGTAACTTAGAGAGAATAAAGGACATTCCAAGGTCATACTGTGTCTGTGGCTGAAAATAGGGCTTTGCCGGCCTTGTAGTCAAATTTGTAACTAATACATGCAGTGGCTGCATTAATAAGAGAATTATTAGCCCGGAGTGGGGTTCTAGCCTTCACATACCTGATGAGAAGAGACTGTGTTTTATAATTCACATTTTCTTTGGCTCATACTTAGTGACATATTTACAAAATTTTCTGCAGTATGAACATTTCATCTGTGGACCAAGTCCCCCATTATCCTGTGAGTTAGTGGCTTTGTTCTAACAGCTTAAGGCTTATTTTTCCAATGAAAAAAAATATAAAACTCTAAAACAAATATCATCATATATTGAACAAAGTGCAAATAACTTTGAAAGTGTTTTTACTCCTAAAATTTAACAAGTAAATGTTTTGTTTCCCAAAAATATTTTTTTCATGGTTCTCCTATTAAGAGCTACTTACTTCAGATATCATTACAGTAAGTATGCATGTTGAAATTAGCCAATAGCTACAGGATTAAAATGAGTAATAACTGACTGTAGAAAATAAAAGGCCTCAATTCATTTTTTAAATTTAATTTGATTTTTGGCAGGGTCTTACTCTGTAGTCCAGGATGGTCCTGAGCTCATTGTGTAGCTCAGTTTGGCCTGGAACTCATGGCAATTCTTCTGCCTCAGCCTCCCTAGTGCTTAGATTACAGGCATATACCACCATGTCCAGCTTAATGCTGGGATATCAGACCCAGGGCCTTGTGCTTACTAGGCTATAACTCCAGCCCCAAGGCCATGATTCCTAATATTTGTGTATTCCATGGTGTTAATACTTCCATGTTGGCTGATTTCCAACTATCTATGAGCCATCAGTAAGATAGAATTGAGAAAGAATAAATGCAACATGTTCTCATGAAATTGGTATGAGCGATTTTGTGTACAATTTTCCAGAAACTGAAACACAATTCTGCCAACATCAGGGCTCTTTTGTTTAGTTAAATGAAATTTATTATGAAGATAGTCTAAAATGAAACTATTGATGTAATTAAGAAAAACACAATTGTAGTACTAAGGAAATTTAAAACATTATTTTAAAAATAAACCAGCTTTCTTTAAAATGAAACAAATCAGTAGGTTTCTGTGTAATTATGGGCTAAATTTAGGACAAACCAACTTAAGACAGCACATGAAGAGTTCTTATCTTGGGTACTTTTACCTACAGATACCACAATGCAAAGAAACAAGCCTCACCTAAAGATGTTCTGGCTGGCACAGCGTCCTTGTTGATCCAGAAAGATACCCAGGATAGCACAACGATGAGTGTGCAGGGGATGTAGGTCTGGATGGTGAAGTAGCCCATTCTTCTGCTCAGATCAAAGTAGACAGACATGACCACATAGTCCCCTAGAACAGAAAAAGGAATCATGCCGCCACTCGCAAAAATGGGACACATTTAAAAATAAGCATGAATCCAACTCTTCTGCACACACACTTAGAATGAGGACTATGTGGAAAACTTCTAACCACTTGAGATAAAAGTACAAACAAAACATAAACCAAGCCTGAGCTCTGTGTAATTATTTTTGAGTAAATTGATCATATTTTCTTCTTTTAGATGATTTTTAATGTTATGTTCTTGGCCTTTCTGACACATAATATATGAATTTGGGGGGCAATGGAAAAATCATTTCTATACATTTCTATGTATTGTAGAAATTTTCTTTCTTCAGACTTTTATTTATGTAGACCAAGGAGAAGTATCTTGGTGATTAACACTGGTAAATGAATATTTTATGAAGAATATATAGTCAAATTTTTATGTGATGAGTTTGCTTTTCTTATTTTCAGTGAATCATATTTTTGCAGCTATTAATTTGTAATCGTACCTTCATTTTGTGCAATTTTTGGAATACTGGTTTCCTGCATTGAACTGTCCCTGCATGAGTCCATGCACAAAGTCTGATTTAGCCCATTATCCTACAATCAGTACCCAATATCCTGAACGACTCTGAATACCCACTCACTAACTTTTGTTGGATTAATGAACAAGTGAATAGCTGAGTTTATAAATGTAAATATAAAGTCAAAAATCAAAATAAATTATATTTGAGATAAACAAAAGAAAATTAAGCAGAGTCCAGAGTATATTACTAGTTGTTCTAAACTATAGAAGAATGTTCATAACAGCATTAGAATAATTTATTGCTAGACAATTTGAAGCCCAGTATTTTAAAGCCATGATGTATAATCTGCTTTGAAAATTTCATGTCTATTGTTTTGTACCATCCCAAGTAAAATTTAATGCATTTTAGTTTTTAAATTACAAACTATACTATGAAGTCACATCAAAGTCACTATTCTGTAATACTTGTAGTAATATGTATATTAATATTCTGTTTATAGTCTTGAAGTTCTTCAACTTCAAAGACTCTATGACTACTATCAATGGGAGATGAACATATGAGATCATTTTATGCTAAAACATACTTTCTTATCTCTTCACTAGAATATATTTTGCTCGAAATGCATAAATGATTAATTGTTTCAGGTTAATTCTTTGTCTTTGTTCCACTCTTTCTCCACTGACTTGGCTCGTTTAATGTGATTTGAAAATATAATATCATAGAAGCTTCATAGACAGAAGGTTGACTGAGCAAAGGGTTCCCACAGTCCACTTGTTGGCTACATGGAAAACCTGTTACCCTTTTGAGCTGCAGAGATAGAAAGTCTCTCACAGACCGCACCCGTTAGGGAGGGCACCTGCAGTGGTGCGTCATGAGGGTTTTGAGTGCCTCTTGGCACTGCGTGTTGTTAGGTTCACTTCCATCACTGACCTAAGTTTAGCCAGTCGGAGAGGGTTGTATGACCTGACCCTGAGTGAGTCAGGAGGGGCTTCCAGTGGGACATTAGTACCTCACAGTACTGGAAGTATTGCATGACTTAGCAATTATGCTCAAGAATTGAAGGTGGAATTTTGTGTTAATAATAAGCAGATTTCATGTAATTCTTGGAGATTATGCTCCCCTGTCTTATCTCAACATACAGCTATTTATAGCCAAGGCATTTCATAAATTAGTTTGATTTCTGCTTTTGTGCCTGCTTCAAATATAAGACAGGTTAGAATGAAAGAGATGAAGAATTTCACTTCAGATGACCTTTGTTCATGTCCACTTTGTCCCTTCTTACTAATTAGAGTACCGGAAGCAAATGTAAATTTTCTCTTTCTATTTGGGAATAATAAAGAAACAAAAGTTTTCTTTTGAAATTGTAACATCCAGTGTATACTTTGGCTCCCATTTTCTGTCATGAGTTTACTCCATGCTTTAACTTTATTACAATTTAGAAAACTTAATACCTTAAAGCCTTCCAATATTAGTAACATCTTTCCTCTTTATCATAAGTGATGAGCAGCTGCACTCGCACATTAATGATTGGGCTCTTTAAAGGTTAACTATAATTTTGCCCAGTATTAACAACATAATAATTTTCATTCAGTTCTGCATTTCCCTTTAGGTTGGGAAGAGAACTTCCTAGACTACTTCTCTTATCAATTTCTATTATAAGATAACAGCTTCTGAGCGTCTTCCTTCTCGGCCCCTGAGTCGAAAGCTTCCCTACCCATGGATTATAAATTCGGCCTTGGGAACAGACGTGTAAAAGCAAAGCAGCTTCACGGTGGCAGCCTGACGTCTGGCTTGTCTCGACGGCCACGTCACTTCTCGTATTTTTAAAAACTCTTGGACTGAGAAACCTATAAAATCAAATCCCTTTAAAGTGCTGCCCTAGTGATTTCCCAAGCCGAGAAAGTCTAAATGCCAGCAAGTCAACGGTGGTTATTACAGTGACTTTGAAGTTATTATTTCCAGGGATTTATCTTAACATATGATGCTTAAAATTATCACATCTTGTAAATTAGTTGTGCTCCTGTTTTGTACCAAACCTAGTCTACACAGACATAGAGTATGTGTGATTAAAGGGAGGAGACATACATTTGACTTGTCAGCTACATGTGTTCATTCGCCTGTGCCCGCCCCCACCCTGCTTTTTTTTTCCGTTGAAATTCTGCTTTATTATTTGAAAGTCATCATCTGGACAGTATTGACCATGGAGAAGGAAGCAATGACTTAAAAGCATATGAATCAAAAATTGTACAATGATAAAAAATTAAAATGACTTTTAGACTTCAGTAGATTGAGAGGTTCATGATTCAGGAATTTACAAAGTGAATTATCTAAGCAATTTTAGCTTTCTTCTTGCATAAATATAGTAGGATTTTTTTGTTCATGCATGAATTCCAAATTCTATAACACCTTAGAGACATGGGATTTGTGGAATCAACAACTGTCTCTGCCAACCCCTTTATCAGAGCTTCACCCCCTTTCCAGCTAACCACGGCCCCTCTTTCTACCCTTTTAATCATGTTGGGGCCTCTTATACCATTATTGTGTGGATTTCATAAGAAAAACACTCATCTATACTCAGTCCTTTCGGTTTGATCCATTTCACTGAGCATTATTGATTCAAGGTGGCCTCATTTCTATTCAAAATTTTCATATCTGTGTTTCTTTATGGCTGGATAGTATTCCGTTGGGTATGAATACCACATCTTTTTTAACCATTTCTCTATGTGTGGGCAGTAGGCTGTTTCCAGGATTTGGCGATTATGAGTTTTGCTGCTATAAACATGGATATACATGTGTCTTTTTGGTATATTGACTTTATTCCTTTTGAGAACATGCTCAATAGAGATCAAATGGAATTTCTATTTTTAACTTTCTCATGAATCTCTAGTCAGCTTTCCATAATGGCTGTACCAGTTTGCATTCCAACCAGCAGTGAAGTAGAGCTCCTTTTTCTCCACAGCCTCTCCAACAGTGTTTCTTGAGTTCTTGATGTAGGCCATTCTTACTGGAGTGAAGACATAGGGACAGGAAAGGGTTTTCTGAACAGATCACCAATTGCATAAGAAATTTCAGCAAGACTCAACAAATTGGACTACATTAAACTAAAAAGCTTTTGCACCGCAAAAGAAACAATCAGCAAGGTGAAGTGACCACCCACAGAGTGGGATAAGCTGCTCACAGTAACACTTCAAAGGATTAATATCTAGATATACAAAGACTCAAAAGTATACCCCCCAAATAAAAGACCCCAACAAGGAGTGGGTAATGAAAAATGAAATGAAATGAAAAGAAGTTTCTCCAAAGAAGCAATACAAATGACCAACAAGCACCTCAAAATGTCTTCATCACTGGCCAGCGGAGAAATGCAAATAAAAACAATGTTGAGGTTTGTCCTGTTTTTTGAAACAAGGTCTTGTTCTGTAATCTAGACTGGTCACAGACTCTCCATATTGCCCAGGCTGTCCTCAGATTCATGGCACTTCTTCTGCTTCAGCTTTTGGAGTGCTGGGATTATAAGTGCATGCCACTATGCCCAGCATAGTCTGGGGAATTGAACCCGGGGTTCTGCCTGTGCTATGCAAATGAGCTAATCTCTGAGCTATGCTTTCAGCCTTTCCCCTATTTTAAATAAAGTTCTTAGGCCAGTTTTATGAGAAACTATTGTCCGTGAAAATGAAACTTTGATTATTTTTAAAATTGTAATGTCAGAAACCATACGACAATGTTAAAAATAAATATTTGATAAACTAACTTCTTTCTACATAAAATTTTCCCCATTCAAAAACATCCTGGTTTTGTGGCAGAGAATTCTTTGCATCCTTTGAGCCATTGAAATAATAAAAATAATTATTTTTTTAGTTATCAGTAACGAGTGCCTAGTAGGAACAGACTCTCGACTGAGTGGTTCACATACGGTATACTAAAACATCCTAAATAGTTTATCATGATCGTGGAAACTCTCAGCCTGGAAGATACCATTTTGTTGACTTTTCAAAATTCTTATATGGAAATAAAGAGTATATCTTATTCTACTAGCTTAATTTTGAAGGCATAAGGAATGTCATTATCTAATTTGTTTTTTATTTACTAAAAATTTTTATTTAACTTTTAAAATTTATTTTAATATGCTTTTCCTTTACTAAAGATTTTTGCTTTTTAACTTCTGTTCATGTTTCTGAATATGCATGACTATATATTTGTTAATATGTTACTATCATACAACTTGTGAATTTGTGTTTGTATATATTGTATTTGATCACTTTTCTCACTCCCTCTTAACCGTTTCCTCCTCTTTCTCCCCATTCTCAGTGTCTTTTTCCTTTCCTAACAATCCTTTTTCTTCTTTCTCTCTTACGTCAGGGTCTTTTTGTGCAGGTGTTTGTGGCAGTCTCATATAAGGGAGACCTATTTATACCCAATCCTTTGAATTTGGTCCTTTTCACTGAGTATTATGGACTCTAAGTGGTTCCATTTTATTTCAAATGCTTCATATGTGCCTTTATTTATGGCTTCATAGTATTCTATTGTGTTTAAATACCACATTTTCTTTATCCATTCCTCTATTGATGGACATGTAGGTTGCTTTCAGGATTTAGCTATTATGAATTGCGCTGCTACAAACATGAAATACATATTTGTTTTTTGATATGCTGACTTTAGTTCTTTTGAGAGAATGCCTGGTTGCACCACAGATGGGTCAAATGGGATTTCTATTCTCAGTTTTTCAAGGAACCTCCCTACTGGTTTCCACAGCGGTTGAGCCAGATTGCAGTCCCAGCAGCAGTGTAGAAGTCGTCCTTTTTCCTCACATCCTCCACAACAGTTGTTTGCTTCAGTTCTTAGTGGAAGTCACTCGCACTTGGGTGCAATGACCTCACTGTTGTTTTGATCTGCCTTTTTCTGATGGCCAAAGCTGTTGAACACTTTTTCAGGCACTTTTTGGCTCTGTGTAATTCCTCTTCTGAGGAATTTGTTTCAGTTGCCCATTTTTAGGAGAGGCATTTATTGGGATCTATGTTTTAAGCTCTTTATATATTCTAGGTATTAGTCCTTTGTCAGAGGCCTCACTGGCAAAATCTTTCTCCCATGCTAGTGGGTTGTCTCTGCACTCTATATATTGTTTCCTTCGCTGTGCAGAAGCTTTTAAGTTTGATGTTGTCCATTTGTTTATTCTTGTTATTTCTCGTGCAGATGGCATTTTATTTATGAGGTCCTTCCCTATTCATATGTATCCTAGAGTTTTACATACTTTGACTTCCGGAAGAGTCAGTATTTCTGCTTTGATTTCTAGGACTCTTCGATCCATTTAAATTTTCTTTTAGTATATGGTGACTATAGCAACGGATATGGCTCTAGCTTTATTATCCTGCATGTGATATTCCAGTTTCCCAGCATCATGCTGTCTTTTTTCTAGTGAAACATTTTGGCCCATTTGACACAAGTCAGATAAATGAGAGTGCTAGCTTGTCTCTGCACCTCAAATTCTATTCCATTGATCTTGTGTGTTCTTGTGCCAATACCATGTTCATTTAATTATTGTTACTTTGTAGTATTTTGAGGTCCGAAATTCCTCCAGTTTCACCTTGATTGCAAAGGACTGTTTTTGCAAATTCTGGGTCTTTTCTGTTTCCATATAAATTGTAGAGTTGTTTTTCTTATTCCATGAAGAATACTGTTGGTAATTTGATTTGTTCTGCATGAATCTGCATAGCAATATTGAACATGCTGCCATTTTGACAATGTTAGTTCTTTCTGTCCAGGAACAAGGAATGTCTTTCCATTTTCTACACTCTGTCTCTTTGTTTAAGGTTCTGTGTTCTCCTCTGTAGAGATCTTTCATCTCTTTGGTAAGGACTGCTCCTGAGGATTTTTGTTGTTGTTGTTGTTACTGTTGTTGTGAATGGACTTGATTTCTTGATTTCCTTCTCAATGGGTTCGTTATTTGTATACTGGAATGATATTGATCTGTGAATGTGGATTTTATAGCTTGCTACTTTGGTGAATTTGCCTGTTAGTTTTAAAAGACTTCTGGGGGAACTTTGGGGGTCTTCAATTTAGAGTATCATGTCATCTGCGAAAAGCTATATGGTTTCTGCTTCTCTTCCAATTCATATTTCTTTTACATCTTTCTCTTGCCTGATATCTGTGACCAGGATTTCATGCACTGTGCTGAACAGGAGGAATGTTTACTGCTATGCATAGAGCATGGAATTAGATAATATGAAGATTGAAAATTGTGGCATCTTCTTACAATTGATTCTTAAGTGTATGGTAAACATATAGTTAAATGTATATGGTGAGTACATAATTAAATGAAAGCCAGCATATTATTTCTTTATAAGCAAAGTAGAGATATATATATTTAGACAAGGTAGTAGATATCTACTTTTTATGTCCCCATTTTATTAGTATGTACCTAAGATATACATAATATTGACATAAGTAGATATCTACCTTGATCACCTGTCATTAAACATTTAATCTAAGGCATAATTTCAGGGGATTAGTTTGGACATGGGCAGGAGATTTGATTGGCTGAATTTTCATTTGAGAAAATGTTTTCTGAATTTAGTTCTATATCTTAACTTGTAAAATAAATTTAAGATGAACCAAATACCCAATTTTATGAGTGACAAACATATAGGATGCTTTCATATTTTTTGTAGTGAGAAGGTTTTATTGAGCATAAGATATAAAAAAGAAAAAATCACAGGTTTACTTAGGGTTCATGTACTATAGATACTTGATATATAGTTTTTAAACTATAACATTGGTTATAATTTTTAAACTGTAACATTTGAATATTTTTGAAATAAAAGTAAATCAAATAAAATCACCAATACATAAAAATTTCCATTATTCATTGAGAAGAGAATTTATTTATTTATTTGTTAGTTTGTTTATTTTGAGACAGAGTCTTACTCAGAAGAGTGGCTGTTCCTGAACTCAGTAGGTAGCCTAGACCGGCCTCAAACTTATGGCAGTTTTCCTATCTCAGCCTCCCGAGTGCTAGGCTTACAGGTCTGTGCCACCATGCCTGGCTTAAGAATTTAAATTTTTAATTAAGCTGAAATAACAAGTGGAGAATTCATGTGCTACTAAATATACCAAAAAAAGATTCTCAGCTTCAGTACTGCCAATGACATGCAGAGTGAAATGGCAATATTTTATTTTAGCCTACTAGACTGGAAAAAAAGAAACTAATCGCTAATGTCTAGTATTGACAAGATCAGAAGAAGGCATAAAGCTACACGCGATGAGGGTGGGAGAATAGACGCTGATGTAAACTTTTCAGGAGGTACAAACCTTAAGCCTGACATGCCAGCATCATTGGATTAAGAACTATCCAGTTGAGCAGTAAAGGCTGCTCCATGTCGTGTCTGGGTGAGCCACAGTGGCTTGACCTGGGGTGCTGCATGTGGTCCTGGCCCTTTCTTCTCCAGCCAGTACCTCCTGTTCTGCATTTTAGCACCCAGGAACTGAGCAGCTCTGCTTTTCTGCACGCTTCTGCTGTAATATTTCTACACTGGGGCCAACTACCGATGGGCTGAATCTCCTGAGCCCGAGCTGGATTGAAACTCTTTTAAGTTGTAGGTGTCGAGTGTTCTGTCTAATCACAAGAAATCTGATTAATACAGAAGGTGACTGAAAGTATATTTTTACAAAAGATTTTATTCTTAGATTTCTGAAATAAATATTACAGAAAAATTTTTTTCAAGTGCTGTCTCTCACTTGGCCCCCTAAATTGTTTCCTGGTCTGCTATGTGCCCAAATGAGTGAGGAGATTCCCAGTCCTTGTGCACAATCTCAAGCTGTGAGCTTAAGCCATTTAGAACATATTTGTGAAAAAAATCCTCCCACAGTAGTCAGTTGTTGACTGGCGTGCATATTAACCCCCCGGTGGTTCTGCATGCATGATATACCATTTCCAAAAATGGGTTAGTCTCTAACTCTTGTGGGCCACAGAATAGTCAATACATTGGATATTTAATACATAGGATAAAATATGTTAGTTCCTGTGAGGTCAACGAAGGAAAAATATTTAGCTAAATTGTCGCCTTTGACATCAAGAAGATCTCAGGCCGATAAAGGCATATCAATCTGTCATGGCCACACAATGGCACAAGGGATCTCATAACATAAATGTACAGTAATTTATGGTACACTCCAGAATTAAAGATTCTAGCAACACATTTCTAGAGTTCTGATTAAACAATACCAATATTTACCAAATGGCCCATGATGCAGGAGATGCATCCCATGGTTAACACCTTTTCAAAGAAAGCCCTGCCTTCTTCCCCTTGCATAAAGGTTACCTATAATTGAAATTTAACCTATGTATTTATCTTTCGTTCTTCTTTTCTCATTCTCTAAACTGTGTCCAAAGTAAAGTTAGTATTTCTGTTTCATACTTCTGTGACTTTCCTTCATTTTTCCTGGCAGCATCTCTACTCTATTGTTAACCCTCATGTATCTTTTCCTCGTTCTGCACTTGTGGTTATCCACACGATAATCAGTACCAGTGCTTACACCTATAGTCCTTGCTAGCATACATGCAACAGATGTTGTCTACATTGGTGACCGCAATATCTGTATTCGAATATGAAATAGCATTTAAAAAGTTCCCTTGCATAAACCACACTCCAAGCACTCGACACTACATGTAGCCCTGTGTGCTGTTTCCCATGTGCAGATTACAGAACAGATTCTTCCACGGAGAGCTCGATTAACCTGCTCATGCAGCACTCATCTTCTAGACTCCGTGGCTGTGCAGACTACTTCCTTCATGTTTCTCAGAATGAAATCTATATTTCTCAGCAAAGGAGTTTGGGCCGTTTCACGCCACTGCATGCTGAACCATCATCACAGCCTTGCTGCATTCTAGTTATCATCTCTCCACGTTACGTCCAGCCAACTGACGTACTTTCTGCCTTCCCAAGGGACAGTTTTCCTGCTTTTGTTCTAGTTTGTCATAAGTTGGCCGGGCTCTTAGAATTTTTCATGCTCTTTGATCGTGTCATACACTCACACATATTTTCATCCTAATAGTTGCCCTTTTGACACCAGCACACACTCAAATTCTTTATGTTGGCCTATAAGACTTCAAATGGTCTGTTACCCGACTACATCTCCAATTCCTTTCTTTTCTTTCTTTTTCTTTTCTTTTCCTTTGTTTGTTTGTTTGTTTGTTTCTTTCTTTTTAAGATTGGGGACTGGACCTAAGGCCTTTGTGTTGAGTTACATCCCTGGCTCATTTTTTAACTTTTTGTTTTGAGACAGAGTGTCACTAAATGATTAAATTGCTCAGACTAGGCTGGAATTTTGATCCTCCTGCCTCCCCTTCCTGGATTGCTGGAATGATAGGCCTGAGCCATAAGGCCCGATTTCCAGACTCATTTTAAATAATATTTCTCAATAGTAAAAATTCTTGCCATTGTGTAAATGCTTCTGCTCTATTTGGTGCCTCTTGTGGGCTGAGACTTTTCATATGCTGATGGTGATAGCTCAAATTCTAACATCTTTCTTTCTTATTTTTATAGAACTAACCCCTTTCCTTCTTCAGATGCTAATCTATTTAAACCATCATCCAAAAAACCCTGACTGGGTCAAATGTCATTTGTAAAACAGCATAGTAAGATATAAAAACATAAGAATAGAGAGATGGATGGGAACATTGGGTTGTCCTCCAGGTTACCAAGGCCAAGCGCTCTGTCGGAGGCATCTGCATCTGTTTGTTAGCTGTTTTACTCTTGGCAATTGGTATTATGCACCTATAATATCAAAATAATTCAATGATTGCTAGTTGAAGTAAATGATAAAAAGAAAGTTTTAGAAACACTATATATCACATATTATTTGAGATCAGTGCAGAGATCAAAATGAACTTTTAAAATATTAAATTCTTTACAAATTACTGAACTTAGAAAAAAATTTCTGAATATCTTGTTGAATGTAATCCCTGAAGTGCAGATAGAAAGTCACAGTGTGCTGTTGCTAACATTAACTGCTCGCCAAGGCCAGAAAAGGGGTGGAAATCAACGTCACTCACTTGCTGTATGCTTAGCAAAGAAACCCACTGGCAAGCTGGCTCCCCAGAGGGACAATTAGTGAGAGAGCAAAGGGACGTGGTTGCTGAAGCAGAATCATCCTTGCTTTCTATGGTAGGTCCGATGGATGGGTTTTTATATTAAAAAACAAAATGTTCTCATTCTGTTTGTTGCTTAGGTTCAAATGTTGAAGAACATAAGAGTTTTCTGGGAACTATATAATAAACAAAAAAGTTTGTAATGATTGCAATTTTGCCAAGTTAGATCTTTCAGAGACCCAATCAGAATCTCTGCCGAGGACAAGAGTGCGAAACATTAGTGATGTAGAGAGCACATTAAGTTGAGTTTCACATTATGTTCCATAGAAACAGAGTTTATGGGGTTTAGCTCTCAGAGAACAGAATGAGCAAAAGAAGGAGAAAAGCAAAGCTCAAAACTAAGCATGAATTTGCATCAGCTGGAGGAGGAGGGAAGCCTCCAAGGAGCTGGACAACCACACCAGTGCACAACCCATGGGACTAAGTGTGTGTGTGTGTGTCCACGTGTCTGGGGATGGACAACAGTGACGTTATGTTTGTAGCCTAACATAGGGCAGTCTTAATTGCTAAGTTAAAATTGCTCTTTTGGCCACAGGCAATTCGCTGGAGGTGACAATACTGACCACTGGGCAGTCTGTGCTTAAGCATCTGGGAGACTGATGCATCAGCTCAAAGGAGGCAGCAAAGTGACAGGGATAACAATAGTGGCCGTTGAAAGGACCGTCATGTTAGATTAGTTGGGACGGAAATTCCAGCTTCGTCTGGGCATGGTAGTACACACCTGTAATGCTAGCACTTTCGGAAGCAGAGGCAAGAGGATGCCAAATTCAAACTTAGGCAGCACAATTTAATGAATTAACAAGACTGTGTCTCAAAGTTAGAAAAAAAAGAAGAAATGAAAAGAAAAAGAAAACTTGCCAATTGGGATTTGTCATTGAGGCCTATATTCATTGCTTAATACTGAAGAAAAAAATCGTAGTCTTCTTAGTAACTGGCTGTGTAATTCTAAACAATTTCAGTTCTGAGTGCCTCAGCTTCCTTGTTTGTAAAGCAAGGATAATAATAGAATCCACCTCCTACAAGTATTAGGAACACTAAAGCAGTTCAAACTACGCTGTGTTTGGTACACTTCCTAGCATTAATAAAATGTTATTAATATTCATTATTGCAAGTTAGAATAATCTGCATATTTAAAACATGATTCTGACTCATACTAAGTATAGAAAAAAGGATATGAAACATTCAACAGAGTTGTATTTTGAAAGAATCTTAGCTATCCTGAAAGTTCTATCCCCTTGCAGAATTCAAAAGGACAGCTCTTTTAAAATAAAACTTCCTGGTGTCAGGCCCTTGGCTCCTGCGTCCCAAACCCATATGCCTTCTACAGAAAGAAAGCCTTCTCAACTTAAACCCATTGGGTAGGACCATGTAGATCAAGGGAGTAAAAGTGGAGAGCCACTGTTGAACGCAGTTAAGATAAAGAGCTGGTCTGAATAACAGAAGCCCACAGCCTCAAATAAAATTTGCTTTTATTTGCTCTTCAGTCACGTTTAAGGTACGTAGTACCTTCAGGAGGCTGGGGACACAGGTGGAACACTAGCCTGTCTTACTCAATAACTATAGAAAACTTTTTCTCTTGGAGAATAGCTTTAGAGGAAAAGAAGTTCAATATCTGCAAAACGTCCAGAGTGTGGTGGTTTTCTGCAGGTTCATACAAGGAGAAATTTGCTCATGTCTCCTTTTAATAGAAAAATACTCAGTATTCGTACATCAGTTTCTCTCTCTCATTCTTTAAAAAATGAGCATAACTAACTAATTCAAAGTGGAATATGGTAGTGCAATTCATTATCCCGAGTCCACCACCAAATTCCAAAATTGCAGCAAATGAATTTACTTTGGATTCTATTTAAATAAAACAACTGTGGTTCAGAAATTCAAAGCCATTGGTACAAATTGATGTATTTATCACTCTGATCCATCAAAAAGGAGCGAAATTTCCCAGTGTAATTAAAGCTAACTCCTGCAAACATCTGACTAGGTATTAGAGCATGTTTTATATAAGAGCAGAGCAGTTCTCGGAAATAAATCTAGTCCTGGGATTCACACATCAGTGACAGTGACAACAAAGGATAGGGATAACCAGTGATGACTAAAGCTCCAAGGAAACAGCTTTCTTCATAATGAGACTATTGATTAAATAGATGGATTCTGGAGACCCTGTGGAGAGATATATATTTCTCATAGCCAGACTCTTAGGGGCTGACTTAGCACTTTTTCATGGTCACATCTATTGTCCTCTATATTTATGACCATTGAAGAGATTATGTCAACTTAAGGCAATCAGGAACTACACCTGGATTAGGGTTTGGGAGCCACTCCTAGACTGAGTACTGAGAACCAGCCTGGATTAGAGTGTGAGTGATTTGTGGGCCCGCCAGTGAGGGAAGAGCAAGCACCCGGATGTGGGAGGGCCAACTGGAACTCCAAGAGTATAAAAGGAAGGAAGAAGAATGTTACAGCTCCATCCTCTGGGAAAGCTCTCGCCTTTGCAGTTGTCTAAGGGTGGTTTCCAGCCTTTGCCATAAATGGGCAGTGGGAAACCTTCTGAAACCATGGACTGCTGACGAAAAGAAAGAAGAAAGAAAGAAAGAAAGAAAGAAAGAAAGAAAGAAAGAAAGAAAGAAAGAAACTTTACTTTCATCTTAAAGAATTTAAGAGATGGTTTATTCTGAAGGTGAATACTGAAGGGACCCACCATTTCAGATTTTCCCTGAGGTCCTGTTTGCCCTGTCATCTTTCCTGTATAGCTGTCTCAGTGACCAAGTATCTCACTAGCTGCTGATACTCTGCCCCGAGACTGCTGTTGGAAATCCCTGAGAATCAGGCCCAAGGCTTCAAGTAAAATTCAAGTCACTGCTAGATTCCTGCCATTATTAGTTTATTCTTCTGTAAACCTGCGGTTAATAATTCTTCACCCGCTCCCATTTGTTCTTGTAATCTCTCCCATTTCTCTCTCTCTCTCTCTCTCTCTCTCTCTCTCTTTCTGTGTGTGTGTGTGTGTGTGTGTGTGTGTGTGTGTGTGTGTGTCTTAATATGTAAGCCCACCCAATCCTTGCTTTGGCACTGAGAATTCTTTGGGGCATGAGCCTGTTCTCAGTCACTAGTTAATAAAGGACTTCTAAAGTTTTCTTAACAAAGTGGTGCTTCTTCTCAGTTAAAGCATTATGAATGGGCTGCAGGAATGGCTCAGCAGTTCAGATGCTTGCCTAGCAAGTGTTTAGGCAAGCATTAAGTACCCGAGTTCTATTCCTCAGAACCAAATAAGCCATTTGTAGTGGTTTATGCTGGTAACCTGCCAGTAATCTCACTATTCCGGAAGCTGAGATAGGTGGACTGCTGTGAGTCTTTGGCCAGTCTGCGATCCTTAGTGAGTTTAGGACCAGCCTGGGGTATAGAGCAAGACCTTATCACAAAACACAACAAAACCAAAAAAAAAAAAAATTACGAATAACCAAGGCCCAGGAACACGCATTCAGGATTTCCCGAGTAGCATGCTCTATGAGCAGTTGTTACCTACAGTATTTATAGTTTTAGAATAGAAAAAATTATAAATCAAAGCATAATTTGAAATGATTGGTGGAAGCATCAGGTAGGCGGGTCACGACCCAGGGAAGTGGGAAAATCTGCTATAGTTAGGCCTCAGGTGTTAGCTAATGGCCTTCTTAGCTCTCAGGTTGGTGAGAAGCCAGAGGTTTTTGTTTTTACCTAGTAGGAATATTACATATCAAAGGATTTATTGCAGAATGTTGAGTTAAATATAGAGAAGAACAATAGATGGGCTCCTAACAGTCTGGCTGCGTGAAATATCCAAGTCTCTCCTCAGGTTCTCTGGAATATATTTAGCTAATCAATATTCTCATTATGAAGAAAGCTGTTTCCTTGGAGCCTCAGTTATCTGAGCTAAAAATAAAACTTTCCTGCCTTAAATTGTGGATATTGGGTATTTTGTGCAGCAACAAAAGAGTAACCAAGATAATAGATAAACTTACCATTGAGCGACAGCTTTTTGGTTTTTGTTAAAAGGCTACCTACGACTTTTAGCAATAGAGGGAAGCCACTGAGCTTGTTCTTATTTATGCTACAATCAATATATCTGTGAAAACCATTAAGATACTTAATATATCAATAGCTCATAGGTTTGTGCCATAAAATTATGCTCTTTTGCTCAGCTCAGACTCTCACTTGCAGACTAATTATATGTCAACATGGTTTGGTAATCAAAGGTAACAAAATATTGTTTAATGCACAGTTAGTGTGTAGGACTAACATTCTCTTAATTGTCGACTTTCACAAACCACACTGCAGAAGAACTTTTAAATTCAGAATTAACAACTGCCTGTGCTTGGCTCTTATAGAAAATACTTTCAGCAGTTTAGAATAGAGATAACTATAAAGCACGTATACAATAGTATAGTTGTTTTTCTTAACTTTTATTTTTAAAGGTTAGTCTTAAAAACATAAAATGGGTTCTAAGGAAAAATCAGTGAAGATCTGTGAAGTGCTGAGACTCTGCCATCATTTGTTTCTACTTCACTATACAAGGCTGGGTGAGGAGTGGAGAGGAGGAACTCTGTACTCCTTTTAAGTTAGAGACTATAATTAGTTTTTCAAGGATTTAATCAAAGAATTACAGAGAGGAGTCAATGTATTTTATTTTTCATGTATATGCATAATGTTTGTACTCAAGAGAACAAGTATGTAAAAGTCCTTTTGTTATTGTTGTTGCTGGAGATGAACACAGGGCCTTTGCACTGAGCTTTTCTCATCACATTGATTTCTCTGTCTGTCTATCTATCTATTTTGAGAAAGGTCTTACTAAATCAGTAATTCGCCCAGGCTGGGATGGAACTTGTGGCCCTGCCTTGGCCTCCCAGAGCCTGGGATTAGAGGTGTGTGTTCCTACACCTGACTAGAGATGCCATCTTATTCTTAGTTTTATTAAATTTCCTCCATTTTCAGTTTATGAATTACTTAATATTTCTGACAGTGTTTGAGAGCCACCAAAAATTAAATATTTAAAAAGAAGTGAGAGAATTTGATAGAAAAAGAAGAAGAGATTATCTGGAAGTACTGGTGAAATGATATTTCTAAAAATACATTTCATTGGGTATTGGTTCCAAAATATGCTGAAATTTGTCACTTCTTCAATAAGAAACATTTGACTTTGGGGCCCCACATGTTATAGACTGGAGGGTCATGAGGTGTTTCTGCAAGGTAGGAAATGTTTGCCTTCCACTTGATACTTGAAGCATACACTGTCTCAGAACTAGGCCTGTGGACAACACTTGCTATGACTTCTAATACAGCTGTCCGCCAAGGCTTTCTGTGGACACAGCCTTTGTGAGGGGGTCTCAGCATCCTCCAATGCTTACCCATTCAGAAGCACTGAAAAGAACAGATTTCACTTTTACCTCCTTCCGCTTTAGTAATCTTGTCTTATGTGATGGATGAAATCAAGACTTTCGTTAACTCAGGTGTTTCCTTACTGTTTGAATCTAGTATCTTTCACTTCAGTCTTTCATTTGGTGAGCTCTCTTGTCCCAAGGCATGGACGGATGGTTCCAAGTTGATCTAGTGGTCTTGACCTCCCCCTACTATGGACGCCCAGAGAAGGTACCATCAAGCTGCTCTGAGCAGGTACATCAAGATGTAGATCTTGCACATTTTTCTTGGGTCAATTAACATTAAAGTCAGGTTTGGGGAAGAAAGAGTCAGAATGCAAGCCTTAATTAAAAACTAATCTTAAGAAACAGTACTACCACCAGCAAAGACGTCACTTGAAATCTGTCTGTATGAGTTATGTATGTATACCACAAATGTTTCTAAAATCTGGAGATCAAGAGAGACCTGTTATTCTTACAACGCCAAACCAAGATATCTTTTCTGAATAAATCAGCATTTTTGCAAAAATTGTATATTATTCTACTAAGCCTGATGTACTTTGCATGTGAAGCTGAATCTGATTAAACCAGGCACACATTTTATTAGAGAAAAGGTTCCACACAGGTTGAGAAAACTAATGTAATCGGAATTCCAAGGTTTTAAAAAAATCACTTTGACAACAGCTGGGAAAAAAATGTTTAGATTTGAGTAACTGTAGCCAGTGGTTAAAAAAGTCAAATAGAAAAATGTTTCCTGGAATGTCAGATCCCTCTTGAGAATACTATGAAAAACTACAGGCTTAACATTTGGCCTTACCTGTTGTTTATTTCTGAGCATGCAGTTGTAAAATCCCACTTCCTCCAACCTAGGGGACATTTTCACTCATTGGTTTTATGATGGCCATGGATAAGATAGCTGTTAAAAATCATTGAATAGATACCTATATCTGTATCTATGTATACTACTTTCAACAGAATATTTTATATTTTGATAGAACTGAATGTGAGAGGACCAAGGTTCTATGAATGTGAGAGGACCAATGTTCTAACTCCTGATTTTGATGTTATGTAATTCTGAATAAATAACTTCACCTTTCTGGTTTTCTCTTTTTTTCTATAAAATATAACAAATTCATCTAGGTAATAGTAGAAATATTTTTAAATGTTAAACATAATATATGCACTTTGCAATTATTGGCATTATTATTGTTTAAATTTGACCAATGAGAGTTCTAAAATTAACTTCTAAAAAAATGAAAAAAATAAGAATTTTGGTAAAGCTCAGGCTACATAGTGAGTTCAGGAACAGCCTGGGCTACATACTGAGATCCTGTTACAAAATTTATTTTTTGTAAGAACTCAAAACCAGCTTCTTAGTTTTATATTTTTTTTTGTTTCCCAAATTTGTATAGGTTAGTTTGTCTCTCTAGTCTTAGATTTTTTAGATGAAAAAGAAACAGGTAATAATAGTTATCCTGACTTTATACATTGGTATTAAGAATTAAATAAAATAATTTTTGTAGAGTGTTTCTAAAGGGACTGAGATGGACAGAAGTTTGATAGATATTGCTTAATGTTGTTATTTATTTTTATTTTTTAATGGTTGCACATAATTCAGAGTGTCTTTGGCCTTGAGAAACTAGTTGTATATCTATGCTATTCATTTTGGTTTGTATTTACAATAGAAACTTTCACTTTAAAAAAAAATTTAGCTAGTTATCCATTTATTTTTCTCTTCAAAGTGTTTTATGTTTTTATACCCCATGATACAGGTCATGCCAAGAAGTCAAAATCTCCCTTCTTCCAGTTTATAACAAAAATGCTATTGTTACACATCTTGCAAGGCCTCTTCTCTAGTATTTAAATGCTCACTTGAACTAAAAAAAATCCATCATTTTTCTTTTCATTAGAAAAACTATATTCTAGACACAAAAATGGGAGAAAGCCACTGCCCAGCCATGATGCAAAAAGGTTCACCACAACGACGGATGCTTCATGTGCATGTGCATCTCTGCAGACTGAAGGGCCTACAACAGAGCAAGAGGATACAATCTCTCTTGCTCTTCCCCACTGTTTGGCCCAATTATCTTTTTCTGTTTATCAAATGCTCCTTGTTGTGCTGTCTGCAAATTGAGTAAAACTATCTGAACAGTGGGAGCAGCATACAGCCACATACATTTTTGGATTATATTTTGATTTCAGAGCTCAAGGTTCTCAATGTTCATGTCAAAAAACAAATCATCGTTACAACACACTTGCCACATGGGGTATCGTATCTCTTTCATTTATAAAGAGCGTATCAGAGAGGGTTGGTATCAAGATCTTTTTTGTCTGTAGAGAAAATGTAGATTGCCTTTTTAAACAGAATGGGCCTTTGGGTACAATTGGTATGAGAGAAGGATTATATGAACTGAGGTGTGCAGCAGCTGCTCTGGATTTGGCTTCAAATGTTGCAGGATTTGTACAGAGGATTATCAAAGGCTTTCCAAATGTATTCTCTTGAGTTGGCACTTGGTGTTTTTTCGCAGATGGTATTCTGTGTCTATCAACATCAAGAACAATGGCGTCATGCTCTATTCACCAGAGCTGAAGCTATCTCTGGCCTCAATAGACATAGTCTTTGGTGTTTTCTTGGCTGAATTTGGATCGAATTCTGTGGTATCATAAGCAAAAGGGTATTTAGCGATCAAGGCATTTCCTTCATTTTACAGATTTTTCACTTACGTCCCTTAGAGGTAGAGGACTTCGCAAAAGCTCGCTGGTTACGTTGCACAAATTGCACTGAAGCCACGACTCCACCAAAGCTGCATTTTCACTTAAATGAATGAAGTATGAATTGCAATATTGAACCATGGTTTGTGTATTAAATAGTTAAAGGATTTTTCTCTCTCCATTTCCATGCCTACATTCCTGAATTACACTTTACCATCAACTAATTCTTCATGTGGAATAAGAGCTTTTGTGAGTATGATTCACAAAGAATAAAATAAGAAAGAAAAAATAGTCCTTAATTTTAACGTTTGTAGTATTTGCTAAGCATTATTGTTCTCTTGGCATTGAGACGACATATTCTAAGTTAGGTTTACGAAGGAAGATTTCTCAAGGAGAGATTGATTTCAGTGTTAAGGAATTTGCAGCTTCCTCAGAATGTAGTCGATAAGTAATGAGCACATTGAACTCCTTTCCTTTCCTTCAATAGTCACCACTCAGAGAGGAAAACAAACAATAGAAAACTCCATCTTTCCTTTTTAAGCAGTTTCGATGGACTGCACACTCTATAGAAGTATACACGTTAATACATAAATAAATTTTCATAGCAACATAGAGGATTCAGTTGCAAAGATGCAAAGATTGAGGCAATATGTAAACTCCGGTTTGCTAAGCATTTTGAGAGAGTGACAGAAAAGGGACAAACTGTTTTAAGTTAAATGTTCTCTAAACTTTGCAATGGTAGTTAAGGTACTTTTGGTGGTATTTTAGGACACAGCCTGAGAAAGGACAAGACCTCTGTTATTTCCTGTTTGCCCTGCATCAGCTTTAATAGACAGCTTGCAATCTGCCCAACGTCAGATTTGCTGAATTTACACAGCCCATCTTTTACAAAAAGGTTAAAAAAAAAAAGCCGGTGGCATAAAAATTCACCAAAAAACCCCTCACTTTCTTATAGCAGTGTGATTATTGTTCTTAAAAAAACTTACTGATCGATAGAAATCTCTTTAGTTTTAGTTATAAAAAGCATTCCTTTAAACCACTGTCACTTTAAAGTAAGTTAAATATATGCTAACTTAAAAAGATAAAGATAAAGTAGGTAACTTAAAAATTATTTTTCATTAGAAAGACCATCCAGCAGTCATCTAATTCACCCATGACTTAAACTCCAAGAGCTGGCGTTGTATTCCCAGGGTCACACAGTTAGTACAGATGAAGTATACTGACTGGCAGTTGCTTGATTTGGAATTTGAAATTCCCCCCTAGTGACATTCTGTTAAAAATGCTGCACAGATTTTTGGTTTCTTCCACTACAACGATAACCCAAGTCCTATAACTATAGAAATGTGCGATTTTAATTTAAACTTGTTCGATTCTTTTGTCTTCAAGAAAGCTGAAGTCCTTCCTTCCTCGCCTGCCTCCTGGAAAATAAGAAATATCTGTGCTCCTCTTTTGCAGATTACAGGGCAAGGTGGGACAGAACAGGAAGGGCAGAAGCAAGGGAGAAGAGTGGTTGGTGTTTGGGAAAAGTTGATTATACACCTGCCGAGTGCTAAGCTTAGAGTGCGCATTTTGCCAGTGCTCGTTTTTTTCTCCCAGATGTCAGGAGAAGGAAATCCAGGGCAGTTTCTAGCACCCTTCCTTGAAGAGCTGTGGCATGTGATTATGTAAAATAAACCCAGATAAAGAAGGAATGCTGGCAAACAATCCCACCACATTTAGACAAGTGTCCTCCGGGGACAGACTGGCAGTGTCTCTGCCTCTAAGAGTGGGGAAAAAAGTCACTTTCTGAATGTGTGTTGAATCACCCTGTGAGAATCTGAGATGGAATCAATAAAGCCTATCATTGGATGGCAACCAGGGAAGAGACCGCAGGGCAGCTAATGAGGGGAGAGGTACGGCTGGCACACAGCCACCCTCGGTGATCCCCAGGCAAGGAAGGACATCTAGGACTTGGACTGGTGGTGTTAGAAAAGTGAGTTTCCTCCTTTTTTGGTTAATTCAGGGGGCTTATCACTACATGAACCACGTTAATGACTGGATTCTGTACCCTATTTCCCCTTTCTCTGGTCATTTCCTCTCAGAACCTTCTGTCTCATGAAAATACATTTCCAAGTCTGACCCGGTGCCACACAGCATCTCTACCAGATCAGTTCACCCTGAGTCACATACCCTGTGCTCCGACCACGTCAGTTCAGTGACAACACTGTGAGACTCGACATCAATCTAGATTTCCATCGTGACTCTGACGCTTGCTATCTGTTTAACCTTAATGAAATGTCACTTGCTTAGTGTCTATGCCTAACTCCCTTCTGTGCCCCAGTCCATTTTATTTTTTCTGGCTGGTCAGATAGGAAAACAAATATGGTGAACTAGATGTTTAGTGATTGCTTTGTCCAAGCATTTGCAATAAATGGGGAAATTTGAAAGATCTAACACCTGGAATTTGGCAGATGATTTCTTTAGCAGTAGGGATCTGGCATCACAAGACATTGTGGGGTGGAGATATGTGCAGAGACACCCAGTCTACACACTGTCATCTGCCATTATCCCATCCTCATTACTGCCCATGTTCAGAGATGTGAGCTTCCAGTGTTGGACGTATTACATGATAACCTGAATCAGTCCTGTAATCTTAGAGACATCTTAGTCTTAATCCTGTGCTAACGTACACCGCGTAGATGGTTATATGACAAGAGGTGACTAAAACAACCCGACAGGACTAAAATAATATTTATTATTCTCTTATAAAAGTTTTAGTATGGGAGAGAAAATCCATCTACATTGTATCTATTTCTATGTATATATCTCTATAAAAATCTATGGTGCAAGATAATATTGAAGAGATGACCTTCATGTCAAATTTAGATTTGTATTCAAAACACATAGATTCTATCAATATGTGGAAATTTGATAATTTTGCTCAAAATTGCTTCACAAAATAACAAGTTTTAGTCAATGCTGCTCTCTTAATCTTCAGTTCTTATGTTTTTCTACTTAAGTATTTTTTTTTTCTTTCTTTCTTGTTTGCTATTCTTGCAATGAATTCTAATGATCCTTGGTTTGCAGAGGTCATACTGCCTGCAAACTACTTCTGGAATTTTGTAATTGAGTGTTTTTAAAAGTTCAGACAGATAGATTACTACTAGAAAATTGATGATTTCTTACAACCAACAGTTGCTGGTCACCACTCCTGATGGTTAGAACTTGAGACATGTGGGTAAAAATGAAAATCTCAGTGCTGTTCACATGTAACGAGACTCAGGTAAACATGCCATGAAATTACTACTACGAGTGCAAAAGAGGAGAACAAAGGGAGGGAAAAATAAACGTTCTGAGAATGCTAATAAAGTGTTGAAGGGTGAGTAGGAATTATCACCTGAAGAATAACTGACAGACATCCTGTACAGGGAGAATCTGACATATCTGAGGGAAGACAAACTGTTTTCATGGTTAAAATACTGAGTAGCAGGATCCAGCAAAGAGGAAAGTAGAAAGAGATGAACCTGGAGAAGTTAAGCTTCATTTATGTTATGCTGAGCAATGGCACCGGCGTCTTTAGAAGGATGTGAACCATTTTCAAGGCCTTCTACCATCATTATCTGGGAGACTTGGGATATTTTGAGCCAAAGCTAATTTTCTTCCTGCAGACACGTAAAAACTACATTGAAACTATCAGCCTTTAGTCTACCATGTCTAATCTAAATCTAACAAGGTCATTGTTCTCTTAACTTTTTTGAAGATTTTAACTCCTTATTTCATGCCCTAGTGCCTCTATGGTATGAATTCTTAGAATTTTCAAAGATTACCACCAAGTGATATAAAAACTGTCGCCTGTGTTCATTCAATCCCTCTAAAGTGATGGAGCAAGGTTGTCGATTTCAAAGAATTTCACTCACCACTAGAACAAAATTCTAGACACTTGACTTTTAAAATTTATAGTGCAATTTTTTATAATTTCTGTTTTACGAATTATACTAGATGATTGTTGTTTCTAATCAACTCCTCTGGTTCTCTGGCCTACAATATCTTTTCATGTTTAGAGACTTCCAGTCTACTGCTGCCACAACTTTGTTTTTTTCTCTTATGCCTCCAGTGTCCTCTCCCTCCTTTTCTGTAAACATTTCGGTCAAATGTTACAACAACTAAAGCACAGCTATTCAATTCTGTTAAAATTCATCCTAGTCAGCTGACAACTACTGCCTTAATTAAAACCAAACTTCCTCTGCTTAATGTGTGCTCTTAGTCAACGAAAGCTGTTTTATTGTTCTTTGAACATCCTCTTGCCTTAGTAATATTGTAGTAATAGAAAATGTAAATCTCCAAAACAGTACACAAAATGCCAAATTCTAAGCATCACTGAATACCTGGAGTAAAACTCAGCTGAGATCATTCGAATTTCAAGGAATTTAACGGGCCCCATAATAAAATGTCAATGTTTATTCTCAATTTTATTGGCATGTCCAGTAATGCCTCTTACGGGAACGAGGCTTAAGCTATATAACCATGGCTTTGGAAGGGAAGAATAAACTCAACATATTTTACAATCTCATTACTTACATTGAAAATTTCATTGAATGACATGACCCCAGTAGTGAAAAAACATTGACTATCACACCAGTAAAGGACGTTGTTTTAAATCCTAGTGCTGTGACTCCTAGCTGAGTGTCTTGGCAATGTGGCCGAGATTTATGGGGCTTCCCTTACTCTATCTTCACTGGACAGATGGGCTTCCAGTCTGAAAACTCAAAGCATGATTTTTTTCAACAAGTACTTACTGAAAAGCTTTTAAGAAAAAGACACAAATGAGCAGTTCTAGTTTCAATAATTACTCTTCACAAAATTCCTGTTTTATACTTCTTAAAATTTTCCCAACTATATGTTACAAGTAACTAGGTGAATAAATAGTCATATACGTTTCAGCCAGTGCTTATCTTTGTCATGCTGTCACTGATTCTCAGAAAGATTTCTCAAATGTAATTCAACAATTTGATTTTCTCTGGAACAGTATATTCCATTTGGACATCTATAAGGCTGCTCAAAATTGCAATTTGATATTCAAGTGTTTTTTTTCAGAAAACAATTCACAATTAGAAAAGATTATAAATATTGGCAGCCCTCTGTTACAACACAAAATGCCGAACACTGTATTTTATCCTTTATATTAATCATTTAGTCCAAGTGAGCTTTGGGATAGATATTGGTTTATCAATTTCACAGATGAATAAATGTCCATTTAATATAGATAGCATGAGTGACTCACTGAAGTGGTAAGTGTGGGTGTGGCATTTAGCCTACAGAGTTTCTAGCTACTAGCTCATTCCTGCCATTCCCAACTGTGTTTTGAAATTAATAACTCTAAGGAAGCAAAATAATTGAATATTGTGGTGCACATCTGTAATCTCAACTCTCTGGGAAACAGATGCAGGAAGATCAGAAGCGCAAGACCAACTGAGTGACTTAGCACGATCTTGTTTTAAAATAAATAAATAAATAAGAGCTAGCTGAAAATATAGCTCAGTTTGAAGTCCCAGGTTTCAATATCCCATTTCGCAAAAATAACAACAACAAAAAAGAGATAGAGAAACAGAGAGGGAGAGAGAAGGGAAGAGAAGAGAACAGAAAAGAAGAGAAGGGAAGAGGAGGGAAGGGAAGGGAAGCACAACAAACTCCTCATTCTCAGGTGCTTCCCTTTAAAATTCTGTGAAATTGTGTGGTATTATTTGATCATAGGGCCAAACATCTTGACATACCTCCTATTGCATATTTTAGGATACTACACAATGAAGATCTAACATATTTTTCTTCTTGCCATTTACAATAAAAGAAAAAGAGTTTCTGTCTCTGGTTTAATTTTATGAGAAAAGTTAATACATTCTCTCTTTTCAGGAGTTGTTCCAGATAGGCTGATTAAAAAGCCCAAGTGGCAACCACTGACAATAATGAGGAAGTCTGACCCTCGAGTATGGGCGAGGGGCCTGGAGATTTGCATTTTCAGTTAGTGCGAACAGGTGAAGGTGTCCCCAGGTTCTGTTGTTGGAACTGCCTTCTAATTTTTAATATTTAATGACACATTGTACTACTTGCTGAAAACAAGTGAAAGACCCAGGCTGAAGGAACTCCATGACAGGTCTCAAATCCAGCTTAAAATCAGTAGGACAGAAATCCTGCTCTCTCAGGATGACCAGGCAGAAACAGGAGGAAGCTCCCGTTGCCTAAGAAACCTGACATTCCTGCGGTGAGGGTTACATTCCTGTGGATGAGGAATTGGGTCTGGGGGCCAGAGGCAGTTGCTTAATGTTAGTTAGCCAATCGCCATGTAACAAGTCTGTTCCCCTACCAGTATGCTCACCAGTCATGTAACCACCAAGCTGAAAGCCCGCCTCCCTTTGTTTGTAACTAAGAAAAGTCCGTTACACAGAGACCCGAGGCTCTGGGATCGGATCTACTGTGTTGGTGAAAAGCCAGAGTTTAACCCGAATGAAGACTCCCTGCCTTTGCGTGCCTGATCCGTCTCCTGGAGCCTTTGGGATGTTAGTGATCTGGGCATAACATCAGGTTAAATGAACTTACGCTTAAAGATCATTTTACAGATGTTGCTTTCTTAAAACATCTTTAAAAAAACTATGTAGAATATCCTACTCTAACTTTTTATTCAAATACATTTTTAATGAGGTTGGATGAAGAAATTGTGTTTTCTGCACCAATTTTCCTAACTAATTGTTTGATCTTACTCTGTTCTCCAGAAAAAATTCTTCTAGAATGAGTACGAATTTCATTTTTAACTTCAAAGTCTCACCAAAAGTGCAACAAGTATGACTGAGTAAATGACAAAGTGGAGACCTTTTAGCATTTATTTTATATATGTTTTGTATCAGAAAGAGATTTGCCACAGAGTACAGCTGTATAAGAGAACGTGATTTGGGTGGAGGCTTTGCAGACATTCAATCAGTATGCTAATTGCTGACACCTAACTATTTTTACATTTCAAGTCTTTCTTAACTTATAAGACACTTCAACTAAAAAGAAAGAAATTTTGTGACTTGGGTTGGCATTAATTTTCTTAAATCTCACTTTTACTTTTCGTAATAGTCATGATGTCCCATGGAAAGCTTTCAGCCTATGACTGCAACCTAGCAAATTCATAGAGACTTCAAAGGTCAAGACTAACTTTTCTGCTCCCCTTGAGAAAAGATTTTTTTTCAAAGAATTGAGCTGAAAGGCAAAATATTGTTTCTGATAATTACACCTATTTAAATACAAGGACCCTGAATTCCAACACTGGCACCAGAATGGAATGTTGAGCAGAAGGAATGGAGAGGTAACCCCAGCCTCCCTTCCTATAACATGAAGAATTGAGCCAGAGCGATTGGCAAGTATCACACAAGGAAGAGAATGCCAAGCTTTCTATTTCAGTCAGTCCCGAGATTTAGGAAGTGCAGCAAGGTGAGAACTAGGCCTTTATTTCTATAATTATATTTTTTTCCTCTTTCCTGAGACTTCACACCTCTGCATTCTTGGACTTGTTTAACAGTAAAGGCACGAGAAAGAGTATCTGAGGCTTGCTCACTCGTGGGTGGCTGTTTGCTGTTGCATAGTCTGTTGAGTACTTCCATGAGGAAGGCTCACATCCAGCCAGAGTAGAGTACTGGCAAATTCACAACGAGCTTACAGAGAGAGGATTTCTGAGCAGAAGGAACTGAGACTGGTATTATCTATAATTGCCTGATCTTTATCATATGGAACCCCAAGATGAGCACAAGAGAGAAAACATAAATAAATAGTCTTTGCTAAAATATATTTTGTGAAAAAGGTTTGGAGGATAATTGTAAATGCTATTAATCCATAGATGAACTTTCAATTTAGTAGATATTTTAAAATTATATATTGTAAAAAATGTAACCTTATGTCTTTCACCTGGGTTTACAGATTTATTTTTGAATTATACAGCCATAACAAAAATACTATGTACTTATCTAAGCACTTTTTCTAAAATCTTTATTTGTATGATCTTATGAATTACTGTCCCTTTTTCAGGAGAATAAATGGGGGCAGATAAAGGACATCATCCTGCTCCAGAAAATGCATTTTAAACAGATAATATTAAATATTAAGTAACTAATAGTATAATGACATTTAATTATGATAAAGGTAGTGAAGAACTAAAGTGTCAAATAATAGTGTATCACCAATTTGTTTAGTTTATTTTGGTTTGCTTCTAACAGGTATAACACTGTTACGGATGTAACATTATAGTAAGATCCAAATCTTGTCAGGAGACAGAATCTTTGACTGAATATCTTAGATATTCAGTTCTCTCTTTAAGGGCAAACAATGTAAGCTTCTTTTAACTCTGAACAATCTAAACTTCCCTCATGTTATTTAAGGGCATATTTTGTCTGATTTTTGAAATCAGCATATGTATCAGTGCTGTCTGTACCGGTGTGCATGCATACATTTGTCTCTGCATAAACCTTATAGAGTCAATAAAATATTTCAAGTTTCAAACAAAGGATCTAAGAATATGTATTAAATTTATCAGTCCTGCACATCCTCTTAAGTTACTTTATGTAATTAGAATAACCTGTTTAAACATGCAGTTTTTCCTTTAGTGATACTAAGATATTACAAATTTAGTGACAGCAGTAATTAACCTATGCATGTCCTATAACATATCCCATAGAGTTATGCCATATTTTGCAAATACAAAGTTATTGCCGCATAGTTCAATTTCATTTAATTATTCTAGAGATACTGCATAGTTAGCTGAGTTGAATTTTTCAATCTGTAATTTGAAGCAATGAAAATTGAAACTCAGATAAGCCAGAATTTTGCTCAAGTTTATTCAGCTTGCAGAAATGGTAGCAGAATGCCGGGAGTCTAACTCTTCATCTAGAATTCTCTATATCTACTATATACATTTTTAAAGCAAAAGCCATCACACCACGACACTGACTCTGACTTCCTAATACCCACGCTGCCTAGGATATCCCAGTAGGGGCAACTTCGTGTTTTGAAGTCATTGCAATGCCAGAGTGGTGGTCTCATAGTCCCCTTAATGTAATTTGGTATCTTTCCAGGAGTGAGAAAGTACTTCAGAAGATAAGTGGCTTGAATGGGTGAACAAAGCGCCCAAAGACTGTCCATCCTACTTAGAGCTACGGCAGATAAGATTCTCCAGTGCAACTCTCATACCTGTACTTCCGTAGTGCAGAAAGACAAAGTAAAAACAAACCAAAACCACAGAAGGCAAGAATCGCCACCACCACACGACTCTGGCATTAAGGCGGCACACTGTGAAAATCATCTTAGCAAGGACCCACATATAGGGCCTGGGTACTATGAGACCAGGAGTTGGAATCTGATGACACTCTATCCCATCAGCCGACGACTGTCTGGGAGGCACCAGGCGTTGGGGAGAGGATCCTAATATAAGTGCGTGGAGGTAGGCAACTCTCTAAAGTAGGTCCCTGGAGCAGGGGCAATTAAGAACTACAATAGTTCTTAAACAGGATAATGACGGCACTGATACATTCAAATTAAATTCCAAACACACGAAGGTATTTTAAGGACTTCGGGTATTTTTAAGACAATGATTTCCCTGTTCAGAAAAGAATGAAAGTGCAGATGACACGCACTGATGTGCTCTATACAAGATATATATATATATATTTGTGTAGGGTGAGTGCTTCATTGGCCCATCACATAGAGCTTCATGCAAAAGGTGTGGTTTTCCTTTCAGTTCAGTTAGCTGTGGCTCAATATCATTCCAGGGAACTCTAATTTGTTCCAGAAAATTTTGTTTTCCTTGAGCCCCACCAGTGACATCAAGATACAAGCATCTTCAAGTGCATAACCATGAGCTTCATTGAGCACATACTTAGAAAAGAGCTAAGCGGAGATTTGTGGGGCACCTCAGCGGCACTCAGCAGTGCTCCACAAAAGCAGACAACAGTCCTTGTCAGCGGAGCTTGATCCAAACCTCAGTTCTTCCTCTCACTAGCTGGGTGACCTTGTGCTAATCATCATATGCACTTCTCTGTACCTTGATTTACCTACCTGTAGAATGGCTATCATAAATTACTCCACTATGTGGAATAATTGAAAGAGTTAAAAGCTGATCAATTATTATTTAAATAGCAAAAACTTTTTTCGCTTTTTCCAAAACCTGAGATACATTTTCTTTGCAGCAATAAAAAAATCTTGAACCAATTAAAACAAAAGTGAAGAAACCACCTTTCGGTGTGATGTTGTAAGTGGATTTACCCAGTAATTTGTCTGAGTGCATCATGTGTACTAAGTCTCTGACTATGGTCAAGTGGATGAAATTCTGCAGCGAATATGACTTTAGAAATAATGAAGCTGACACATTCAGGTGTCTGTCAGGTGACTTCTAACTGTTTCTTTTGATCAGTTAACACATGGTGTGGGGACAGGTCTGAGAACCTGGAACATACCCGTTGAAGGGCCTTTGGCCAAATCCAGTAGCAGCTTGGCAAGTGTCTCCAGGGCAAGCTGGCCTGAGTTTCCACTAGTTTCTATAGCAAATTGTATAATTGCAAAATGTTTTCTTTCATCCTCATTTTTTATTACTTGGTAATAGCACTTCACCTGAGGCATCATCACAAACAGAATCTAATTTCAACTTTCCTATCTGGTTTTACTAGCTGGGAGAGCTGGACTATTTACTTAATTTCTTGAGTGACAATTTTCTTATCTCTGAAAGGACAATCTATCTACTTGAAGGTTTTTACCTGAATTAAAGAGGAATTTTACATGGACTATCATGGGCAGTTTATTGCAGACAGAATGTTCTCAATATATAAATGTTTTTAATGATTATAATATTGGGTAATGAAGTCTGAAAATTAACAGTAATTATTCTGAAAGAAAGGCTCAGTAGGTTATGAATTTTTAGGAAGGTATAAGCACTGTTTCTCTGATTTTCATACAATGGAAGGTAGGCCAACGTGGACTAGAGAGAAAGACATTGTCTCTGAAATAAAATAAAATAAAATAAAAGATGAAAATGTAAATATAAATTGCTACGCTTAATCTAATTTCAAATTGCTCTCGATTGTATATTTCTCATTTGGAAGTTTAGCTTCTGGTTTTGAAAGAGTTGAAGGACTGCATTTAACTTGCCATAGCTCTTTCTTCCACTCCCAGAAACTCCAAAACTCTCAAGTTCACAGGGCCTTTTAGGTTAGTTGAAAGTGCATTCATCCTAGAGGTCACCCAAACTCTACCTTCCCCTGTCCTTCTCTAAACATATGCTTTCCATCTTTTCCCATTTACATGTAGTCTTGAGCTTTTAATAGTAATAGTCCTTCCAGAATGACAGAAAAATTCCAAATTTTGCCTCTTGTATACTCTTAGATGCTATCACTTGCCATTTTTCCCGAGTCCCAGTGACAAAAAACTGATCACAGGAACCAAGATTGAGAAACAGGAACTTGAGTCACGCTCTTAGCCATATGGATGTGACAAGTGATTCACTATCTCATGTCTCAATTTTCTTACCAGCAAAAAAGTGCAGACACATGCAAGTACATAAGTGTCTATGAGGTCGCTTGCACGTGTGTGTGTGTGTGTGTGTGTGTGTGTGTGTGTGTGTGTGTGTGGTTTGTATTAACCATGCCAAATCATCATTTAAGGACATCAGACCTAGAGAGCATTTTATAGATAATTATTTAAAAATGCTGATGGTGACACATTGCATATGTGAACTGAATTCCCTATGGATATGCAGTATTTTCACTTCCATTGCTTTATTTGCTTCTCTCTCTACCTATCTGACCAAGGAAGCTGGCTGATGTCCCACCCAGCTCAACGATGATAACCTAAAGTACAAAGGGACAAATAGACTCAATTAATGTAATACAACAAGTCAGAGGCAGCCTAGGACTGGGACTTGGGATTAAACTCATTCAATCTAATTTCTCTTTTAAAATTCTACGAAATATAAAATAACAAGTACAAACATTGACAGAAATCCATTCGCTCTTCACAAAGTATCCACAGTTGAAATCTTCCAGCATATATAGGGCTTGGTCATCTTGCTAACTGATTTTTTCTCTCTAAATTGTTTCTTCATTCTGTTTTATTTCAATCTATGATGTAAGTGAGAAGACGTCTGGTAAGCTCGAGAACTTACCAGATAGACTTAGAGAGATCTATTGGCACAATGTTTGGGAACCGATTTTTATATGCTGAGTTTTCTATAAAACTGTCTAGGTGAGCCTATGTAACCCATTTTATATCTCCATCTTCCACTCTACAAATGTAGAAAATAAGTAAACTCACCTACAAGATGGGGAAGTCAGAAAGACAAGGAAGGAAAAGAGGTAAACATGATTAAGATCTGACATGTAGTTGCGCCAGTTCCCCAAGTTAAATGTAATTGCTGTTTATGGAAAACACATACTAATGTATACAATACATTTGGGAGAAAGTCAAGGGTGTCATTGATTTGCGTACTTCTGTCTTTACTAAATAATGGTGATATAAAATATTGTAAGTAATGTGGAATATAAAATACAAAATCACACTTTCTGATAGAAAGAGTGTGTGTATTTTTGTGTTTGTTCCCACTATGTGTTTGTTTTACCTCCGTAACTAATGAAGTTTAATCCAGAAGTTAACATAACTTTGCTTTCCCAGAATATTAAGCATTTTTTTTCCAAAGCCACTTTATGGGACAGCTATTAAGAGTACTGTCATACATAATTGTGTTTTTCTGTAGTCTAAATGGAAGGGTAGAAAGCAAACAGAGCAATCGTTAGTGTCTACAAACTCTCAAGAAATTATAAATCATATTTCTTTTCTTGGAACCTCTAGCATTTCAAGATTTTTCAGGAATTTTTATGCAGAAACTCTTATTCAAAGAGTTAAATTTAGGTGAAGTACTACTATGTTATGGTCATATTGCTAGCTGTTTTCCAGGCTATTCACAATTTCCTATGCATGTTAAGATACTTCAGCTAAGTCTCACAGCAACTTTGCCAGAGTAGTCAAAATTTTTCCTGTTTTCAGATGAAAATGAGATCTGAGAGTTTAAATGTACTTCTTTCATGCAAACATATCTTATTAATAATTTTAGTTAGGACTTAAATCCAGGTCACTTCTCATCCCTAGCCTACGATTCTTTACTTTCTAAAAGTTATGTTTTGCCAATACAGTATCTGTATAATTATATCCAAAGTTTTCCTTTGAGTCTAAGATACCCATAGTAGTTATGGGGTCAATTTAGCTACACTTGATCAAGACATCTCTGTTATTATTCATTGTTACCTTTGTAAAAAGACAAAAAATTACCAGGTTAGGTCAGACAGTAAAACTCTAATGTTCACTATCCACTTGAGTTAATAATACTTAGTAGCTATAAATGTGTGAAGTTGACATGAAGTAACTTGAAAACACACACAGACACACACACACACACACACACACACACACACACACACACACACACACATTAGAACCCTGTTCATGTGAATAGTCATTATCCATAATAAAACTTATGTGCCAATTTATCTAGCTACAAAAAAAATGCCTAAAAATTGCTGTGGCCCACTTCCATGTTATGGGTCCAGAGCCTGTCATTGGCATTTAGCAGCTACGTGGTCGTGTAAATAAGAATAAGTTCTACCTCCTAAAACTATTGCCCATTTGCATAATTGTGTAAAGCGTTTAGCATCGTGTGTTTTATACGTGAAATGCCCAGTGAAAGCTTCAGTATCTGTGCCACCACCATCACCGTCTCATCCGCAGCAAGTCTTATCTGCTGATAGTAAGTATAAACACTATCAAGGCTGGAAGAGTTTTGGGTCCTAAGTATTTATTACTACTCACTTATTCAGAATCAGCAATGAAATGAAATTTTCTTTTTTATACTGCTTTAGTCTAATCTGGTGGCAGTGGGGGGCAGTTGCTTTGGCACCAAAATACCTGTTTGCTACTTCCAATTCTACTCATCGCTGCCCACGTAATGTTATTTTAGTTTAGGGGGAGCATGGTACCTCACGTGCTTCATCTATAAAACAGAACTTAAGCATGTTGCATGTAGAGAAAAGTTCAACTTGTAACACAATGTTTAGCTTAAGTAGAACGAAGCACTTACTTTGCTGGAAAATACTTAACCATATTTTCCTCTTTCAGAGGACTGTTAGAGACACTGAAGAGTTTTTTTAATGTACATAAAAAAGCAGCAATCAGTAGAGCCTGACTTTTTTCATCATTTTGTGGTTATTTCTTTTAAACAATTATTTTATCTAATGACAAGAAAATTATTCTGGTTTATAGTTTGTTGGAAGTTGCCATAACTGATACCTGTGCAGTTGAGTCTCATACATTAATATTTATGGACTTGCTTTTTATTGTAATTAATAAAGCTGACATTTATAAGACGTGACAGTTCTCATCACTCTCTAATCATTTCTCTGTTAGTATCATGTCTTCTCACCTGCTTCTGTTCAAACCAATTTTACCTAAAGAAGAACTTATAGTGATAGGTCATAGATACAGTGAAGTGGATGTGACCCCAAAAAGTCTCTTTGTAAGAGGCTAATTCGAAGACATTATTATGTCTGGACTATATTTTCTCTGTGAATAAGTTATCCTTGCCTCTTTTTAAGGGTAACTCATCACGACATATGATCGTGAGATTTGAAAACCAACAAACTGAAGCTGACACATTACTAGCCAATGACTTTATTCTTGATATGTAAAGTTATGAATTCCTTTTATTCATTCATGAAGATGGTACCTAAGTGGAAGTTGGGGTGTATCCATAGAGTAGGTTGGCTGGCAGTGTGTATTGCATACTGAGTGCACTATTGCTTGTATGGCTGAAGTTCTGAGGACTGAGAAGTGTACTGTGTAGACTTCTACCCTTGCTAACACAGTCAGGTGAAAGATCAATTTTCAGCAGTAAAGACAACATACTAATGATAATTTCACGAGTGGTTCTGTAGTTTGAAATATTTGTTAACATTTTCTTTCAAATCCAGTCCTTTATGCAAACAGAGTATTCACCACATCTCACAGGCCTCATGTTTGCCATTGTGATTTGTTTTGGTCCATAAAATGTAAACTAAAATGACATGTGCCTGTCAAAGCAGAAGCTCTAAGGAGCATGGTTCTTTTTGCATTCCTCTTTAAGCTGTTAGAATAACACGCCACAGAAGGATAAAGGAAGAACAGCAATACACACTTTTTTTTAGTTTTAACAATTAAAATTTTGAATGTTGTTTGCTACAACCATTTGGTGTGCCATAACCTAGCCAGTGTAGATGGAACTTACCATACATGTACACACACAGCTTCTGTTAAATCCATGAGAGAAAATCAGTGATAGACACAGAGATAGATAGAGATAGATATGCCATGACAATAATAGGAAATCAAACAATATAATAGGTAAGGAAATGGAGAGAAGGGCTTGTCCTCCTACAAAGAGAAATTAAGTTATAATCCTAGTTTTTATGACTGTATTGAACTAGAAGTTTCAAGTAGAAAAAACAAACAAACTAACAAAAACCCATGATTATGTTTCAGTCATGTCTTCCATGATCTTGGGGAAAATTAAAACTCTCATCCTTTCAGAATACTTTTCCACAATTTTGGTTGTATATGATAATTTTATCTGAAAAAATGAGCATCACAACAGAAAATAGTTATGGAACATGACTGGGATGACAAACAGAAAGTGTTCACGATGCTAGCACGTGCTGTTACCACTACTGCTACCTCTCCCAGTGTTGTACAGGTAGAATGGCCACTAACAGTTCCATGGACAGCTGAGACACAGGTTTGTATGTGTCAGTCAGGTTTATACAACTAAAGTATTTAAAGTGATAGCAATAAATGACATTCCGCTCATGCATTCTTGATGTAAGCGTCATCTCTTTTTTCTCCTCCTTTTATTGACATGTATGAGTGCAAAATTTTAGGTTTACAATGAAGTTTAGCACTTTGTGCACCTGCGTATCTTGTCAAGCATCATTTCTTTTTTAACAGAAGCTGGTCCAGTCTGTTTCCACTTTGTCCGAGTCATTGTGCTTGTTCCACCAGATCCTGATTTTGCATTCAATCTTTAGCCCCTTCCACCCATTTTAAGCCTAAATTTCCATTGCAACTTAGCATAACCAGACCTTAGCTAACTTACCATCCACCTGTAGGGCAAAGCCTTGAGTCCCTCTTCCTACACTTGCTACTTAAGAACTTGACATGTAGGCAAACAAAGCACATCTGTTAACTTCTGAGTGTGACACAATAATAAAGCCCAAGGTAACTTCTTTTTGAAACATTTAGAATGACAGAAAACCTTAATTCCACCAGGAATTTGCTTTATAACAGATCTGCAAAATATCAGGAAATATACCTTAGCATGCTAACGGTGTAAAGAAACTTCAAAATCAGTCAAATATGATTTTTTTACTTTTAGAAGTGGAGAAATTGTGAGCCAAAGGAAAAGAGATGGCTTGCTCAATGTCATTCCACCATATGCTGGTGCCAGCAAAGCAGCAACCCTTGAACAGGAATTACGGTTATTTTGCTCTATATCCAGCTGTCTAATTTTATTATAGAAAATGAGGAATAGAATTTTGATGCAGAACAATCACTCCGTAGATCTTCAGAAAACTATAAAAGGACAAAGTGTTAATTGGCAACACTATACTGCTAATCAGCAACATACAGAAAAATGGCAACAAAGCCCTTAGCTGCTTAGATGTGAGTTGAAAAGGAAACACAAAGACCACAGGCACAGATGTCCATGTATAGAGCTTCACAATTTTATTTTTATTCAAAACCTATTTTCCATGAAAGTGGATCGTAAAGATAAACTGAATGAGCTGAAAAATCAATTTGCATTGCTTGTGCTAGATGTTTATCATACGCGAGGTGTGGAATGTAAAGCGACATCGGCCCTCCCCTGGCACATGCTGTCCTGCCTCCTTGCAACTGCACCTTGCTGACTCGTGGTTTGCAAGTTGATTTCCTTGCGTTTTGTTCTTTGATAGAAATTCCCTTTGCCACTTAAAGAATAGTCTCCCTTTCTGCAGTTATATATGTATCAATGAATGAGAGAGAGAGAGAGAGAGAGAGAGAGAGAGAGAGAGAGAGAGAGAGATTTGGGAATTGATTATCTTTAATCTCCCCCCAATGTTTATCAGGATATGCATGCACATTGCTTTCTAAAATAAGAAGCAATTCAAGAAGACAAACAGCTCTGAAAATAGCAAAAATGGAAAGTGTATGCTCCCACCTGTTTAAACAGCTGATATCACAATTGTTTTTCCATGAGTACAAGAGCTCAAATGTTTAATATGTAAAAAGGTTTAATATTCTCCTATAATATTTATGGCTTAGTGCTAACTAAAATACATACAACTTTACTCTCACCAATGTAATGTTTCCTTGTCTCGGTCGGATTTAGACAACTGGCCAGACATTCACAACTTCTGACTTCACCTTTGTGGAGTAATTTCTCTGGTAGTGATTGATCTTTAAGATTGAGCTCTAAATTGTTATTCTGTTAATCTAATTTTACTCTCAGTCACTGACATGATAATGGGGAATCACCAAGCAAATTTGATCATTAGGCAGCTACAATTGTTGTCCACAATTGCATTATCCTTTAATGAGATGCTATTACACAGCTCATGAGTTATATGTGGTATTTTATATTATATGACTACCATTCAGTGAGATCAATAGAAATAAATGAATGAAAATCAGGGTACTTGATTCTGTTAGTCATACAAATATAAGTAGATTAGAAATCACATTTGCATTTACTATTCTGGTAATCTTGGTCTTCTAATTTGAAATACTCATATGGCAGACTTAACACTGTAGCTTGTTGTACCCTACAATTAATAAATAAAAGCATCAGGTTACAGGACTGGTAGTGAAGTGTTTGTGAACAAACAATTAGATATGTGTTGGACATGCGAGAAAGCTACATTTGTTGGTCGTCTGTCTTAGCACGTCTTTTATCGTCACTTGAAAGATAATGCTTTAAAGGAGCAAATAATTTTGAAATAAATGAACTGAAACACTATGAATTCAGGAAAGATAATCTACTATAGTGTGGATTTAAATGCTTGCCACAGGCTTATGTTTTGAAAGCTTGGTCACCAGGCTGAGGTACTATTAAAAAGTAGTCGGACCTTTAGGCGGTAAGGACTAATTCCAGCTCCTGAAGGAAATTAGACCCCTGGGGAATATCTTCGGAGGTGATATGGGGAGCCCACCCCCTAACTATTTCTTTGATATCTACTCACCATCAGGTAGAGTTTAACTCTATCCCGCATTCCTCAACATGATGTTTCACTGGTTCAAAAACTATGCAGCCATGTGGCCTGACTGTGGAGTAAAATCTCTAAAACTACAAGTCAAAATAAACCTTTGCTCCTCTTTGGTCTCCCAAGTGTTTTATCACAATAAAATAAAGCTGTATGAAATATATTTATGATATATTATGTTAAATATTTGGAATGTAAACGAATCCCTGAGTATTCTTGAAATTCAAAAATAATGAGACTTTAGGACTGATGCTATAGTTCTTATTCCTCTTTATTATTTAGATATTTTTCTCTTTTAATTTCTTTGAGCAAAAATTCTATTAGCCTTTACTTTTAATTTTCCTTTTTCAACCCCCACATAGCATTGCTTAATGACGAGTAAAGCCTTCTTTGTGTCTCTGGAGTGTTCAGAGACATCTGCATTAAAATAAAATCTGGGGGAAATCTGAAAAACGGGTGGAAATGCTTTCTATTAGGGTAATTATCTCAGTTATATGTATGCATTGACACAAGAGCAAAGGATTAGACCTGAAGTAGTCATTATTAAGGAATGGAATCATTAGGAATAGAGAAGCTGGAGAGTGCAACCCATTCAAAAAATCTCAGAGGAAGAAAAGAGAACTGTGGGAGAATGACAAACACTGTTCGAAGATGACTAGATGATAGATGTTTCAGAAATGAAGCCAAGAGCCTGGCCTCCATGAAGCTGGCGTTTCTGGAGCTGTGGTCTTCATGCCACTGATGAAAAGGAAGAATTTGGTGGCATACAGACTTTTTTCATTTACACATCTCTATTATAATAGAAATTATGAAAGTATGGCTAGCATATGGAACCTAAAGCAAAAGTTTCAAGACAACAAAGAAACAAATAACAGCTAATGTACGTGTACATGACCCTGAATGTGGAGAATTTCATGACATACTTGTTTTTGATGCCTTGGGAGACAACATGGATGCTGTACTGCCATTCTAACACAGAAAGGATGGAATACATTTCCTCTTGAGTTAGCTTGGTGACATTTGGATGTCAAGAATGTAACTTCCCCTATCAGGGTCACTTGCTCATTTTTCTAGCTCTCTGATCTCAGGATAAAATTATCTGAGAAAATTCAACTTGATACAAAAATCGTAAAGAGAATTTGGTGAAATGGTCATGGCAATATTCTCAGGAAATATCCACTCTCGCAATTTAAACATGAGCAGTGAACAAATGCATAATCAAATAATGTTATTAATTTAATAGATGAAATGCATACAGTTCCAGTATTGTAATTGTCACATTTGTTGACCTAAAGGTACAAGGATTGTGGAGTAAATGGTGTATAAGAAACACATAGCAGTAATTATGTTTTCATAAGACTGTTGAACTGCTGTGAGAGTAGTTAGTGGGATAACAATAATAAGGATAATAATAGTAACAAGTTGTTATCCATTTACCAAGTACTTCCCATGAGCTGGGCACAGCTTTAAGAAGAGAGTGTGTGTGCGTGTGTGTGCGCGCGTGCGTGTGTGTGTGTGTGTGTGTATGGTATAGGAGAGGGAATTGAATTGAACCCAGACCCTATATATCAAATTACTCCCTATGTTTTTGCTTTGTTTTGTTTTGTTTTTGATTTTGAGACAGAGTTTCTCCAAATTACTAATTTGCCCTGGCTGGACTCATACCTGTGATTCTCCTGCCTCAGCCTCCCAAAACACTGGGATTATAAGCCTGTGACGTCAGATCCTTTTCAAGCATTTTCAGTAGAATATCTAATTTAATCTTTAGAGCAGCCTTAAAATAATGGGGATGCTGAGCTCAGTTATATAAAGTAATTTATTCAAAAATCTACTACTCATATGTGGCAAAGCTGGTGTTGAACCTACGTAGCCTCATTTTGAGCGTGGAAACTCTTAGGCACTGCTCAGAGACGTTTTGGTGTTAAGATGAGTGATGGTGCCCCTTATTTAAAACTTAAAGTCAAATAGATGACGTGATATAGTTAGAAACTACATGAAAGAAAGGAGATTGAGGCCACATGTGAGTGCAAGATTCACCAGTTAGGTTCAGGAAAATGTTAATAGATACACTTTGTTATAAGCTGGAAATTTTAGAAAACAAGTGCTGGAAATTTCTTGAGATAAAAATCGTATATGTTAGAAAATAGAGCTTGTACTTAATTGAATGTACTGAATTCTTGAGACGTGTTGATAATCATACTTCAGAGAATCAATGGGCCGTAATTGGAGTAATATATTGCCATGATTAAGAGCATGTGACTGGGAGCATGTCAAGTGAATTTCTTTCTCTGTCCTTGCACATGAAGTCTTCATTTTTCCATTGACCATGATTCCATTGGTGTTGAAAACTGAAGGTATGCCTATGGCCTTTCAGAACGAAGGGAGATTATTGGCACTAAGTTCCTGTGGTGCCTATACCTAGTGCACATCGTGATCTTTAGTCACCAATGTGTCAAGCATGGATCATCGAAGGGAGAGAGATCGGCACTGGGGAGATAACTTACAAAGCTATGGACTAGTCAAGATAAGAATAGATCAGATTGTGGACTAGGGACAGTGGCAACTGAAAACAGGGCAGTTACACAAGATTTTTCAGAGGCATAAGTGCCTTCATGATTCGCTAGAAGTGGGAGGCAGAGACATGAGTCGGCCTACTCAAGCCTTGTTTGCTAGGGCACTGGTAGTGCTTCCACTAGATATAGAACAATCACGAAGAGATTATGGTTTCAAGGAGAAATCCCAGGCCCAGAATTTATACTACTGTATCAACTGTAAATAAAGGTATTATATAAGTCTTATTGATTTACCACCAAGGATTTTTTTTTCTCCAAAAGTGGTACAATAAAACTAGCGGTAAGAAAAATTATTCATCTGCTGGATATAAGGACTCTCAGATAGTCTTAAATTTTCTGGTAAAAAACATATTTTCCTGTGAAATGCTCTTTCTACCACGTTTACAGGTATCTCTGACACCTGTCTTTTTTCTATTTCTTATTTGCAATGCACTCAGTAGTTGGAGAAACCAAATGTATGCACTTAAAATTTAAGAACACTTGTTTGTTTGTAATTATATTTTGTATCCGTTTCTACTTAAGTCTCTTAGCTGTGGTTTTCCACTTAGTTGGATTTTAAGAAAAAAATACTTATTTTACTAAAAACAATACAATTAAAGAAATAAAAATTACTAAGAGTAGGGTAGGGATCTGATCTGGCCAGAGACACAAGGAGTCATAAAGGCCTTGCTTATTCCAGATCAGTCGTGGCCTGCTTCCCACGTATCATAAAAAAGCAACACCACTAGAGTAGTATGCAGAGCTCTACTACCAAATCCTGCCATGGTCAGCTCTATGTATGTGCCTGACACTCTTGGTTTGATATTGAGATGAACCAAGTACGTTCTGGTTTGGATAACTGTCACTTTTGTCCTGAATATTACACAAGCGCTTCCCTCTGACCTAAGTCACAGAAACCCACTGGTCTTGCTGCTGCCTTGGACTGTGTTAATGCCAGTGATTCCTTAATATATTACACTGCAATTCTAGACCTGTCTGCCACATTTCATGGACTCTGAGCAGTTTTTGATTGGTTCAAATATACCATGTCTTCCTGGACCACTAAGGATTTAGTAGTATACTCATAATCAGATACAACGAAGCTGCAACGAATGCTAATTAAACACCCTCAACTACACTCTATGGTATTTGAGGCAGTATACTTGCCCAGTCACTGCAGAGACATCTTCACGGAGACACCTTTATTACAAGTCTAGAGGAAAGTCACATTGTAATGCTAAGAGGCTAATTTCAAAGGGACTGTAACTTGCACTTCTGACAATTTCCCCCCAAAATATAAATATGACTTTTTGTATAGATACTAAGTATGGAGCTATATCTCAAAGATAGGAATGTCATCAAGAAGTGAAGCAAGATATCAAATAAAACTTCCAACCAGTGTAAAATCAACTGTCACAAAACCAGGCTGCTTCCTTGTTTTCAATGGTAGTTTTCAGTTCAGCATTACTGTTCACACAGGTCATAGAAATGCTGCTCTACAAACAAACAAGCCAACATGGCAAGAAAAAAACAACATAGAGCCTACCTACTACAGGAAAATTCTCAAAGAAGTTGATGAGTTTCTTTAAATGAAACTATTTAATATCACATGTAATATCTTTTCAACAAAAATTTCTGTGCTTTTCTTAGGAATAATAATAGCTTTTTAGGACCTTGGTGATTTTTTTTTTTTTTTTTTTTGCAATTCTAAAAGGAAGTAGATGATTTTGTCCTGGAAGCACCCTTTAATAGTCAGTATGGATATCCATCATCCCCCAGGTGAGCACTGGAGAGGAAGAAATATTAAGATTAGCCCCATGACATGAAATCAACCCTACCACTACTGCCATTTGGTCTTAATACTGTTCTAGGCTCAAAATGATGAAACAAGACAACTACTATTTGTGAATTTCTGAGTTCTGACTTAGGATCTTGGAATAATACCACACAACAGAACTTAATGTACAATTTCTCATGAAAGTATAAAGAATTGGGAATTATTTTTACATATGTTCTTCATTTCTCAAATGGAAGAACTCAGTTCTAAAGCAATCTTGAGCTTTTTTCTCCATTGTACCAGAGACAATTTTTTTCCAGTCCTTAATGGTCAGGATGTCCCACGAATAAAAGAACAAAAGGTCTCCTTTCAAACATATGTGCAAGCATTACTGTGACCTTTCAACTTCTTGCAAAATGAAAGAGACTTTGGAAGAAAATTACACATGCTGAAAACAATGCTAAAGCCATATTCTTCAATTGCAGAGAATGATACTTTTGAAGACAGAATCTTAAACTGTCTTTTTTCTCTGTGGAGGTTTTTAATTTGTTTCTCTGTAAAATAGACAAAAACCTATTCCAAAATATTCAGCCAAAAATATGTCCAGGTACATATGAGTAACTTTACCAAAATTTGCTAAGCACATAGAAATATATTTCAAATCTTGATAGAAAGCTGAGATCATAATGTTCACAGTTGAAATTGGAGCATATTTAAATTTATATTTCTCTACAAGATTTAATTGGAGTAATCTGTATGGAGTGCATATTTAGCAACGCAGAGAATTCAAGCTAGGAAAAAATGAAACAGATATGGATGGGAAAAATATTTAGCTTTCCCAACATGGAATCTTAAGCCAATTAATGAATACTACTAAAATAACAAGAAATTGTAAGATTTCATACAAATTACTGACTTTTAGCACCTCTTGAAAAATCTAGAGTTCGGACTGCATTATGCCTCATTACATCTGATAACCACATCTAATATTAGTAAGGTTAATTGCATTTAATTGCCATAGTGTTGATTATGTGTTAGGTACTATTGAAAGACTTTTTCTTTTTTTATTTTGTTTTTATATATATTTAGACTCCTTGTGTGCAGCAGTTTTTATTGATATTGGTTATCTAGGTAAGCCAGTTTCCTTACAGATTCAATAAGATTGCTCAATATCTATAGCTGAATGCCAATGGATGGAGTAAAACTTGAGCCCACGTCCATTTCCTAATCAAAACATAGTCTCTTAGTCATCAATATAGCTGTATGAAATAATAAATTAGTGAAAGGCTAATGAGCATACATCTCTAACAATCACTTCTCTGCATGCATGGAAGGTACATTATTTTTGCATGGTTAAGTGCTATTTTCAATGGATTAGGAAACATATTTACTAGCGAAACAATAAAATCATACCTAATGAATGTTTTCTTGAAAAATAATTGCTATTAATTTTTTGCTTAAAATTAGCAAATAATTTACTAATCCAATTTGAATTTCATTTACTTCAAATTAATGAAATTCATTTATATTTATCTACTCTATTGGAATACCAATTACAATTTTCTGTAGGAAATTAAAACACTTCATTAATTTTCTGAATATCATTTGCAAAAAGGCAATAAAAAGCTTTCCAAGTCACCCATACCAGAATTTTAACTCTGGAAGTGTCACTTAAGATTCTTTTCAAGTGCGACTTACCAGAAGTTGTCTTCACTACTTCAGTGGTGTTTCTAAGTCCAACAAATGAAAATTGGTAGAGTCTCCATGATCTCGTGTCACCCACTTCAACAGAACTACGCTTCCACTGATACACTATTTCCTCACGGGGATAGCCATCTATGACGAGATGGGAATGCTCACATTAAAAAAAATGATAATAAATGAACATATATAGCAACCTCTTTCTATGACCAAGAAAAGAGGGTAGCAACTGGGAGAGAGTGTGTCATAATTTAGATGAACATCCTGAAATATTACAGTGGGAAAGATAAGTATAATGACATCACATACTAATGTAAAACAAAAATCAAAAGCTAGAAGGTTAAGCAATTTCAGACCATCATTCTCAGTGAAGTGAGTCAGACGCAGAAGGTTAAATATGAAATGGTTTCTCTAATATGCGAGACTCAGAATACAGTCATTTTATAGAACTAAATGGGAGGGATTGTGGGAGCTGGGGGGAGGAGTAGGGTGTGGGAAGACCAAAAAGGCAGAGGTTTCATAATTTTGTTGAGATATGTATGGATAAAATACCCAATGTAAACATTATATATTGCATACATACATACATACTAATAAAATGGGGAAAAAAGGCTAGAGGGTCAAAATCATTCTGGAAAATCAGTGGAAATTGCATAGAAAGTACACAGGATTTTCTAAATGCTATATCCATGCTTTACATAAAAAGTGACCAGTATAAATTAAGAAGTAGATGTGTGGTAGACTATATATTGTTTTGTACTATAGGAGAGTCAACAGGGGAAGGTTTTCATGTAGAAATAGAAAACAATACAAGAAATTGAAGATTCAAGTTGCTCTCCTGAGCATGTGCTAGAAAGAGAAAATAGGTGGAAAAAGTAGCCTAGATTATAATATTATTTATCCATTTGTTTGGACTACAATTTTGCACACACACACACACACACACACACACACACACACACACACACACACAAAGCAGGAAGTAGAAATGCCAAAGGGAAGACATTAATGATCTTAATATCAAGAGAACAGAAAGTCTTCATAAGAGATACGGTACACTGAGGGGTCGGTATAATGTAAAGATAATGGGGCAGTTTTCCTAGCCACAGAACCCTGGAAAAAATTCCTTAACCTTTCTAAACTCTTCATATTCTTATAAGTATGACAAGACCACTTATGTCATGTAATTTATGGGCAGTATATATTTCTAGGAAGAAAAAAGCATTATCATTAAGCTAATTGTAGAATAAATTTTCTCAGAAACAAACAAGTGGAAGAAAGCTAAAAGTGAATTCAACTATTAATCCATCGGCAATCCTGTGTAAAGGTTACCCTTAATTTGATGACTCGCTAATTGTACTGAGACCTCTTCTTATGTGCTTTTTTTCTTTTAAATTTCTGATCTAATTCTGTGTGTAATTGATTGAAACTAATATTTTAAGTTTATGTGTCTGTAGGCAAGGAACTAGTGAAATTCCTAAGCACAACTAAATTATGACTACCATTAAAATTAAAATTAACAATGAGAGATTCAATCATATCTTTATTATATCAATTCCAGTGGAAATCAGATAAAAATGTAAATGCACATCACATGTTTTAGAAAAAAAATTTATTATAAATCTTTTTTCATATTTTTCTTCATCCAGGAATAGACTATATTTAATTATAATGTTAATGATTCTCTGAATTTCAAAGCGAGATCAATTTTTTACTTTTTAGGTAAGTGTAATTTTTTCCTAAGCTATCTAAAACAAAAAAATTGTAATTTCTGTGCCATCAGTTGCCAACTGACAATTTACTCTGACCCTAGAAACAATATATTAATTATTGCTATAAAAATCAATCACGAGGTCGTTCTCTAAAGATAGTTCTTGAATATCATTATCCTTTTCCTCAACTTTCAATCTAGAATTATTTTCTTTCTCTCAATCAGTCAGTCACAGAGTTAGATTAAAAATTAAAAAGAAAAAATATATTTCATAATTATAATAGATCATCTTAATATATTTCATAGCCTGATATCAATTGATGTGAATAAGTCATGTTTTTATTGAACCAAGTTGCATCAGTATATCAAGCAATTCTCTTATTTTATGCTAATAAGATTTTTACAAGGTGAGTCTTGTTAGCAACATGCTTCCATACTCTTTTAGTTCAAAAGAAGAAGGGAGAGGGCATTTAACAAAGCGCTGTGCCTTCTTATTCAGTTCTACCTCAGCCTCACAATCCATCTCCACAAAGAGCTCCAAATGACCACAGCCAGTTTATTAAAATTTACAGCCCAATGAAGCTTACTTGTAATTCCTGGTAAAATAGATTCAATGCTTCAATTGGGAGAAGTCAGGATTGTGATAAAATACATCGTCGAAATCTTCAAACACAATAACACAGCTTAATGTCATTTTGCAATTCTCTGTGATGTTCCCAACTAATTGATGTTGTAGTCAAAAAGACTATGGCTGAGAAGGGACACAGACCGCAGAAAGAGTGTTACTTACAGCTGGAGAACTCCAGGGGACACGAGTGCTCATCCATGGGGAAGTTGTGCAACTGCAGTTGGCACTCAGCGTCGATTGTCAGTCTGAATTAGAAGAGATCAAACATATAGGGAGATGTGAAACACAAATTTAAATAAACACTAGCATGATTTAGAAAATTGAATTTCACTTTTTTCTTGACACCCCAAACTGATACTCATCAAAGAAATTTATGTCTGGACAAAAATTAAAACTGAATGGAATCTGCTCTTTTTCCCCAAACCAAACAATAGCACATAATTTACTTTAAATCAATTTATTCAATATCTGTGATTACTTGAATACTTTGTGGTCTTAGGGGCAAATTAATTGCACATATAAGATGGCTCCGTGAATATATTTAACTTAACAAAACAAGCTGTTTTGAGAACTTAAGCTCATTTACTGTCTGCTAGTAAATGAATGCTGACAATTTGCAGATCCTAATTAAAGCAGGGCTGTCTGTTTGTAAGTACTTGCTAGCTGTTAACTTTAAATTTCTACACGTATATTTAAAAAATATCAGGTTTAAAAATATGTATGCTACAAATTATGTTTTATGAATATTTACAAATGAACACTATGAAATCACTAAGTAGAATGTTACAGAACAGAATCTATAGCAAACAAGAAATACTAAATACATATTCAACACTATATTAGAAAAAAATGCCTATCAGTGAGTCTCAGTTTGTGTCTGCTCTGCTTACTAAAGCCAACAGATTTTGAATCTTAAGTCCTGGGCTGGAATTCCAGGATGGACAATAAAGTCCAGATGTTTTGACCCCTTTGGAGAGATGCAAATGTAGTCTCAAACTGATGGAAGTGCGTTGACGATTTTTAAGATTTTATGTTTTTAAGCTGTACATTACAATCTACAAATATCCTTATTCAAGTTCCTAATTTTCTTCAATGTATTTTAAAAGTGATGTCAATTAGCATAACTTTTCATTAAGAAGGTTTTCGTATAGAAGAACAATAACCAATCTTAAAATATATCCTTACTTGTCTATGAAGCAGTGGATAAGTGCATCATTTCCTCATTTTGTTAGTGTTATTGAGGCTTTATTTTATTTAAAGTAAAAAACCTAATGATACACTTGCGTTGTGGACCTGGGTTTGACCGTTTCCAAATTTGGAAAATTTGGTCAGTGTCACTTCCTAATTATTTCTTCTTCAAAGAAAGGAAGACTGGTTTATTCATAATGAAATTATGATTACATTTGATATTTAATGGTATTGTGTCTCAAAATGAACTGAATTATTAAAGTTAGAAATAATACGAATAAAGTGCATATCCAATCATAGATATAGATATACACCTCAAATGTACACCTGCACACTCACACTGACAGCTCATTACAGCTAAGCAACCAGAATTAAACCTCCATATACAGACTTGTAGGGATTCAAGCCTTAATTAAATTCCATGAGTGACATATTTGAGATGACTTCTATAATTAAATATTGTAGTGATTCTTTAACAGAAGTAGAAAATGAGTATAGTTTTTTCAGAACAATAAAGACTTGAGATAAGGAGACCGAATTCTTATTTCAAAAGCTAAATTGAGATCTGATTTATCAGACAAACTTAGATTTTCATTAATTTCTAATTCTAGTCATTACCCTATCTCTAATTTAGTAAAATTTGGACAAATATGAGGTAGATGCAATACATTTCTTTTGCAGTTGTGACCATTTTTCCTAACAATTGACTGAATTCCTATAGCAGATCTGAAACCATTGCTCTTTGTACATGGGATACTATATAAGGCATGAAATATATACCACCTCTGTATATAACATGAAATATTTTGCAAGCTAGAAATTCTAAGACACTGACCTAGAAGAATTGCATGTTAAACATCTTATATATTACCCCACTTTATCTTTGTAACACTTTACAGGGTAAGAATAATTTTCTGTGATCATTGTCTTACAGGGCCCAAAACTTGTTTACCATGTGGCTTCTCCTAAGGCCCTGGGAATAGAAATTCTGGAGGTTGCCCTAGTTCCCAAATATCAAGATAGAAAGCAAGAACCTTACCCAGTTCTTTCTGATCCCTAAGTATATGTTCTTCTGTATTATGCTGTTTAGTCATGTCCTGTTTCCAACAGGAAACCTCAATGAAAAAACATTATAAATGTATGTGTTTAAAAAATAGGCTAAGAGAATAGCATAAAATGACTTAAATAAAGCAATTTCCTAATGTCACTTAATATTTACATTCAGAACATCTATATTTCTTCAATTTTTCCCAAAAGCAGTCTACTATAAAAATAGACAATCAAGTCGCACTGCATATAAATGTCACAGGAAACGAGTTGCCTGACGATAAGAAGTAGTAAATTCTAAATGTTTGTCATTGTGTAAGGGGAACACCGTGTGAAGGTTTGTCACAACAATAGTTCTCCTTTAGCAATGCTTTCCTGAGGAATGGAGAAATTTTCAAATGTAAGAACTTGTGGGTTTAAGAATGACTAAAATATTTACGTTTTATATTCTGAAGTAGCAGGAAACATACCCAAAAGCCAAGACTGGTGCAGAGATCTGGTGATCTCACAAAGGCAAGGGAAATTTTCCAGCAGGTGTGAGAAAACAGCATTTTCACATTAGTCAGAGTAAATAAGTTCCACCTGTTTAACCACGTTGAAAAAACTCACTGTTAAGAAAAGGAATTAACTTTTCAAATATGATAAACTATTATAATTAATCATGCCAAGCCTGATAAAGGCTCGAAATTTCTTTTCTCCTTTTTTAAGAAGTATGGCTTTATGGGCTAGAGGAATGGCTCAGTGGTTAAAGTGCTTTCCTGACAAGTGCTAAGTCAAGCGCTAAGTACCTGGATTCGAGATTTGATTCCCCAGCACCACATAAGCAGGGCGTGGTGGCTCACTCCTGCCTGCCTGTGATCCCAGCACTCAGCAGGCTGACGCAGCAGGATTGCCCTGTGTTCAAGGCCAGTCTGGGTTACATGGTGAGCTCAGGACCAGCCTTGACTACAGAGTAAGACCATGTCTCAAAAAAAAAGAAGTGTGGTTTATTTTTCTTTCTTTTCACATTTATTTATTTAAGCAATTATTTTTCCTCTTTTCCACAACAGTACCTTAGAGTGTAGAGCACACGCCCATCATTCCAAATTCTCAGCATCCTATTGGGTGTGGTTATCCAGTGTGCGTCAGCCTTTTTGGAGTTTCTGAAGAAGGTGTCTGGAATCCAGATTTTCCCCACCATATTGCTATTCAAACGGAGGACTTTAATGGTGCTGTTAAATTTCAAACGTCTGTCATACCACGTTTGAGCAAAAAATATATCAATTGTGTATTCCTGTTTTAAAGAAAAAGATAAAAGAGAACATTTGTAATTCAATAAGAATGTACTATACAATTTTTAAAAATCTTATTCTTCCTGCCTATGTAAGGTAAAGCTACTTTGATTTTAAATAGTCCTAAGAAAGCAATAGCTTTCCTGATAAGACTGCTATTTTGTAGATGAGTTCAATACTTTTTATGACAAAACAGGCCTGTCTAAGTGAATTGTGATAGAAAGACCACAGCCCAGGCATGATCCTTGCTTCCCATGTCTGAAGGGCAGACTCTGTCATGATACTTTGAGCCAGCTAATCCTTTATTGTGGAGAGTTGTCTTGCTTTCTGTAGTTATTTAGCAGCATCTTTCGCTTCTACTTCTACTAAATGCTAGGTGCAACTCTTATACCTCATCTCCACCCTGCCAAGTCATGATGACCAAAAGTACCTCTAAATATTGTCCAAATTATCCCCCTCCCACCCCCCGCCCCAAATTTGCCAGGTCCTGGATCACCGTTGCAGAGTGGAACAGATGAAAATACTCAGAAAGCTGTGGGGTGGATCGAGAGGTTCAGTTGTGGAAATGTAGGAGGTAGTTCTCTTCCTGGACTTCCCAGAACAGAGCTATGTTCCAGGTGTCCAACAACAGCCTCTCAGGAATGTGAATCATGTGTCTGCTAATCCCCAGCTCTATACTCCCCCACCTGCACTTGCCAATAATTGTATGACTGACAAAAATATGCCCTGCCTTGCAATTTTGGACACTGTTCCCACATTTATGCTCTGTTGTTCTGATCAGCCATTGTGTACATTTTGGGTCTGTTTTTAGAAAATCTTTGAGGATGATTCACTGTCCCCAGCACTTTTTCTCCTTCATGGTGTCATTTCATTTTCTGCAATAAATATAGAAAGTCACCTCTGCTCAGGGGTACACGGTCACATTTGTGTAGTCCACTTGCAGACACATTTTGGTCCCTGAGACTTTGAGCAAACTCATGTGTTCATCTTTTGTCCTGAACGCAACAAATGGTAGAGTGATGCAGGCAAACCTGGGGGAACTTGGGAAGGCAGATGATGACTCAGGAACCTCACATGGCATAGTGGCAACTCAATTGAGAAATATTGTCCAGGGTCAGGGGTTATAAGGCTCTGCCTCAGCTACAAGGCCCAAGCTGTATCCTAAGCATGATTTGTAAGCCCAGTTGTCAAGCATTGAAGACAGAGATTTCCCATGTTTGGGCACACTCACTTGACTTTAGTAAGTGGATCACAGACAGTTATACTAGTGCATCACGTCCACAGGAAGCCTGCCTAGTAGTTTTCTTTCCATCTTCAAGTTCCTCTTTATCTGTCTTATCAGCTCTGTCCAACGAGAAACAAACAGAACTTCTCCTGGCTGTGTGAAATATTAAAAATTGGAAACATATGGGACACTGTTTAAGAAAAGCCACCCGTCCTGTTGAAGTGTTTCACTTGGCTTTCTGGAGTTTATATTGTGCTGATTTGTGGCCTCTTCAGGAGCAAAAATCTCTAAAAGATAGTTACACTGAGGAGAAATCTAACAGAAAAACTTCTTAGCTTTATTCATAGTGTGAGCGTACTGCTGCAAGCTCAATTGATGATCAACAGCTCTAAAACAAAAGAAGACAACAGCCCTAAATACCAAAAAGGAACTTTAAGTATTTCTAGATAAACTGGACGCTATCATCTATGGGTTTCTGTTTATAACCTTTTAAAAAATAAAAACAGCAAATTTCTCCCTGCTGGGAGTAAAAATAAAGAACAGCAGCAGGCTTTGGGGTAAATTAAAATCCTCTCTCATCAAATATTCCACGGTGGCACTGCCAGGACCTCACCCAGCCCAGAGCCTATTCAAAGCCCTGTAAGATAATTATCAGGATAGCTAGTCCAGGAAAAGTGAAGAGATATTAAAACAATAACTATTCTTGCTTCTTTAATGAAACAATTCCGTAAGAGTACCTTTCTACTTTTGCAGTCTACACTCCTCATCAAGTGATTTTTGTGTTAAAATTTAAAAAGTGCCACCTCAGTTCAGCTATTCTGTTTCTTACTCCTGAAACTTGCTTATGTTAACCTTCTGTGCTTACAGAAACTTAAAAATGGTAAGTGACAGATGGTTATGCCGCCATCTGTTTTACAGCATAACCAAACCCAATAATTGCCTGTAATAACACAGTCAGCATGATTAACTTACCTGATCTGATTCATGTGTCAAAACTCAATACAAAATAAAATATAAAGCAGGCTTTGTATTTCAGGAACAAATTTGAGAACAAAATATGCAATAAAGCTGGAATTTGTCTAATGTGAAGTTTGTTGAATTAGAGTTACACAAATACCTATGGGTCCATTTGAAGTCAATGAAAAATGTCTATGTTGAAAAATCTTAAGTCATTCTTCAACTCTAAGATACATATGAATGCTGTTAAAACATAATTTATTAAATATAAAGTTGTATAATAATGATTATACTGCTAAATTATAGATTCTAAATTTTGTCTTACAGATAAAAAATAAAACATGCCTGGTGCTGGGATGAACTCAGTGATTAAAAAGCATGCCTGGCAGACACAAGGCCCTGTGTTCAGTTTCCCAGCACCATGTAAAAATTAGCCAGGTGAGGTTGCACATGACTGTAGTTCCAGCATGAGAGAGGCTAACGCAACAAAATTTCTTCCCTTCCCTTCTCTTTTCTCTTCTTTCTCTTCTCTCCTCTGCTCTTTTCTTTTTCTTCTTTGTTCTTTTTTTTTCTTTCCTTTTTTTGAGACAGAGTTTTGCTCTGTAGCTCATGCTAGTCCTGAGCTCACTATGGACCTTGGACTCACTGCAGTTCTCCTGCCTCAGCCTCCCAAGCGCTGGTATTACCGAGCTCATGTGGTGCTGGGGAATCAGACTCGGGTACTTAGCATTTAACTTAGCACTTGTTAGGTAAGCACTTTAACCACTGAGCCATTCCGTCAGACCAAACAAAAATTTCTGTCAGTACAGGCAGGTCCTAGAATTGCCATCAGTTGAAACCAACCTTAAAGACAGAATAAAACCCTACTTTAATAATAATAATAATAATTTTTAAAATTGTCTATACTTACATGCTTTGTGTACAAAGATACTCATTTTAATTATATAAGACATTTGGATTACTTAATTGGGTTAAAATACTGAAGACTTTTTGCAAAAGATAGATCTGTATACTTCCTACTTCTTCCTACTCATAATAATTTATCAGAGTTCAGTTCATAACTAGTCTCATTGATTTGTTTTTAGTAATGCTCAAGGTAAAACTAACTTTAAAAGAGCAACCCCACTTTTAATAAACACTTTTTTATTTCTTCACTATATTTTATTGGGTTTTAGGTATTTAGTGAAATAATAGATATTAATTATTTAGCTAAAAAGGTCATAAATCAATGAAATATAAATGAGAATGTGTGTGTGTTGTGGTTATGTGTTTGTGTGTACAAATTGCACAAATGGTACCAAATTAATTTAATAATATAAGAGCACTTATAAGTTGGTTTACTAAAAAGACAAAGCTTAAACCACTCAATGCTTCGTCAAAATGTGTGTCATGCACGTCTATTTTTTCTGTGTATGATTTTAGATTAAAACCTCTTAGACTCAAGGAATTTATAAACTTACAAATTAAAATCTTTGAGTTTATAAATTTAAGTTCGTTGGTAAAACAAAAGATAAAGATCTCTTTAAAAACTGCCTATAAGGTAAATAATCAAAATAATAATAATCTAAATAAAAAGTTGTCACCTATTCTGTGACAACATCTGGGCTACAAGTTGCGAAGTTTAATATCCTCAAGGTACAAAATTAGAACTACTAAACGTGTTTTCAAGGTACATTAATAGGCATAGAAGTTTAATTTTTGTTAAATTTATTCAATACTGAGATAGTAGAAGTAATTAATTTAGCTGTTTCTGCCTTCTGCTGTTAGGCTTTGATCCCCAAAAGAGGTAAATTTAAAAAAATTAATTTGTTTAAATGTTAGCTTGTTGTGAGATCCTTTCAACAATTTGTTTAACACGTAGGATTAATATAACTTTAAAAGAGTGAATTTACTTTTGAAAACACACTTGTTATGTGTTTAAATATTTTACAAGATGACAGATATTAGTTAACAAGTAAGGATCTAAATGACTATTGTATAGTTTGTTATGCAGCGCATCTTTAAAAATATTCATGTCTTTTGTTTATAGAGTTGGCTGTAGTAGTTTCAGTACAACATAAACGCATATATATATATATATATATATATATATATATATATATTACAGATATTTGACTAGCAAACAACAGAAAAGTCAAGTGCCTTTATTGATAAAATAGGCATTAGTTCATGTTTAGTATATTAAAAGGCCGAGAGTTCCATTAGATACACACAATTCTAACGATGTGATTGAACTGTGATCATTAACATTAAGTAAATATTTGCATTGACTGCTAGTACTGTGCTCTTTTGTTACAAAAATGTATTTGTATGATTATTGCACTTGTTTTGTTCTTTTAGTTATGTGACTTAGAAACTGTTCTTTCAAACGTCTCTGCTGCTAACATGTAACTAAAAGCTATAATAATAACTCTCAGTCCTCGGTCCTCAATTACAAATTAAACCTAAGTTGTAGCTATTATTAGTTTTTAAATCACTTCAAAAACTGTTTATGCATAAAATATTAAACAGAAATTTAAAAATTCTTATAACCCCATGGGCCAAGCAATTATAAAATCCTTTAATGGCTTACTTAAATTTCAAGTTTTAAAACGAACAAAGTTCAGAAAATATAGAGGAAGTCTTTCCTCATAAGAACTATTATGTAAGAAATCATTCACCTTTTTAAAAAAATGATAGTTCAGGACTTAACTGCAATAGAATATCAGTTCATTCCTACTCAAGACAGACCCAAACTATTGGTGTTATTTGCCACTCACTGTAAGTATGCTCAGGGATGGGACCAATTAAATTACTAATGTGAAAGAGAGTACTTTTCCCTTCTCTCTCCCATGGATTCTCTTTGGAAAACAAGGACATCATCTGGACTTAAAAAGGTTCCCTACCCAAGACGAAACTTCAAAATTCCTAAATACCTCTTCTCATATTGGCTTGCTCACACACCTGTGAATGCTAGAGGGTCACAGGGAAACTTGTTCCTTCTTTGATTTCTCTGTATATGCAATGTTTCTTCTGGAGTAAGTAGTACTTCGTATTGGGCACATGTTCCATTACCCAAACCAAGTATCCCAGCACAATAATAAATGGAGACTTATTAATGGTGATGACTTTATTTGGAGTTGATGACATCAAGGGGAAATTATGATTTGTACTTATTATTTTCGTATTTTTGCTAAAACTTCTATTCCTCCTACTGTAAGTGATTTCTATCCTAATACCTTTTATAATATTTCTTTCCTAGGAGAGAATACTCATAGTATTCATTTCTATATTACTCAGTTTTCATTTAAAATATTTTTATTTTTAAAATTTGTTTATAGCATTTAAGGTATGCATCTGGATCATTGCAGCTGTTGCAATTATAATTGTTTCTGTCTTTCTTGATAACTTAAAAGCTCTTTGTTATATTATTAATAGGACCCTCAGGGCGAAGGCAATAGCCATGATATTTCATTGATCCAGATTTCCAATCAGCCAACTGGCACTCTTCTGTCCCACGGCCATCAGCAACCTTACTCTTTGTCCCACAGCTATTTGGTATTCTTCCAAGGAAATTGTCATAAAATTAGGCTTAAATTCTGTATAATTACCTCACATAAGAGCACAGATTACATACAAAATCAGTTTTAAAACTTGAACTCCCAGTTCCCAAGCAAGCTTAGTCCCTCCTAGTATCCACACACAGTATGTGGCTCAGCCGTTGGACAAAAAAGAACACTAACATATTAATCTGGCTTTCATTAATACATGTTTTGTCATTTTGTGCCTATGTCTTTAACTCTGCTTCAAAATTTAAAAAAGGGAATCGTAGGAATACAGAATTTAATTTTTCCTACTGAAGTGAACAGAACTACTCTGCCCCATTGCCCTGTCAACAGCTTCTCCAGAAATGTGAATAATGCAACTATTAACTTCATGCTGTATACCCTTTACCTCCGCATGCTGATAATCAGATGATTAATAAGAATATGCTCTTTGTTGTGATTGTGGGTATTGCACCCACTTGTACGCTATGTTGTTCTAGTCAGTCACCTTTGTAAGTTCTAGGTTTGCTTTTTGAAAGTCTTTGTGGATGACTCATTGCCCTAAGTGTTTTTCCCCTCACTGTACTCTTTCTTTATCTCAATAAATGTGAAAAGAGATTTCTGCTTCAGGGTCACATGGCCACACTCAGAGCCCCCTTCAGGGCGGAGTTTGTGTAGTCACCTGTAGATATCTCTTGGTTCCTGAGATTTTGAACAAAATCTCATTTTCACTCCTTGCTCCAGAGTCCACATTTAGTTGCCTTATAATAAAATGAAGATGCTAAAGAACCTAACAGGTTAGGTGTCATGAAGTCAAAAGAGCATGCACCGCACCTGGCAGATAGCAAACAGCCAATGAAAATAACTCACTGTCATTATTTATGATTTATTACTGTTGCTTTTCTTTTCTCTAAACAAAATGTAATTAACCAAGTAAAAATAGTTTCTTACCAAAAATCATGTTCTTAAATTTTGTAATTCTAAAGTATATATCACTCAACTATAGCCCTTTAGTCAAAGAAAAGTAAATGTGGTGTGAAATTCAGATCTATAGAACCAGATTCAGAGCACAGGTGTCCCAGTGTGACTGCCACATTTAGAGACAGACTTTGGGGATGAATCTTCACTTCCTGAGCCTCGTCTTCACAGGTGAGCAGTTAATTCAAATCCCTGCTGTGCCCCTTCCTTCCCACCCAATGCCAGCAAGGATCTTTGCTTCCCAATTTCATCATCACCACTGTTACCATCTTAATTCTCAGTCAAAAGGCTACTATCCATTTTATTCTTGTTATTATTGATCCAATACTTGCTTTGTGTCAGTTTTCTGACTGCATACTTCTTGTATACCATCTCATTTATTAAACCTTATGTGAAAAATAAAAACAAAGAAAAAATTATAAAAGCCAAAAGATTCAATTATTTACTGTGGTCAGGATTACCAAAAACTATCCTCGATTATACCTTATGTCATTTTTAACTTGATTTAAATTATGTCCATAGATGGAAAATTGGGTAAATAAAAACAACCTCCTGCTCTTACAATACAAGATCTGGAGAGAGATCATTTCTATTGCCTATTCCTGTCTCTGTTACTCTGCTGTATGCTGAAAAGCATGAAGACAGGGAATATTATTCATTGCCCAAGTTTTCAGAATCTGTTCATTTTTATCTTACTTCACTGTATTCTCTCTACTGCCTTCTACCACGTCTCATTGGAACTGACTACATCAGCCCTTTGGGAAAACTTTTCTCTTTTATTCACCATTTTGTTCTCTATTTGGAGTCTGAGGATCAGATTATACTATGAAATCCTTTGGAAATAATTGATAATGTACCAGAAGATAAAATAATAATTAAGTTAGCATATATTGGGGGGAGGGCACACAAAACAAAAGCAAATGAAAATATTTGAGTCTTAACACCAGTAACTCACAAACTGTGATCTTGTGAGAACTGTTATTTTTAGTAAAAATATCCCGTTTAAATAAACAAGGTATAAAAAAGGTGTACAACTGTTTAGTTTCTTCTTTAATATTTAAAACTTAATCAGGATATGAACATTCTAAAAACTTCATTTGGAAATGTATAATTAGTTAGGATTAATGGTTAACCAAGCAATCTTACTTGTTTTATCACTATAACTACAAGGAATTAAAATTATTTATCTCTGTCTTTATGTCCTAACATAGCATTTTTATTGCTAGTTTGCTAAGCACTACTTTTAAATTACAGCACTTCCTTATTACATTACACTTTCTCATGTAACACATTACACTAATGTTACATTATGTTGATTCCAATGTATTCTCTATTCTAGTTTATTATATTATCTTCTGGACTCTAGTTTATAGTTTCAAATTTGAGTGAAAAATGCAACATACAGCATACAGCAGTTATTTTACATATGATGATACCTAATTCTTAATATAAAATATCCTCATTTTAATTATATTTAAATTATTATATGAAAGAAAAGAGATCATCTTTCCTTTCTGAGACATTTAACTTAGCTTTGATTGTTCATTTTGGCATGATCCTTGGTTTTTCAGAACTAATAATATCCAAGTTTTATTTTGAAACTCACCATATTGATAGCGTTCACAGGACCGATGCTGTTCACATACATGTCTGTATGAATTAATGTTGGTTTCACTGTGAAGAGAATCATAGAGACATGTATATATGGAGATATAAGAAACTCTTTTGTTTTAGCCTTCATTTTCAAAAATAGACATCTTTAACTATATTAGAAATTGGCCTTGTTCACTAATTAGCTTCATCTGAATAACTATTTTTTGAAATCTTCTTTAAGCATATAACTGTAATAAGCAGGCACAATAACATCTTGTAGCTGATTATACTTGTAAAATTACTGAAGAGAAAAAAGTCAGAAAATATTGCTCTTAGGTTTTCTTATTCTTTTAAATATCTTGAATTTTATTATTTTTCCTTCAAGCTCTGGAATATATTTGCATATTTTAACTTGACTTAATCTACATAGAAAAAAGTTACTTATTGACCCAGAAAAAACACACACACAATGCATTAGCAACATGAAGGAGGCCTAAAGAGCAAAAAGTTGTAGAAATATTTTTTAATTAGGCCTCCCTGCTGATTCTTGTTATGACCACTTTATGCTCATAGACCTCAGGCCCAAACAAAATCAGTCTTCCTCAATGACTTTTTAGTGTTGTGACTGCATACAAAATCTGAGGGAACCATATGGAAGCCCATTGTACATTGTCAAAGAGGACTAACATTAAATTCTGTAGTATAACATTCATGAGCAAAGACATGTGCTCTACTTTCAGTTAACAATTTACATTTTTTCTTCTTTTTATTTTATTTGATTTTTGATTTTTAACAATCGAGGGGCAAGGATTTATTGTATCATTCTGGGCTTCCATTCAACAAGTACATTTTTCTCATATTTCTTCGTTTTCCTTGAAATTTCTGTGCCTGTGGATTCTGACCTTGACCAGACCTGCTTTGGCTAATAAGAGACCAGAGTGGGCATGGCAACTCCAACCCTAAGCATTAAACCTTATCAGTTTCTACTTTCTTTCTTGGTCTCTTCTGCTGTCATGAAAACGACACTCCTAGATGGTGTCCAGTTCCTGTTGGAAAATGAGAGCTGTTGAGGAGTACTGCAGCTCTAAGGGAGGTGCTAAGTAAAATGTATTACTACACATGACTGAGATTTCATGGCACTATTTTGTTACCCAGAAATAGATTTATCTGGTGTGACCTCTGTATTATTTTATTCTTAGAAGTTACATCACTAAAAATTATCTCATTTTATCTAGACTTTGGTTGGAATAAAAAGGAAAATTTGAATATCTAGTTCTCAATCTTCACTTAAAAATTATATTTTTCTTATATTATATATTCTAATTATATTTTTCAAGTTTAATTTACCTCCTACCTCCAGTTTGAATGCTATTTATGTAATATTCATTTCTATAATATATGACAGAAGCAATATTTAAACTCTCCTGGTCAAGAATATGCTAAAATTTTCTTCAAACAAATTTAATAAAGTAGACATTTTTATGTATTTCTCTCTGTAACACAGCAGAAATTCATTGACACACATACCTCCTATATCAGGTCGGAGTTTATTGTCATAGCCTTCAAGCAAATTGTTTAAGATGACAGTGACATCACCCTCAGGAACTTTTGGAGTCAACACCCAGGTTTTGTTAGAAGCGTAATCTTCATAGTCGTCATCCGACTTTTGGCTGGTGAAGCTAAGAAAACAAAATATTGGCCATAAGATATATAGATTACACTCTAGTTGACTTTTACCACAAAACACCATTGGAAAGGAGAAATGAATACGGATTTCAGGAATGTGTCAGAGGGTAAACTATTTAACCTGATGGCTAATCTAAACTGTTCAGATTGGAGATTAAAATACAGTAGTACGTTCTTGCCAGATTTCCAGAGCATTCTGCCCTCATGTCTGCAAACACACAGTGTGTTATCATCTGTTTTCACTTTTCCGACGTTTGATCCTCTTTCTACCTATTTGTCCAACCTAATGAAAGGCTTTTAAAAGAAACAATTTTGTGAACACACTTCTTAAATTTTCATAATATAGTCTAGAATTTGGTTATAATGTCCGTGTCTTGCTCCCTCAAGAAGTTAACTTACTCTAACCTATTAAGGAAAGTAAGAAATAGATTCACTCCCATGAGTAGCAAGATGTGCCTCCCTCCTTCAATTGAATTACAAAGGAAAACTTAATCACCCTGCCATTTATTCCTGTGGGGCTCGTGTGTGTGTGTGTGTGTGTGTGTGTGTGTGTGTGTGTGTGTGTGTGCACGCGCGCACGCGCGCGCTATTCCTTACTTGCACTGAAAGCAATGATGGTTCATTTATCTGTGATGGTTAAGGAACTGATACTATAAAGAAAAATGTACTTGAAGACTTTAAACCAGTCTTTAAACCTTGCAAGGAAACTATCTAAGCTGAAATTTCACACAAATGTTGGTAAATAAAATTACCTATGTTCACTGGTCAAAGAGTTACATAGTAGCCCAGAGTCAGTGTCTTCCATCCAAACCTGTCAGAAGCCTCTGCTCAACATTGAGAGGTCAGCTCACTAAAGGAGAACATGGTGATGAGTGGAATGCTTACATCTGAGGGATCCCCAGCCCCTAGTCCAGCCTCCCTCTTCTCTTACCCATTTGATTTTTTTTTCCTGAAATAGTAACAATTCAAACTCTTGTAAAAACCGCCATTTTTATTTTTATCAGTACTTAGTAAGTCTGTGGTTCAGGTTGATATTTAAAAATATGAACTGAAGTATGGTTTTCACTCCGTTAATGATTTTAGTTAATTTTTCTAAATATGATGTTCTAGATCTTATCAGACATGAACTTACCATACTATCATACAAACACACACACACACACACACACACACACACACCTATATATTGGCGTCTGAGTCTGTTTCAATATGACACAAGAACAATGATTAACTAATTTATTGGATTTGACTATAATAGAGAAAGTGCTTTTAAGAATAATTATTGATGTGGATCAACTCAGTAAGCAAGTTCATTAACCATCATTTTTTGTTAAGCTTTAGCAAACACCTTAAAATACATAAATACATGTATAAAATTCTAATGTAGCCAGTATCTTACATCTTGTATATTAGTAAAAAAAATTTCAGTGTCCACAGTGAGTAGGACAGCCTGGGCAGTGCTTCAATCTGCTCTCAAAGAGAAGTGACTCATTCTTGGAACAGAGACTTGTTCTTTCTAGAAAAATCCCTTCGGGGCCTCAATTTATTCTTTTTCTTTCCAGAGCATTGCTAACCTGCCTAATGGAGCTCTGATCTTATGACCCAAATGAAAATTAAAGGGGAAATAATCCATGTGGCAACATGATTTTCAAGTGCTTAAAAACTAGGGAGAATAATATGGTTTCCCCATCGATATCATCTTAAAGGAATTTTATTAGCACTTAAATCATTAATGCAAATGTACATTTTTGAAACCTCGCTCTCTCTTTCTCTCTCTCTCCTTCTCTGGGCCCGTTCCTCCTCCTCCGCCTTCTTTCCCACTCTGTCTCTCCCTCATCTGTCCAGACATCTGGATCCTATCCAGTTTTTCTTAGTGTGTGAGAATATGTATTGCCTTATTGTTTTTTTAATACCTTCTCATAGTAACAAGTTGACCCAAGCATGATGGTTTTGTATTACCGTTATTATTCTGACCTGGAATTCTATGAGGAAAAATACACTGAGTAAAATAATAAGGGACACTTGCCTAAAAGGAATGTTCATTCTAAATTGTACCAAAATTCTTCTGACTCAGAACTAGTCTAATTGGTTATTTCAAATTAGAGAGAGTTTTTTTTCTTCACATTTTAAGATGTCCACTTAGTCACTGAGTAGTAAATGACAGTCAGAAATTAAGAGCATATACTTGGAAGGTGAGAAGTCCTAGGTCTGACTTCTGGAATCATCTCTTTTATATTTTACTTATTGTTTTATGGTCTTAAACAAATTATTTTGCCATGCTAAGTCTCAAATTCTCATTTTAGAAATAGAATTAAATCTAGCATGCACATCACATTTTTTTGTGAAAAATTAAGTGCTTACAAGTACCAGGCACATAATGTTGAAAATAAATCCATTACTGTTATTATAAAGAATTTAGATGCATAACTACTTTTCCAACTAAAATCAGATATTATAGGTGTTGCATCAAACATTTTGTGTAATAAGGTATTGGAAGAACTAAAAATAGATCTTTTCCCAAGAAGATAAACAGTGTGGCTCTCTATTATAAATAAGTAATATTTTCCTTCTCTATATCTCTCCCATCTGAGACCTAAATTAAAGGGATAGATGCAAAGTCTGGGATTGTTTCCAGGCTTTTGTAAAAAAAGAAAGAAAGAAAGAAAGAAAGAAAGAAAGAAAAAGTAAGAAAGAAAGAAAAAAAGAAAAGCTCTTCTCTCATTCAAGTTTGGCCGTTTCTTTCTCTACAACAAAACCTGTACATTCACAAGTGGGCTACCTAGGAATGGTGAAGTGTGACCCCGGGTGAGGCCTTATTTGATTTTGAACTCCACGAGAATGTCTAGGAAGGAATAGACTAGCAATGACTCAGGAAAATTGATTCAGCTATGGTGTGGGCCAAGAATAAACCTGAATTTGAACTTCTGGCTAGAGGTACATGGCTGAATGCAGCAACTTGAGCTTATTACTCCTGGTGCCTCTTAGTTTAAATATTTTTTAAAATTCTTCCAGAATAAAGGAAGTGAAATTGAAATTACTCTATAATTACCATTTTAATAGGCAATTTTGTCATATGATTAGCAATATTTGAGAGACGGTGTCAGAAATGTTTATCAGCTTCTCATTTCTGGAACGCCTCAAAAACATGTTACCAAGCATTCTGTCCGTCAGCTTTGGACCAATAGCATCATCAGCTTCTGGAGCTTTCTAGAAATGCAAAATGCTGGCATCTATCTGGACTCCCAAATCAGAAGCCTTAACAAGTTCCACAAAAATTTTGTTTACATACTAAAATTTAAGAATATCAGTCATAGAATGCTTAGTCCAATGATAGCATTAGGTGTGCTTCTTCATGCACACAGGTACACTCATGTGCAAGTGTGAACACACACACACACACACACACACACACACTGGAATTGTTTTTTTTATACAGATTCCCAGATTTCCTGTTTTCTCTCCTAATTTGAATCTCAATGTTGTAAATTAGATTATTCACTTTCACTTTCAACTTTATCCTTTTATGTATGGTTTGGATTTAGGCACAATTATGAGTATGAACTCATCTCCAATAAATTGATTTTATTAGGAATATAAGAAGCTTATAAAAAACACACTGGAAAGACATTGTTCAGTGAGTTTGTTTACAATTACTTAGAAGATTTTAAATATCTTAATTAAGGTACTTATTTCAGATTTTCACAATTATGAAGATTAATCATATAAGTTTTAGGGAATTTTACATATTAATTAAATAATTCGGGCTCCCATAAATTTATTTCTACATTTCTTGAAGGAAAATATACTTGTTTGATTCCTCTTTGATGGTCGAACTGCAAACATTTCCATAAGAAATAAAAACATTTTTCCCACTAATATATTGTAAAAACATTCATAGTAAATGCATCATTAAAACAGTACAAGTGCAGGCAAAAAAAAAATTCCAAGTATGAGACCAGACAGAAAAACAGTGAGATACTGTGTTAAAAATAAAAATAAAGGCCTGGGGAGATAGCTCAGTAGTAGAGTGTCCCTGTGTCCAACCTCCATAACTGCATACACGTGAAAGGTAGTTGATTTTTTAAAAAAGCTCATTTTTTTTGTACTAGAAATATTTTAAACCAGTAATATTTTGCTCTTTAATATCATTAATTTTATTAATATTTGCGATATCATTTTGGTTAACTTCAGTTTTGTAACTGCAGTGAATACATGCAATATTTTGTTAGTATGTAGCTCTTGAAATACTTATACCAGAAAAATGAAAATTTTTAGTCTTTTCTTTTAAAAACTACTGTAAATTTGTTTTCTGTTAATGCTGCCTTTAAACTCTGATCCCTACTGCTAACCACAGCCCCAAATCTCCATCCCTCCATTTCACAAGGCTCTTTGCTCCCCAGCATTCTCATCAAGCTCTAGAGTCCACAGACACCCTTTGCTCCCAAAGCATCGACAACATAATACAGTCTCTTTGGTTGCTAACATGGTCCTATAATGTGAGAGCTGCTTGGACTCTAGAAACCAGGCAAAGCTGCATGATTTGCACATACATCGCTGTCTTAGTCTGCAGCTTTTCCTTTCCTGTACTGCTCTGTCTAATGCCTGGCCTGCATTATTTCCTCTTATCTTTCAAATGTCAACACAAGTCCCATTCAGAAACGTTGTGCCAGACCATCTGATCCCACCCTTTGTGCGCTCTAACCGATACTCTGTTGGTTCCACAGCATCTAGCAAAGGGGAATTAATTGAATGATCTATTTTCTGTTTGAGTTATAAAATTATAACTTCCTGAGCGTGCACTTAGTGATGTTTGTGTTAAGAAGTATTTTATGATGATTGGTTTTCCCTAGAGAAACAATAATACCAATTATAGCTACTGTTAAATATTCATTACATGCTGGTAAATATTCATTATATTATAGGAGTAACCTTAAACATTTAAATATTTGTCTCATTTGATCCTTATGCTCATGATTATCCTCCTTTTACAGATAAAAGTACACTATTATAATTGCAGTACACACTTTGCTTTGCCAAAACCAAAAATGTAACTCGGTTGACACAATGCTTTGAAAAGGAATTGAGACTAAATCATTCAGAACTATGCATTTATCAAACAGTAAAAGCATCCAAAATTAATTAATTAATTAACATTTCCGTATTAGAAAGATTTAGCTTATGCTTAATCCCAATAAAAGATACGGCATTTTTAGCTCAAAGTTTATAATTTTCAGATTCTGCAAGTTTGCCATTACAGACACTAATAATCCGTAAACTAAGGAATAACAGCAAAGCTTACAATTTAATCTAACAGATGTGATAATCTGCTTCATTTAAACTCATTCTCTTTTTGGAAAGCACTACGTGGGCAGGAGCAAGACTCTCATATAAGCTAGGTCACTTCCAAGGGTGCTCCCCAGAAGGCTTTAACCGAACACGCAGGAGCAGGGTGCAAACCAACCCGACAGTGAAATGGCATAATACATACCGCATATTTACACAATTAAATATTATACACACATAAAATTTATAAACTTTTGTTTCCTGCAGCAAATATTTTTTGAGAAAGAAAACTCTGAGTGAAAGATGCTATACATTCACCTATATACAAACACAAATATGGTATGTTCCTGTTTGTATAAATTTCATGACAGGAAAATTTTAATAGTGCTTAATGTAAGGACTGCAATTACTTTGAAGTAAGAGTGGGTGGAAATTGACAAAGGGTTGAGGAATGTCTCTGATGCAGGCACTAGTCTTTCTGTCTTGGCTGGTGATTAAATAATTTTCATTTCAATTTACGATAATCCTTTGAGTTATGTTTATGTCTTATATACATTTTGCTTTACAAGAAAAACAACAAACCTTAATGATTAGATTTAAATGTCAGGTTAGAAGAAAAACATGAGGTCCAACTAAGTGTTGTTTTTTAAAACTTATGCCCAATGGATGCTTTTCAACATCTTGAATAAATCAATGGGGATATGGGTTCTTTTTTGTTTAAAAACTCATTTGTGTGTGTGTGTGTGAAACTCAGCTTAGTAAAAAGCCATTCTCTCTTTTACTATGTGTCTACAAAACCACTGTAACTAATACACGACCTGCCTGTACAACACGGTATAGTATACCTATCATCGCTCTCTTTTTAAAATGCTATCAATTCTCTACATGAAAATTCAAACAACATGCATTTACAGTACAGTTTTGATTAAAATGAAATCAGATCTCATGGCTGACACAGGAAACCGCTGCTGAAGTCATTTCAACTCTCTCTGGCTGTTGAGTAGAGTAGAAATAAGAAGAGATGCTGAAATGTAGTTAAAAAGCAGCACCCACAGATAATTCCTGAACTGATTTTCTGATTTATCTCTTTTCAAAGAACTTGAACACAGTTACTGACAAAAGTGACAAAAGTGATATTCTTGATTTCTCATTTCATACACTGCAGTAGAAGTATGAGAAGCCTGTTCCACTTAACATGTGATTTCATTACTTGAATACTCTTACATAAATGGGACAACTCACTTTGCATACTGCATACCACTGCTTTCCCACTGGTAGTTACAATTACGTTGGTCTCAGTGTCTTAGTTCTGCGAGGAGGCAGATCTCGCGCATGACTTTTGCAGACTACTGGTGTACAACGACAACGTGGCCACAACAAAGTCAGTATAGCTTGAGGGGATTCTCTCCTTCACTTCAGAAACTCACGCTGACCTTGCTTTTGTTGCCATGCTCTAACTATGGAAACCCAAGATCAATTTTAGCTATGGAAGATATACTAACCACAAATACTACAGTCAGCAAACAATGTAATTATTTGCCACCAAGAAACAATTCAAAGAGGAAATATTTTGTGCTTTCCATTTATGTCATAACTGTCTTTATTAAGAATTCACAACTTTTATGAAACTTAAAACAAAAAACAAAGTGAAACGGGGTAGGGTGGGGAGGGAGGGAGAGATGAGTAAGGGGAGGGACAAAAGAACAGTGGGAAAGTCCTTGTCACCTTGACAAGCTTCTTAGGTGCACAAAATGCTCAACTTTATTGTAAACCTTAGATTTTGCTGTTATACATATCAATATAATGAGGGGAAAAAAGAATTCACTATGTCCAGAATGCACTGAATTTTCAAGCACAATACACCTCAGTCATTCTTAACCTTGGCTGACTGTTAAAATTAACTGGGAGGGGTTTGTAAAAATAAGGAGCCTGTGCTGTAGGTCATTTTCTTGAGATATTGATTTAATTGGCCTAGATTGGTACTGAAATATTAGTTTTCAATTAATTCTAAGGTGCAGAGAGAATTAAGAGCTGTTGCAAAAGAATAGGACAGAGCTACCTGGACTCTCTTTCCTGTGAGTAAATCATCACTTTGGTAACTGCTGTTGGGCAAGTCAGATTACACTTTCTGCGGTGTTTTAATACAGCAAACTCAATATCATCTTCAATTTTTATTGAGATAGCCCTATTCATTCTGGTAAGAATGTTTAGGATATCTACTTCTAGAACACAAGGCTGCTGTAGGTCAGAAGTAAGAGACCACCGAACACCAATTTAACAACTCACCATACCTCAATTAAGGCAAGGTAAGGATCTTTATTTAATGACCAAGATGGCAGCCGGACTGTCTCTTGGATGCTGGGTGAGTCTTCAGAGAGTAGCCACGAGCAAGTTTTACACAAAGATTATATAGAAGATTTTACATCATTACATACATCATACACAGTGGCCAATCATAACCCAAAGTGACTCTCGCAAAAATACATGATTCTCACGAAATACGTGACTCTCAGCAGGCTGCCATGGAGGCAAGGAGGGGGTAGAGATGAAGCCTCTGTCCTTATCACAGGATTCCAGAGCCATCCAGATAAGTGCACAAGCAAGGCTGCAGTGGGAGACAGGCAGGGCCTCACAAGATGAACTCACAGCAAACTGACTTATAAATTTTAACCTACACAATCAACTCTAACTCACACAGCAAACACATAACCTGAATAGCATAATCACCACAAAATGGAGTCACTTTAAAAAGCTGGCAGTCTGAGTTACATCATTTCACAGGTTGGTTACAGAAAGTTACAAAATTACAAAATGTTGGATTTTTAGTACACCATCACAGGCATTTTTAAATGTCATATAGTCAAAGCATTAAGTTACATCAAAACACAAAATTTGAAAAAGAAATTAAGCATATTTAGTTGTATGAGGGAAAAGTTCTCAGTTGTCTTTAGCCTTTCTAACTTGCTAATCTACTTCATGAGGAGAGCACTGACAAGCCCTGTGTATTTGGTAGGCAAAAATACAAGACTCAATACTCAATGCCATTGTTCTGATTTTATTGCATTTACTTTCCTTCAGTACAAAAAAGTGACACTAACTTGCCAGTTTTATTATTTTATTAATTCTGTCGGGTAAAATATGCATTAAAGTATGTAATACACGGCTTTATGAAAAATATTCAGTAAATAAAAGATCAAGTGTCATTTAGATTTGGCAAAAACCACGAAGGAGGCTGGTTGACTTGAAAGCAATGCTTCATGAATTTAGATTTTTCTAAACCTTTGTCACCTTACATTTGACTTTTTTTTTCCAACGGAAGGCACATTTGTAGATGAAAAGAAGTGCAAAGTGTGCCGCTGACTTTAGAACACCTTCCCTCTATTTGACAAGAAAACAAATACCTGAAGAGCTTGAGAAAGGCAGCACTTAAATAACAACGCAAGACAATAATAAAACATTTTCTCATTGTAGAACATGACTAATCCGTGTCTGTTGGCACCTCCAGCTTAACATTAAGGCTCCATCTACTAGTGTGCTTCTGTATGCACTTCGAAATCTCAATTTCCGTGGGTAACAACGATATTTGCTTCTGAAACACAAAAACTGATGGAAACTTTCAGTTCCTTTGCTAGCTGAAAAAGAAGGTCATGTGTATAATTACGCACAGTTTTTCTCGTGCCTGCATGAGTGCTGCAGAGGCATAGGAAAAAAGGAAGCTCAAGTAATATGAATTCTAAATTTTCATATGATTGTCCTTGTGGCCAAGGCTAAGTCTAGAATGTACCCTCTTATTTCAACCATCTGACTGACTCTAGATAAAATTTTCTCAAAATCAACTACCTCACTTTAAAACGTATATATTTTATTTAATCTTTTTTCAATTTTATTTCTAGTACTTTTCTTCTCTCTCTATTTCTATACTCCAAATACATGAAGTTTATTTTTATCTTTTTATATAATCTAAATTAACACAAATCTTTGGTTCACTCATTTGTGTTCATTCACAGGCAAATTTCCTGAGTGAAAGATGACTCTAAATACTTCAGACTATTTTTTTTTTTAAGGCTCACTCCTAGGACTGAGCATAAATTGTTGCACAATTGAATATATTTTGGAAACTCCCAAATCACTTTTATTTTAGGAATTCTGTAACGATGTAAAAGACAAAAAGAACACAATGGGTTTGAAATAACTCTAACTTCATATCAAGTTTACTCATATTCTAATAGATTTATAAATTTACATTCATTAGCATATAACAAGGACACAAGTCTGATTCATTTTGAACTCATATGACGCAGTGAGAACCTCAGTGGAATAACAAGGTGACTTATGGTTTTCTGAGCAGTCTGTCACTCCGTTCTTCAGTAACCTGCAACTCTTAAGGGACAGATTAAAAAATGATCTTCCGTGAAATCCGTGGTTCTCCCTCCCATTTTTCTTTTCATTATTTTCCTTGTATTTCCTGTATCATTCAGTACAGTAACATCAAAGGGAATACTAAACCACTGGAAAGTTTATTAATACAATTACTATATTAATATGTTCTCAATTATCTAAGAAACTGAACTTAAAATTTTATGTAATCATTCTTGAAAAAAGAATTGACTAGATAATCATTGCTTTTTAAAGCTTCTGTTTCAGAACATCATTTTTCAGTTATCCCATGTGAATATTTAGGGGAAAGATTGCTGAGTAATATGTGAGGTGCTAGGTAAGCTTATGAGAAATTATCTCCTGGGGTGCTGGGTAGGTAGATTTTCAGTTGCTGTGCATTTCCGCTAACATTTGGTTTTGCTGGTATTGTTTCTATTTTATCCATTTTAATAGGTATGCAGAGATATCATACTGTGGTTTTAATTTGCATTTACCTGATGATTAATGGCTAGGGATGTCCAACTCTTTTCATGTGTTAACTTAGATGAAACCCAAAGGTGAACTGTGTAATTCTATTTATACAATGTCCTTGAAAGAAGACTCTTTAGTGATGAGTAATAGATCTGTTGTTGCCAGGAGTTAAAAATGGGAGAAAGTTCACCAAAAAAGAAGAGGAGTAAGCTCCTGTGATGGCACGGTGGGAGGAGATTAATATTTATAAAAATTTTCATGGATGAACCTGGCCTGGTGTAATACACCTATAGTTGCAGCATGAAGGCCAAAGCAGGAAGATCACAAATTCCAGTCCACCCTGGGCTGTGTAGTGAGTTTGAGGCTGACATCTACAGTTCAGCGAGGCTCTGCTTTAAAAGGCAGGCAAGTAACAACAACAACAAAGAAGTTACACGTGTGTTCAAATTAATAAAACTATACCCCTCAAATTAAAAACTTTGCCGTGTGTTAAAAATAAAAGGATCATTCTATAAACTGAACCTCTAATTTCCCATATACTCACTAGTATGATATTCTCCTGGGAACTTCTAATGCTAAAGAGTGAGATTGTTGAGCCTAAAATGTTATTAAAAATTTACGGAGAGAAAAGCTTATTTATGAGGTAATACTATGATTTTTTCATAATTTTGTACATAACTTAATCTTTGCATTTTTTGGCTTTTAGATCATACATAACTTTCCCTGCTACTTTTGTGTACACATTATGTTCAGTAATAACCTATATAGATATAAATCAAGTAAAAGTAAATGTTTGTTAGGGCGCTTTGTGAGAGTCCCTTGTCATGTTTAAAGCAATAGATTAATGGAAAGATAATTTTTAAAATTTAGTGATGGTGTTTTGCCATTTGTTGGAAACAAAGCACTTATCTCTAGAAAACTGAATCACAATTAACCACATTAAACATAGCACAGTTTCATAGGTACCATAAGATAATTCATACAACCACTCTGGAAAGCAGTATGGAGAGCTCTCAAAAGACTGGAAATAAATATCCCCTTTGATCCAATGACACCCCTCCTGGGGATATATCCAAAAGAGGCCAAAACAACACATAACAGAGATATATGTATACCCATGTTCATAACAGCACAACTAACAATAGCTAAAATGTGGAAGTCACCAAAATACCCATCAACAGACCAATGGATACACAAATTGTGGTATTTATGCACTATGGAATACTATGCATCGATAAAGTCCAACAATGTGGAGGCTTTTGCAGGAAAATGTAAGAAACTTGAGAACATCATGCTTAGTGAAGTGCGTCAGAAGCAGAAGGTGAAACATCGAAGGGTCTCTCTGATATGACAGACCCAGATCACAACTATCTCACAGAACTTAAAACGAAAGACAAAGTGAAACAGGGGTTAGGGCGGGGAGGGATAGAGGGATGGAGGAAGGGACAAAAGGAGAGTGGGAAAGCCCCTGTCACCTTGACAAGATACGTATGTGTACAAAATGCTCAATTTCATTGTAAACCTTAAATTTTGTGCTTATACATATCAATAAAATGGGGGGGGGGAAAGGTAATTATTACTTTTTATGTCCCCAACACAAAACAGAACAATAAAAATTTCTTGGCCTACCTTGAAAATAAAACGACATATTGATTGTACAAAGCTTAAAGTTAATAATTTTGTTCATTATCAAGCAAAAAGACAGTAGTTAAAATGCTAAAAGTCCAAATAACATAGTCACATTTCTCCTTAAGAATGAGCTAATGGTATCGATATATGAAATATTTCTGCTCATAGCCCAGCCCCTGACCTGGAGTAACATTCAGATAATTTTCTATGGCTTTCAGTGTATACAGGTGGAAGAAGCTTCCAGCTTCTCAGACTCTCTCCTCTTACTCTTTCATAGTCGGTCACTGTTTTGGTTTGGGTCTAGAGTACGTCCTCAAATCCTCATGTACCTATGGATGCTGAGTATTGCAGAGGGGTGGGGCCTGGCTGGAAGGGGCAGAGGCTGGGCTTGACCCGGAGGGATGTGTGCTAGCTCTGACCTTCCTCTTTCTTGTCTCTATTCTGCCATGCGGTGAGGAGTTCTTTCTACGACTCCCTCCCCGTTAAGTGATTCCATTGTTTCCAGCTCCTCATCTATAGATGGGCTGTGACCTCCTGAAACTGAGATAACATAGATCTTTTCTTCCTAAAGTTGCACATGTGGGTACTCTACTCCAGCAACAAATAAGTAACTAAGGCAGTAAAGTAACTGGTATCAGAAAAAAGGGGTTATTGTGTTGACCTTCTTTGACCGTGTGTTTTTGAAGCCTTTGGATTTGGTTTGTGGGAGGCATTTGGGAAAATTTGAGTATGCTGGCTTGTTCTCATTGTAGTGCCATAAGCACTGATGCGAGATTCCAGTTGGAGCTCAGAAGATCAGAACGTTTGATAGCAATGTGGATTGGAAAGGCCAGGTCCAAGAATTTTCAAATGGCAAGGAGAATTGAATTGTATTGTCAAATGGTCTGAAAAACATGCCTACTACGCTTGAGTAAAAACGGAGTTGGCATTTGGCCCTTGTCCAGAGACTTTGCCTGAAACTGAAATTAAGGGCTTTGGAATACTGAAACTGACAGAGGAAAGCTAAGGGCAGCCCAGTGATCAGGCTGTTATATAGCTGGTATTGGTAGCTTTAAGCCACCTCTATGGTAAAAGGCAGGGGGAAAAATGGTAGAAAATGGCTTTTAGCCAACTCTATGATTAAATGGAGGAATAAAAATGCAGTTTATCAGACAGAAAGGGGCTGTAGAGGTGGGGCAAATGAACATGGGAAAGTTAAAAAGATTAGTATTGAAAAGAAGCCAGTTACTTATAGTCAGGATGATAGGAAAGATTCCTTAAGGGCATCTCAAGAGTCAACTAGACCCCATCTTTAAAACTCAAGTGTGGATAGACAGAAGACTTAGCTCTGTGAAGTATACCCAAGGGCCAAAGAAAATAATGTTTGTAAAAGTTCTGCCTGAAGTTCAACCACCTGAGAACTCAAGGGCTTCTACAGCATTTGTCCTAGAGGGCCATGATACTATGTATGTCAGCGGTGGACCTTGGTGACACCCACATGGTCCTGAATTTACAGTGATACAGAATGAAAGAGATGTGGAGTTACAGAAGCTTCCACTCATTTCAGAGGAAGGCCTTGGGAGAAAGCGTGCCCCTGGGAGAGTAGTTAAGGAGAAGCTTAAAAAACAGTGGAGAATCCGGAAATTTAAAGATGCCAGAAACATGAATCATCATCTGACAAAAAGCTGTAGGCTGTGAGTGGATCTAGCCCAAAGGGAAAAATGGAGGTTGCAGGTGGAGGCAATGATGTGGGGGAAGGGGGCATGCAAACCCTTTGGGGTTCACATCTTACCATAGCTTGCAAGAGGGGCTGGATACAGATCTACACAATTTAATGAACCTTCAGAATTTGGTTATTGTCCTACTGGATTTCAGTTCAGCTTCTGTCCAGTTGCTTTCTATTGGCCTATTCTTTCCTTTTGCAATTCGCCTATTTACCCTGTGCCACTGCACATTGGAAAAGCTTGCAGGAGCTTGCAGCTGAAAGTTTGCCTCGTGTCTCAGAGGAGACTTTAGACTTGAACATTGTTTAGTAGTTCTGGAACTGATAAGACATTGGCAACTCTTAAGAAGGACTAAATATGTTTTTGCAAAATTATGTAAATATGAGTCTTTTGAGGCAGAATGTTGTGATTTGAATCTGGAGTGTCCACTCAAAGACTCATGTACCTATGGTTACTGTGTACTGTTGGGAAGTGGGGCCTGGCTAGGTGGGGCTGTTTCTTGGGGCTTGACCAGGAGGTTCTGTGCTAGCTCCACCATTCCTCTCTTACTTGGCTGTGTCCGCTATGCCATGAGAGAAACTCCTCTGGTTCCATCCTTACCACATTGTTCCACCATTACAGCCACCTGCCCATGAATAGACTGTAACCTTCTAAAACTATGACCTAAAAAAATTCTTTTCTCCTTAAAGTTGTGGATGTAGGGTATTCTGTCACAGTAATGAATAAGTAACTAAGGTAGTCACAGTCCTTCAGCCATCTGGATTTATTTTATGAGTTTCCTAATTATGTCAAGTCTTTATTCCTCTTAGGAAAATTGATCTGCTTTTAGCCATACCCATTCTCATCATAAGTGCATGAGAGCTGGTAGCTGATTGATATTCACTCTTGGTAATAGTTTCAAAGTTGTCCTTTTTCTACTCCCTTTTCTTTCACAAAGAATCAATTGCTCCTGCTAGGTAAGTGCTCTACCATTAAGTCACATGCCCAGCACTCAACTTCTGTTTTTAATTTTAAATTTTTCAACTTTCTATATAATATTCATAAAGACATGTCTTGACCATTCATTGTAAAATTGTCTTGATTTTTATTACTTCACTATATTTTTTCTTTATTTTTTCAACACCATCATTTGAAAGGATTATTTTTGTTGTTTATTTATTTTCTATCCTTCAGGTCTGGAAGGTACACAAAGATAGAGATGCCTGTGTTTCTCGTTGCTTTATTCACTAGCTAAATTAAGAGCAAATCAGTTTAGTAACTCACAAACATTTATTAAAACTGAAACATTAAAATATGGTAAGGAAATAACATTGAAAAAAAGAAAATAGTAAAATCGAATGAGGAGATTTATTCCTCTTGCGTGTGGCTTTCTACAGTTTTTTTTTTTTTTTTTTAGTGCTGTTTCAGCAGAGGAATTGAGTTACAAATGGAAATCAAGGTGGCTCATATCTCTCATCCCAGCACCACGACGGGAGTCTAAAGGCCCTGAAATCAGTGCTGACGAACATACACACACACTCACGTGACTTCCATCTTGGGCCAGAAAAACTGTCAATGACTTGCTGACAGCAAGATTACCTAGAAAATCTTAATTACCTGTGGTGGATGCTTTGAGGAGTATATATGTGCTCACGTATCTTTGGGTTTGGGGCACCAACTGTTTTATTGAATATTTTTATTTTATGAACGATTTTGCATGAGATGGCATATATGGTGACTTAAATTTGTCCCCCATCACATCTCGGTCACTTTTATTATTTCATAGTTTCAAAACTAATACTTAGCTCAGGTAATTTTTTCTCACTCCACTTAGGACCTCTCCTCTCTAACCATAAAATAGAAATGATTTATAATAAAATCATATTTCTAATCCTCAAATTGCATATTCAGAACAATAAGGTTCAAAATAAATTGCAAAATGGTCAGGATCTCTGACTACGGTACCATAAAAGTGATAGGAACAGTCTGGTGTTTAAAAGGATCTAGTGAGATTCAGTATGTACACAATTACTTGCAGTTTTGGTTGTGCAGCAGAAGGCAGTTTGTGGTCTTGAAGAGGGAACTTACCATATCCCAACCATGCTGGTACTCTGGCTTCAGACTTCCAGCCTTCAGAATTGTGAGATATAAGTTCCTTTCACTTATTAGCCCCTAGTTTGTGTTACGTTACCATGGCAGCCTGCATAGACTAACACCTGTGTTTAGGGCCTTGTCATAATGAATCAAGATCAGGATGTGCTGACCTTTTTCTGTCTGTCTCTGTCTGTACTCCCTGATTCCGTGAAGAACTCATAATGGAGACACTGAGGTACTGAGGCTTCCTTTCAATAGCCATAATGAAATCAACTTAGAACGGAAGTAATGTGCCAAAACATTTAGACGTTTGGAGCCGCCTGTTCTGTAACGTGAATGCCACCTCGTGAAAGATTCTGAATCAAAATCACCTGGTTAAGACACTCCACTATTTCTAAGAACATTCCTATATCCCTGTATTCTTTAGTTAAAACTACTTATTAGTTTCAACTGTCAAATTTACAATAAAAACGATGTTGACTGACAATTATTGCAAAGTCAGAGATTATCCAAAGCTGCAGGTCATCATAAGCAACTCTAATATTCTTAAACTAGAAGATTCTTCTGCTAATCTCACAATGTTAAAATCACATATTTTATGCTCTAGGGATTTTATCAAGATAAGTTGAAACAAGGCCACAAAACCCTGACACAGTAATGGTCATGGCAGCCACTTCCAGTTATTGATAAAACTGGAAGCAATGAGAGAGGAGGGTTAGTGAAACTCATACTGTGAAATGCATAAAAATAAACAGAGACACCATGATAGAGCATTGTGTTGAATAGAAGTAGACAGGCCCAATAAAGGATTCAACCATTAATTTCATCAATATGATGCTCACACAAAAAATAATCTGCTAAAAAATATCAGCAAAGAGGCACCAGAGAGAGCAAGAGGGAAAACTCACCTGATCCTACATCAAATTATAAATAATTTATTAATTTAAAGTATATCTTTCTTTAAAAAGAGGAGTTTTGGAGGATGTTTCTTTGCTGCACAGTAAATAAATTGAAAAAAATAGTAATAATTGTGACAGGAAGGTATTCTGGGTGTCTGATCCAATAACCCATGCGATGAATGATGTTTTTGCTATAATAAAATCTATGAGGCATAGAGAAAAAAAGGGAGTTTGTCATGACCTTAAATAGTCAAATGTCGACTTGAATTCTTCTCCTCCCTCATTATTTTCCTGCAGATTTAATAAACTGCAGGATTCAAGTTGCTCTGTTGCCTGGGCTGGGCTGGAACTTGTGATCCCCCTGCCCCCACCTCTGGGGTGTTCATTGCTATTTTCCTTTACATGTAGGTAGGAGTTTGCTTCAGGAAGTAATCCCACGTAATAACACCTATATTCTCATTAGGTCCCAATGCACATTGTTAGAAATGTTATCAATTTGACAGAAGTGATATACTTAAAACGTTAGTTATATAGACATTTTAGAAACTTTGAGAATTTTATCCAAGTTTCTGATTTCATACAAGTAAAAGCATGAAATGGAAAAATTTGCCTTTTTTCTAATTAGAAAATTAAAAAGTATATTTTCTATATGCTCCCATAACTTATGGCTCATCGGGAATAGAATGGGCACTTTTGCCTCTAGAAATATCCTAGGGGGAAAAATAATGATCCTGTAGAAGCAACAAACTCAACAATAGCTAAGGATGAGGCTTTGGCTCAGTGGTTGTGCTTGGCTAACACGTTCAAGGCCTTGGCTTCTATTCCTAGCACATGGAAGGCCCTGGATTCTATCCCTGGTGCGTGCAAGGCTCTGGATTCTATCCCTAGAGCATACAAGGCTCTGGGTTCTGTCCTTAGCACCCTCAAACAAACATAATGGTAACTACATCTATGTTAACATGTGAAGAAAGCTTGCAATACACCATGTCCTTGATATGTTTTATACCAATTGTACTTAAATTAATTTTATCAAGAATTAGAATTTGTCTTTTTTTGTATAAAGTGACCAAAGAAAATCAAAATTAACTAAATTGACTGAGGATCATTACGTAGTAAATGGCAAGGCTAGAATTTGAGTCCTGGTGGAATGTGACTCCATAGTTATTGGCCACAGCGTAGCCTAGGACCTAGACACTTGCTTTGTTGTTGTTTTGGAAGCCACATATTCTCAGAGAGGAAGATTAGGTGGAATATGTTACAAAATTCTTTCCCCCTTTAGAACAGAAATTCAAAAAATCCAAAAAAGTTGTTCTTCTTTTAAACTAAATAATAATTATTGAACATCTATAAAGGTCTATGTACTCTAAATTTTTGGATTGTATTAGTATACAGAGTCACATTTTTCTCTCATAGGTTTTTCATAGATCTTGGCTTATAGATTGGAGAAATGAAAAATAAAAAGCATAAATAATCAACCAGTAACAACATAATAAGTGTCTGGTTCTTACTGATAGCTATACATAGAAGAGAATAAGAGAAAACTGGAATATGGGATAGAATATGACATTGGTTGACTAGGTTTTTTAACACAAAAGTGGTAGACTTCTGAAAAGAGACAAAATTTGCCCAAAAAAGGCCAAAAACCAAGCCTGAGTTCCTTTTCTTTCACTTGCTTTCCACCTTCGTATTTGAAGTTGAACAATTCCATGAAAGAATAGTTCTTGAAAAGGATTATTAACTAAATCAGGGGTTCCCAACTCACTGGGCAGTGGCCTGGTGCCAATACTTTTCCTTGGGAGGACAGAGTCTTCTTGGCAGAGCAGTAAAGCTCTCCTTCCTGTTCTTCCCTGACTATTAGGTTCTAATGCTGTAACTGATCTAATAGGAGGTGGAGCTTCTCTCACTGGTGCTCGGAAAATGGTCTTCAACTGAACTGATTGGGGCACCACTGAAAAGGGAAAGAAACTACAACTTTATGTTCTTTCTTCCCTTGGTCATTCTTGATTTATGACAACTTCAGGACAAGTGAGAGTCAAAAACAGTTGTTATTTCCATAATGAAGGAAGAATAACTGAGTCATTCTTAAATCTATCAGAAACAGAAAAAAATAACATAGTTGCATATCTGCTTCTTCATGTTTTCTGAAGCAAGGTAACCACAACAATCTAGCAGGCTAGTTCAGGAGAATTCCAAGTTTAACCCCTGCTAGGCAACTTAGCAAGACCCTAATGCAAAATTAAAAAGAAAGAGAGAGGGAAAGAAGAAAAAAGGGAAGAAAAAAGAAAGAAAGGAAAGAAAGAAGGAAGGAGAAAAGGGCAGGAGATGTAGTGCAATGAGAAGTCCTGGCTCTAGTCCCTACAACGATACAATAATAAAAATAACAACAATAAAAATAGTAAATGATAATAATAATAATATAAAAATAAAGAGTTCTTAAGAAAATTTGATCTTTATTGTCTCTAATGTAAATCTTCTGTCAGTTATTGCAGTCTATTTCTTTCTTGAAGATATCTACAGGTTACTGGCTGGTTTGAGCTACTCCTGTAGTGAATCTTAGTAAGAGAGGCCTTCACTTATTCACTTATAGAGTCTGATAGGTCATTTTGCTGAGACTTTTTTTGCTTTTTTTTTAATTTTTGCTTTGCTTTGCTTTGCTTTGCTTTGTCTTGATTTTCCTGTGAACTTAGCTGATCTCAGAAAGATAGTCATGTTGGACCATCTTAAAAACATGGCCCCTTTGTCACAACAACACTACAGAATCAGGGTGGTTCCATCTTAAATCTTAACAATAGAGCTGAAAGAGTCTCACAATGTCAGTGTCCACTGAGCATGACCCAGGGAATGATAAGGTCATGGTGCAGTGCTGGAAGACCTCAGTAGGGAAGAAGAAAAGAAGAAGCTCCTGCATAGAAGACACATAATCCTCCCCTCCCCCAGTGAGAGAATAATTCAGGCTGTAGGCACTTTGGCCAGGTAATAAAAATTAAGATCTTCTTGCGGTTCCTTTATTTTCCTTGGTCTTCCCGTATTAATCTTGAAAAGCCAAAAGCAACACAGTAAGAAGGAATAAAAAGAGAACAAAAATTGAAGACATATTATCAAGTTACGGAAATCTTTGGTCAAACCTGAACAGAGAATGAAAAAGGATTTGATCTGAATAAGAGACTCCATGATTAATTTAGATGGTACTTTAGCGCAAGAAAATTATTTGATGATAAATCCTAGAGTGAATAAAAACATTTTAGTATCTCCATGAGATATTGTACAAATGTGAGAAATAGAGACTCAACAGGTGAAGTTTGAAGAAAAACACAGTTTCTAGGTCACACCTTTCTAAGTCCAGCTATTTCAATAAATGAGTCACAGTAAGAAATCAGTGGGAAGTGAGAGTTAGAAAATAAATCATGCCACCCAAGGGACTTGAAATCTGTATTGTATGTGTGCATAGGCTGCTAGGTAGGGAGTTGGTGAAGCAGAAATCACTAGTCAGATGTTGATTAGTAAACTGAAATCATGAAAAGAGAACGCCTTATGTAACAGCATTGCTTTGTTCAGTTGTCCTTAATGCAATACTTTGTCTATTCTGTAGATGTATGTTAAATACGTGAGAAAAATAAGTCTTCAAACCATTTCAAACTTTAAGGCTTCTCCTCTTCATAATAACGTTATTAATTTTCAAGTGAAAAATCTCTGCGATTGATAGCAAAAAATTACTTAAAAATATTATGACCAAGAAAGGAATGTGAGAATATTAAAACTACCCAATGAAATGGTTATCGATGGACTTCGGGCAGCGTCTGAAGCTTAGATTCCTATGCTTTCAACACATAGAATATTTGTTTTGTCCTCCACAACACCATGTGACTTTCCTGTGCGGGATTAACCTGAACTAAAATTCAGTAACTACTTGTGCACCTTTTCAATGATGGCCTGCCAGCATGGGCCTGAGGCTCTGAACTCAGTGGTGGCAAGTGCTATAGCTCCGATTGCCTCGTATACAAATGCCTATTCTCAAGAGCAGACCTGGGTTGAACGCTGGTCCAGGGAATTAAGAAAATTTACACTGCTCTATATGTTTTATATGTCTAGAGTTGCTTTTATCAATTATGTATTTCTAGTGTGCTTCTAAAAGCAACACTTAAAATGAACTGATACTCAGGAAAAAAAGAAGACAAGCCCCTATGATTCTTTTTTCCTGTTAAAAATGTTTTGACTACTGATGGTATATTCATTTCATTTTAGCCATTTGATTTAAACGTACCTAACCAAGTTCCAAAACGCACTGTGTATTGGTTTTACTACACAGACTCTGTCTCTTCGAATGAATTTGAATTGGTGGCAGGATTTTAACTATTATGAAAGATTTTTGCTTTTTAAAAACTGTTTTTTTCTCCACTGTTATGTTATTTTGTATTCATATGGTTTTCTTTATGGATGGGTGGAGAGTGTAATACCAGTGCTACTTGTGTAGCATTTAGGTGGTACTTTATGCAAACTTATACAATGATTTTTAAAATAATATAGAATTACTACCACAGTTTGTGTTCTTATAATATTACAGTGAATAATATGATTTTGAGTTAAGTTTTATTTTTACCCTCAGTATTAATGTGTAACTTAAAAGGAGATTTTTTTCTTTTAAAGCATATTTATTCTCTAGTTTATGGAACAAATGAATAAAAAATAACCCACCCAGGAAAGCAAAGTTCAGAGATCTTTTGCAATCTCAAAGCAATCCTAGGATTGTCTTACATTTAGGAAGAGAAAGGGTGACTATGTGTCTGCCGCTTGATGCATGCTCTAAGAATACAACAGGGGGCGTCTCCATCTTTCTCCAGAGCTGATGTTCAAAAAGTCATGAGCAAGTTACTTAATCTTTTCATGTGTTGTTTCTGACAGTTCTTAAGAGCAAATATTATCTTCCTCATTTAACTTACAAGGTCATTGAGAGAATAAAAATGTGGATTCAGACATTCTTGTAAAATGTTAAAATCCCATCAATTTCTGGGAATTATAACTTCTTATTCCCCTGGAAATTAAAACTTCTGTGTTTTGACATTGAGTTGTCTTATAGTAAAGTTATTTGGATAGTTGAGATGATTACAAATGTCACTTTTTACACATTTACATATTGTAATGGACATATCCAGATATTAGATGAGTGATATTATTTCTAATTCAATATTCAGCATACTTAATCAATTTTGTCTTTTACTTTTCAAAGAACTTTTCCAATAAAACCGAAGGATAGCATTGAGCAAGATGTCCTGCAAATGTACTCAACAGAACACAAGATTTCTTCTTTGCATGCAATACTTAGGTTCCTGGGAAATCAACTACAAACTCCACTCTACTTTGTTTACATAGACACAGTCAGTGAGGAATGTCTTTTTAAAATGATTTTATTTTATGATCTGATCTAAAAGTATTTAATATGTTAATACATTCATAAAGGTATGAAATGGCAATTTATTTCTAAAATTCCTATCGAGACCACTTTAACAGTGCAGCGAAATCAAATTAATAATGGTATAGTTGATGAAAAATAAATATCTTAAAATATTATCAAAGTCGACTGAATTGAATATTTTCATTAATTCAGCTGGCCAGTTGGGTCCAAGGCATCTGTTGTAGATGTGCCAACTGTAGATAGAGTCAGAGTATTGTAAATATCAAGGTTATACTCTACAAACAGCCTTCAGTAGATTACACCTATTTATGGTTATCCAGGCGACATCCACCAAGTCAACTAACAGACAATATTGATGAGTAATAAAAATGGCCTGGATGTTTGACCACTCTATGCATGTATGTGATACAAGTAATTAAAAGGTTCAAGATTTCAACTGAAATAGATAACTCAGATACAATATTTTTTTCAGGTAGATATGAAGAAAATAGTACATCTTCTTGGGATTGTAGCTTAGTGGTAGACTGCCTGACTAGGATGCCCAAGGCACTAGATTAGAATCCTCAACGAGAGAAAAAATAACATGCAATTAGGTAATAAGAGATGTATATGGAATTTTCAAAGTCCGGAATTCAATCATCATTTTTTTTTTGCCAGAACTGGGAATTGAACCCAGGGCCTTTGAACTGAGTCAACACTCTAGCTCACGTTCATTTTGACACAGGGTCTCAGTAAGTGGATAAATTGCCTAGACTAGACTCAGTTTGGTGATCATTCAGTTACAGCCTGTCAGAGGGCTGAAATTATGGCCTTGCCACATCAGGCCAGGCTTTAACAGTCATATTTAAAATCTACTTTTATCATATATAAACACACACTGAACTGTAATATATATATATATATATATATATATATATATATATATATATATACATTTACCATGTGTGCACATGTATACAAACATATTTAATCATCAGCATAAGTGTATGATGTACTTATTATCCACCAAATTTGACACACTAGGAGGAATTAAGATTACATATAGATCTATAATTCTAGCACTTGAGAGGTTGAGGCAGGAGGATTGCCAAGTCCAAGGCTAGCCTGTGCAACATAGGGAGTCAATAAATATTAGGAAGATCCATAATATCATAAAAAGTGTATCTATGAGTACATATAAACATGCATACATCATGATAAATAAAAGTGATACGTGTATAGAATAATAAGTGTACAAATATGTGCATATATGGAGCAAAATAACCAATTACTTTTAGATCTGTTACTGATAACCTTTTCTATCCTTAGTTTCAACTCAATATTCTTTTTAATAACTATTGTATCTTGAGTGAATTATCAATACAACATTCACTGTGCTGTAATCCTGAAAGGTCTGTCATTGCAAGAATAGGAAATTAGAGCAAAGAAGTAGCCATGACTTCAGTAATACAGTATTTATAATAATGAAGTCACTCAACTCAGTCTTTTTTCCCATTTGAATGGTAATCTCTGACATGAAAACAACTTATAAAATTCATAGTACAGAATTCCCTTAAGTTATATTTTGATTAACTAGTGTGTAAATTCATTATCTTTAGGAGACTATTTTAAACTGAGTTTAAAATATTTTTTATCAGACAAAGACTAATTTAGCTTATGACTTAAGAAGCCAATTTTTAGTTCATTTTTAAGTTTTCATTTCGTTTCCAAGTGTGTAGTCTATATAGTAATGGACAACTGAATTCTGAGTTTCACTGGTTCATAATTGTCTTTGAGATGTGTGTTAGTCTTAGGGTAGACTATCAGAAATTCTATGTCCACAATCATAAAAATAAAAGAACTAAAAACAATTAAGTGCCCTGGGGAAGCTTTTCCAGAAATAAAAACATGTGAGCCACCTGTAAAGATAAGAAATAACAATGCCATTTTTACAGATTAGTTCTAAAAGTAAATAGGATCATATTGAAGGCTCACAATATTTGTTCTGCATGCATGAACAGAGCCTATAAAAGGTAAAATTTATATAAAATGTAATTGTGGGATAAATATAAACTTTGGCATCTTTTAAGAGTCACTTGAAGCATTTCTTTACAGCACCAACTAAGGACAGAAAATATTTATAAATCTTTACATTACCTTTCTTAAAGTTTATGTTGCTTATCTAAACTCTAAGTCAATTAATTTCTGCTCAATGTCTGTATGAGATATGATTCTTAGTAACCTATTCATATGTGATATTTTATGCTAATAGATATAAAGGTAGCTCCTTGTAGCACTTTTTCCTGCTAATTATAATAATTTTCTGGTATCTTAATTAATTATTAATTTCTTAACGTAATTCTATTGTGAAATATAAAGAAGTCACACTGAAAAGCTCTACAAAATAAGCATTGTCTAAAATACATGTATCATGTATATGGTGTATACAGAAAGTGTGAAACATCCTTACAGTCACATTCACATGTTTAATTTTTCAGCCAAGGCCTTTTCATATATACTGTACACTTATTGAGATTCTTTACACTACTTTTTACTGTTATGGCATACTGTTGTAGTATGAATGATTTACATATAAATAAAAAATTCTGGGTATGAAGTTTATTCATAATACCTAGATGAATAATAAGGTAGCGGAAACCAGAATGGTAAATATTAAATAGAATTATGAATAAAATTTTGGAAACCAGGAAAGTATAGAATTAACTCTCTTCTTCAGTGTGAAGTCGAGTGAACTTGTTAAAAAGTGAATATTTTGAGGCTTCACTCCCAATAAAATGGGTCAAACTCATCCAGAGCACTGTTTAAGAATCTTATCTCTTCGGTAAGTTTCCAGGTGATTCTTGTGACAACGCTGTACACAAAAGATGTGACAGTTAAGAAAAGAGTGTCTGAAATTCACTATTTTATTTTTGAGAAGTAATACTGGCTGCTCATATTTTACACTAGTGATTTGTTTTTCTTTTACCTCCATGCGTACACAACCAATGAGTTTTTGCATTTTATTAGGAGAGGAAGCTTCTAGTTAGTAGTTTTCTAGATTTTAAAAAGTCAAGATTTTCCTTCAACTTCTTATGTCAGCCTATTACTATAATCTATCCCCAAATGTTCCTCGGTTCCCCAGCTTTTTATCCATTGACTTCTTGTTCTTTCTCAGCAATATCTTTAAAGACCAAAGCTTCTCTGTCCCTCCTGCTCTCCTCAGCTATTCAACTAGCATTTTTATGGGTTGCAGCAAACTGAAACTCGAATCACACTCTGCATCAAACTGCAATGATTCCACTTTCTATCACTAGGGAGAACATCTGAAATCATAGCCCTGTTGGAGTGTTTTCATGACACATAATTCCCTTATTTAAAGCTATTTAAAAAGTTCATCTAGGCTATCCTTGTAAGAATTAAAAAATGAAGTATATCTCCAAGCCTTTTACTTTTATATTACAATGAAATTAAAAAGATGAGGTTGTTACAAGAGGTATCTTAAATATTTTAGTGTTATGAACAATTATAAGATTTAAATTTTTGGTTAAGTAAGACCATTAGAGATAAAATACAGAAGAGCATACACATACACTTGGTAAACTGTTCTTCCAGATGGTTGTAAGAAAAATATATTTTCCCAGGCCTTTCCAGATATCAATCCACAGGTTTCATCAATTGTAGAAATAAAAGAAAGACATAAACAACAAAGAACCCTTAATCTCCAAAATAAATTTTAAGAGATATAAAAATGTTAGTAAAAATTACAGGTTTATGTAAAATTGTAGTGGAAGCTATTTTTCACAATTTTTAAAAACGCACTACATGTAAAACTGTTTCCAGTAAAAAGTCTTATCTTATTCTAAGGAGACCTCTGGATCCATGATTTGTATTAAATATGAAGCATAATCTTTTAATGCAAGAGGAAGATTTAAATTACTGGTAGAGTTAAACAGTCCCTGTATTTCCTTTGATGCTACCCAGTTAGAAGAATTTTACTCCTCTTCTGCCTTAAATTTTTGTGTGTCAGAACTCTATGCGTCCCATTTCTTGTCCTATAGAAGGGGTGGGGGCAGACAAGTCGACTAGTAAAGAAATGGTGATGTAGTGTGTACTATTTACATGAGCGTATGAATGTTTCACACCGTATGTAAAGGAGCTTTCTCTTGATATTCTTGCTTCAAGAAAATTCAAGAAAATTCAGACACAGAGCACTTCAGCGTACACACACGCGCAGGATTCCAAGTAGGCCCTACCCACCTCCTTTTCCACTCAGTGTAGCAAGGCTGTAATGCTTTGATATATACTTTGGAATTCTGGCATCATACTCACTTTGTTCAGCTTGTTTTCAATATTTCAGAAAGGACAACTCTTTTCCTGAGTGTTTCCCTGCCTTCCTGAGGCCATGCCCAAGAGCCTCCCTCCCACTTCAAGGAGGAGTAGCCATAATCAGTCCAGGTTGTCCTGACATCACTAGAGCTTCTTGGCTCCCTGGGCCTTCAGTCTGACTTCAGGGAAGTCCCGTGTCTATTTAGAAATGTCCTGTCAAATTCCAAGAGCCCTTTTCCCTTTGGCGCAAAGCTGATCTCTGTCCTTGGTGCTGAACCTTTGTTGGCCCATTAGGGAGCCGGCTGTCGGGTCAATGGGGGTGGAGAGAAAATCAGGCAGACTGAGCACCCAGATGCGGGGAACAAGGCATACCTTAGTGTACAGAAACAGAGCTGCCCTTCGCCCCCTACTTCCCTGATGTGCACCAGAGCTCCGCTTGAAATTTTCCTCTCCGGACCCCCACCCAAATGCTTCCAACATGGCCTCAAACGCAGGCGTGTAACATTACAGCCCACTTCTACATCGGACTGCAGCAGCAAAGTGGGAACGCTATCCCCCAAACACATTCTTTGTGAGGTGAGCTTTACCGTTCTAAAACAAAACAAAACAATTAATAAAACCCAAGAAATGAATAAATAAACAAACATGATCTTCCTTCTGTCGTTCTTCCCATTCCTTCTCCCACATAGTCTCTCCATCCTAAATTAAAAAGCTCAAATCCTAGGAGAGTGTTTGAAATCTGGGTGGTCTCCATAGTTCCACATCCCTACCCCTTCCCCCGCCTCCCCGGTCCAAAGCGACGCCGAAAACGGCACATCTTACCCTGGGTAGAGCGACAGCAGAAGCAGAATCCACGCCGTCATTTTCTGTGAAAATACCGGAGTCGAGTAGAGTGAGCTTCCTGGGCTCCATATATTTGGCAAACGCATCGCCTTCCCCCCACCCTCGCCTTTTGCCTTCTGGTTGCAGAAGAATCCCTCCCCTTTGTATTATTATGCTTATGATTTGATGGTGGCTCCCCCAACCTGCCTCTCGTAGGTCCCGTCACTGGGGAAATGTACTGCTACCAGCTTCGGAAATTAATATTCAGCGGGCAGAATTAAGATCAGCACCTACGCTTGCAGATATGATCAAAGCTTTAGCTCAGGCAGCCGGCTGCCAAGTCCAGGGAATAAAATAACTGAGGCGGGGGGGGGGGGGGGGGGGGGGGGGGGGGGGGGGGGGGGGGGGGGGGGGCGCGGGAGAGACGCGCACTGTGACAAATAAGAGAGCTAAGGGCTCACACTCGTGCACATACTCACTCACGCCAACTCCCCCAGGCCCATCGTTTTAGATTTGTTTGCTTTGTTTTATGTTTTCTTGCCCTTCTAGATGATAAAGAGGGGTGTGTGTGTGTGTGTGTGTGTGTGTGTGTGTGTGTGTGTGTGTTTGTGTGTGTTAAAGGAGGAAAAAAAAAACACTAGAGGTCTGCGTGATTAACTATCACGCAGTTTAACCATGAGGTCAAAGTGGAAGTGATGCATGCTGCTGCAGCGTGAATTAACACATGCGTGGTGTCTTGCCAGAGCTTTTTAACCCTTCGCTGCACACATACACATCCAAGGACTGGCTAAAGGATACTTTACCCAGCCCAGAAACGGTATTGTCAGATAACAGAAGGTTTATATCGTCAGATTTGCCAAGAATACTTATTTTTAAATAGTGCAGTCTTAGAAATCATGATTCTACTGCTAGGAGGCTGGGGAGCAGACAGTGGCGGAGGAGGGACTGCTTCTTTGTAATCCGTCCTGTGGGACCGTATATTTGATGAATTTAATTTGAGTGAAAGGAGAGAAAATACGGATAGAATTAAAAGACAGGGAAAGATTTTATGATCCTAGGATTCTATCCCTCTGCTTATTGTCCTCAGTGAAAGTTTAAAGAAGCAAACTTTTTAAAGTTTGAAGAACATAATTGCATAGAAATAGCTGCTTGAGTAAAGAATATAGACTACAAGATAGGGGCTCTTTTTGGGGTGAAGAATGGGAAGGCAGCTGGTAGAGAAGTGTTTTTAACAGTGCAGAGGGATTTGTTTCTCCTGTGAGAATTGGTTTATTTTGTTCTTGGGTAACAATCTTGAAAATCCATGGGATGGGTGGGTGAGTGGTATTAGCAGCCTTCCTTCCTGCCTGGGATGTTACCATGGCTACCAACACAAAGAAGATGCCCTTTATGTCAAATTAGTTCATACATCACAGAGGAAACTTAGGCTCATTAATCGTGAGGAAAAAAGTAAAGGAGTGTTCTATATCACAATATAATCAACAAACCACTAATAAGATGTTCATGAAGACATGGAGGTGAAGACCAATCAGAATTCTTCTGGGAAAGTGTCAAGGAGTCCTCTCTAAACCAGTGCCCTTTTGTGCAAGAGGCAAGTCCTTCAGAAATGAAATTTGAATAAGTAATCCAAGAGATAGGAATGGAACACGAGATGCTCAGGTGCACATTGTGTTGCTAATTCTAAAATATGCCTGAGAAAAGCACAGAGAATTATGGATGGCTGTTCCCAATCTAGGCTGAGGTAATGCATTCTGACATTGAAGAGAAAAATCTCTGTCAGATTCACCTGGAAACAGGTGTTGATATAGAACTTCGCCTTAAGCAAAGTTCTTTTTACAACATTTGGGCAAAATCCAATTAACAACAATAACGCTCATGCAGTCAATTGGTTCCCTTCTATTGTTACTAACAGGGAGGTAGAGCATTGATAATGTCCATTTGCTTTGACAGTCTCCTGCTTTTTTGCTGCAATGTGGTAAACATTGGCTCTCATTGCTACACATTTGATTTTTGTAAAAGAACTTAGGTTATTTATATCTATATTTGTTTTTGTGATAATATCTAATCATTTTTTTGGCCGGCTAAGGCCTACCTGCCTATGTGTACTTAGATAAATACAAAATCAAGTAGGTGAGATAAATTAAAGAAGTAAGATAGCGGTGAGTTAGAAAAGTGATGGATTTATGCACACTGGAATAGAGTTCTAAATGGAGTGACTGTGGCTTTGTTCTAGTTAGATTTGCCAAAAGAAATAGAAATAAGAGGGTTTTTTTTTTTGTGAACTTCTCTAAGGAGACAAAACTAAACAGTGATACAAGCCACTAAGTTACATTTATTACAAATTTCATAAAAATTTGTGTGTGAAGATTCTGTCCTGTGCACAACACATTTTCAATGTTCTAAGTTTTTCAAATTTTTGTTTAGTGATAAACACAGTGTAGCTGAGAGAAAAGGCAAACAACTGTATAATAGTAAGTTATAATTACTCTTTTATTGATGTTATAGTGACCTACAAAACTTATTTTTTGTACCAGAATATCTTCCGCATATTAAGAAACTTTATAGAGAAAATTTCACTACTTATATTACCTGGGCATAATTTTAGCTATGTTCTTTATCACTAGCAGGCCTCTGCACGCATCCGTGAATCTTTCTCATCTGGTTACCGATCTCTTAAAAAAAAAGTGATGTTCTTATATTTTCCAAGATTTTGGACTTTTTTTCTGGTAAGAGCACGTGTCTAATAATTCCTCTTGTAGTCAAGTTTCAATTATATTTATTTTCACCCATTTTCACTCAGACATATGTAGTACATATAAATAACCATTATTTGGTAAGCATGATGATTATATTGTCATGATAAATAGTGATATGGACATATATGAATGTGTGTGGAAAATTACATTAATACTTGAAAAATATTAGAAAGTAAAAAGAAGAAAATTATTACTCATATCTTTTCACTTAAATGAAATGTTTCCATTGTATTGGAGATCTGCATTGCAAGTGAATTCTTTAAGATTTAATGTTATTATTAATGTGTATTTATTATTACTATTATGTTGCTGTTATGCCCTTCTTGTACTCAGAAGCAAATAATGATATTAAAAGTTGTATTGTATACAAAATATCTCATTATTTGAGAATTAAAATATATTGCTGTAAGCTATAATTAACTAAATAGACAACCATTGTGTAGATAATAATCATAACTGTTGGAAAAAATTAAATAAACTGCTACATGAAGAATTAGAAACCACCAAGAGTAGCTAGAAAGTGGAGAGTTGTGGATTGGAGTAAAAAACAGAATTGGATGAGATCTAGATTGTCTGTCTTTTTGCTCTCAGTACATTTAAAGCATGAACAATTGTTCCCTATTTTTCTTGTATTTAGCAAAAAATATGAATGGCGGGAGGTCCCTCAATCCTAGAAGTGCAAACTTGCTAAACACAGAAAAAGACAGCTACATTAATGGTAGGGTCTCAGAGCTGAGTATGGGGCTACCACGGCTCGAAATGATGCACTGATCACAGACAAGGTAGCGACAGACTCAACATTTGAATATGAACTTCCCTTAATTACTTTTTGGAGGTGAAGGAAGAAAGAATAATCATGACAGGGATTAGAAAGATGAATATTAATAGATATATAATTGTATTATAGTAGAAGGAGCGATCAATAAACAAGAAAACAGAACCATAAAAGTTTCCCAGTATAAAAGCACTGAGAATGAAATATTGAAAATCAAAAGTAAAAGAGCCATTGTGAATGGTTAGAAAAATACTAAGAGTACTAGTGAAGTTGTGCAGAAAAACAAGAAAGAAGCTAAAACTTTGGGAAAGTAGTAATTTCTGAAATGTATTCCAATTGGTTAAAGAAAAAATGTATGATGAAGATCACTAAATGCTAAGCAAGAAAAAAATTAGTGAAAAGTACAACTAGAAAACTAAAAAAAAATCACACATCTAAAAAGAAAAACAAAAATATAAATCCTGAAAATATTCAAAAATGAAATATTACAGTTGCTACAGGTTAATAAAATAATAAAGGTTGACTTACCAAAATAACTGGCCAGGAAATGGTGGGTGATAAGGTTTTTTACACTGCTAAAATGAAATGTATGTATATAATGCTGTATTTAGTGAATAAATCTTTTAAAGATGAAAGCAAAGTACATTTTCAAATAAGTAGGGTCTGAGAGTTTTTGTCACCAGCAGAGCTAAACTACAAATAACGCTGAAGCAAAGAGTTGTAAGGAGGGACACTGAAAACAGTTACTTTGTGAATAAATATCAAAACACCATAATGGTTTATTTTAGAAGGCACCAGTTTATTTTTTTATTGTTTTCATTTAATTTTGACACCTAACTCTGCAATGCATATATTATAATAGTGAATTATGGGTTTAAATATTTACACCTATCAAATATAAATCACCAAATAGCACAAAATATTCTGGATTTGGAGTTAACTTGTACTGGTTCCAGTTGTCTTCATATCCTTTATGGTGGTAGCATAGTATTTTGATAAGTTAAAGGTGAAAATAGTAATCCTTTAAAAAATCTATTAAAGAACTTAGTAAAAGAAACAGCTATATATGATCAAATTAAAATATAATATTAATCATATTGACTATTTAATGAAAAATATTGAATATAATTTCATGTCTAAAGATGATTTTAGGAAATATTTGACCCTATCTGCTTCTTTGGTAAATTAAAGAACAGAGAGAGGGAAGGAAGGATGACTTTGGCCACCGAAGAACTAAGGAGATTAGTGATTGATCCACATTGTCTTTGTGTGTTGGTAATAGCCAGAAGACCAGGCTTGGCGCTGACCTGTAATCGCAGTAATCTAGGAGGGCAAGGCAAGAGGGTCTTCACAAGTTCAAGCCCAGGTTGGGCAATATAGTGAGTTAGCAAGACCTTGTCGCAAAATCAGAAGTGAAAACATGAGCTGGAAATACAGCTCGGTGTGAAGGCCCTGGGTTGGAGTCCAGCTACTAAATACAGAAATAAATAAACGCACTAGGAGTCTAAATACAGATTTGCCGATTACCACACTTCATCTTTCCCCATATATGAAAATAACTTCAATTAAAATCTACAACAAAGGGGAACATTAGTGCCAGAGAGTACGTGTGTTTCAATTCTTACTCAATTCTGAAATAGGAGGGCTTTTTCTTTTTGCTTCCTTTTTGTTTAATGCAGTCTTCAAACAATACTCCAGGTTTTCTTTTGTCTATTTTTATTTTCCTTTTTTGACTCCAATACTTTAGTGTTTAAACATGTGTTAGCTAAAAAATTTTACAGCACTGAGGGGACAAGAACGGAGTGCATTGGTCCTTTCTACAAGTGTGTGTGTGTGTGTGTGTGTGTGTGTGTGTGTGTGTGTGTGTGTGTCGGGGGGAGGTGGTTCGGTCAGCTGGGTGTGATGCATTTGGAGCTTAGTTTAAGGGTAGAATTCACTTTAAGCCACAAGATGGTGGCCTTCTCTGCCTCCCGCTTCTATCCTAAGAAAGTCTTTCTTGAAATCTTCATTATATTCAGGCAATTACCCAACTGACAACTAACTATTTTATTTTTCTTGCATTTGAAAAAGTATTTCATACATGTGAAGTGTAGAGACATGAAGGCAGCTATTGTAACCTTTCTGTTTGTGGGGCATAAACTGGCTTCAACTGAACTGATAGGACGTGTTGAGTATGAACAAAAGAGTAAAAGAAAAGAGAAGAAAAACATAGTGTTCTTGTCTAACATTAAAATCTCTGCTCTTAAATGTTTGACAACGTTTTTAAGCTCTATTAACCTTGTCATCTCCAGAAACGTAAGAAGAATCTGTTAAATTATCTATCTTTTTATTTTAGATTTTGGGCTTCATCTTTAAATGAATGAAAAATTCTTGAAACATTCAAACTCCAATGTGATAGAAAATACACAAGTTGTTTGAGGCTTGTTTTAAAACCCTCATTAATGTATTAATATGTAGTTAAACTCAAACCTGTTTATAAAAATGATGAATAAAATGCTATCGCTCCTCTTTTCAACAAAACTGTAAGCCTAACTGATGCAAAAGCACAGAAAAAATAACAAAAGAATAAGCCACCATGATTGTCATTTAATAAATCAAGTAAATAAAGTCAAATATAATAGAAATTCTGTGTCATTAAGACAATATCAATAGTAGTAGGGGCATAGCTCATTGGTGAGAGCAGTTGCCCATCAAGCCCAATGCCCTGGGTTCTAGTCTTCAGAACCAATCATGCTGGGTGTGGTGGCGTGCTGGTGTTCCCAGAACTCTGGAGGCAGGAGGATTACTGGTTTTTTTTTGAGACGAGCCTGGGATCCATAGTGAGTTCAAAATGAGCCTGGATTACAGAGGGAGATCCTGTCTCAAAAACTAAACAAACAACAACAGCAAGAAAACAGTACTAAAATATGTATTGGTGGCAAAACTATTGATGTTATGTTGTTAAATATATAAGCACTGTTAATAAAACCCACACTGTATAATTTTAATGAAACCACAGATAATTGACCCTTGGATTGGTAGGAAAAACAGCAGACAGATGGACAGATAGTAGATAAATACTCGGAATAAACTGTGGCTTTCAGCATTAGACAAGTTATTTGATAATTTACTAGTTCCAATATTGTATTTTAATACCTGTTTAGTAAGTTGTCTGAGCCTCAGTTTTTCCAATCTATAAAACATAGGTGGCAGTGATAAATAGCCCACAGGTTATTATAAATAAAATGGTATCCTCTCAATTAAGCACAGATCATCATGTCAGGCATATACTATATCATAGCCTTTATAAGAGATTCTATTATACTATTGTATATCTATATGCATCTTTGTACAATAAAATTCATTATATATATATATATATATATATATATATATATATATATATATATGTTTTATACTGCACAGCTGCACAGTTGGGTCTCATTGTGAACATGTGATCCTTAAATTTTCAATTTCATATTTCAACACGCATTTATTGATTACTAACTGCATGGAGATCAGTCAGAGAAATGTGGAGATATGTAATACATGTGGCTATTAAGCCACATGGGAAAAATAAAAGTAATTTTAATCAAGATAGACAAGCAGTGCAAACAAGAGGTAAAAGTGAAAGGTTGGAAAAGCATAGAACCCAGCTAGCTGAATTTTCTCTTGGCCAGCGCTCCCAGTAGAATACATTGTGAACCACTGTGCTACTCACATGCAACCATCGTCTGAGGATCTGACCTGGGTTAATATGACACTAATTATCAATACTACAGTAATATGAATGTCATGGCCAAGTTTGGTGCTTTTCAAAGCTATTTTAGCCACCTCTAATAGTATTTTACATACATAATTAAGAGGCTGTTTTCCCAAAATTCAGAAAAAAATGAATTTGAAAATAGTTGCTAAATAGTTCTTCAATGAAACCTGACAGACTTGTTTGTGGATTAAACTCCAGTGTAAGACACTTCAATTCTTTATCTTAATTTAACTTGAAATCTGAAACTGTCAGAGACTTTCCCAGAGATCACACAGTAGATGTGTGCAAAAGCAAGCAGTAGTCTTGCCGTTTTCCGGTGAGATGAGGGCATACCTCTTATAGAGTTATGCCACGTATCTCTTCTAATTTAAAACTTTCCGTTCTGCAATTCCATCATTTTGTGGCAGTTATTATTAAAATTCCTGTGTCTGTCTGTCTGTCTTTCTCTTTTCATATTAAACTGAAATAAAGAATGTTTTACACATATTAGCAAATTTCAGGGATAGAGGAATAATAACCCTTAAGAGAGCTTGCGCAGCAAGTGCAAGACCCTGAGTTTGATTTCCCAAGACCACATAGACTGGGGTGGTAGTGCCCGCCTGCAATTTCAGCACTTGGGAGGCTGAGGCAGGAACATTGTTGTGATTCTGAGTCCACCTTGGGCTACATAACGAGTTCAGGACCACCCAGGGCTACAGAAATAGATCCTGTCTCAAGAAAATAACAAAACAAAACAAAAACTTAATCTCTTAAATCTCTAAGAAATATCAAAAATGAGCTTAAAATGTCAGCTAATATTAAAAAGCTGCTTTGATAAGAAAGTTTCATGTGTATGTGAACTTGTGTACAATATCTATTTTAGTCCTCAGCCATAAATATTTATGTTCGTATCCAATTGTTACCATTTAATTTGGAGAATTAGATCCAAAGACCTGAAAATAATAATTAAATAATATTAATAAATACAAATAATAATTCTAATCCACCACATTTAAGAAGAAAGGAGTAGAATAATTCTGTATAGTATTCTTCAAATCTTTGAAGTAAACTAACTAGTACTATGGCATTGACACATTGTTCCTAATATCATTAGTCAGGATAATCAAAGCAGTAATGGAAAACGATGAGCTCGTGGATTTGAATTCCAAGCTCGAGCACCACCTAAATAACTGCGACAGTTCTCTGAGTTCCCCAAAGAAGTCTCTCAACTCCTGTGGCCTGAAACGTTTGACTATCACATACATAAGCCCATTTTGCACTGAGCATACGTGGCACCCCCAAGGACATATTATTCTTCTACTTTCATGACATGAGTTAGTTCATGGGAATCTTCACCACTTTCCCTTTACACAAGACATCACACTTGTTCAATACATTGATGATGTTCTGCCGTTTGGTTCCAGTAGCCACTTCTCTAGACCTACTTGCAAGACACTTACAGAATCTGAAAATAGATGAGACAAGAATCCAGTACCTTCTGCCCCAGGACAATTTCAAGAAAGCTATTGAAATGAAGCACATCAAGATATTCCCTGGAAGACTAGGGATATGTTGCTGCCTTGGTTACCTCCACAATGAGTCTCTTTGGAACGTGGGAGCAAATATCCTCCTCACTGGGTGTGTTAATCTTTCCTACTTCCTGGGGGACTCACAGTGTGTTTATTTGTTGATTCTGAAACAGTTGTAGGTTATATTGCAAGACTGATTATGGCTTAGACTATCAGCAAATTCAATGGTGTTTGAAGTGTCAGTAGATGACAGTGATCCTGCTTGTCATGTTTGTTGGTCAACCTCTATAAGTAAGTAAACACCTTGCTACTTGGAAATCACATAATTTTATATAATTTCACAGATTTATAGCTGAAGAGGAACTTTACATTAGGATAAACTACACTTCTGTTTGCACTCATGCAGTTTTAATTGAAGGTGAAAACCCTGGGTCCAATCTTCAATACTGAAAAAAAAATCAAGTTTTTATAAAAAGGAATTTAAATTATCATGTAAGAACTGGATCATTTCTTCAGCCTTGGGCTAGTTGAATTTCTTTTAGTTGAAGGCTACTGGAAGTAAATCATCATGACTTATGGAGAACAAAATATTCAAGATTTCTTAACACATCTTATAAACACAAGTGTGGAAACAGCTAACAACTCAAAAACAAAACAGTCCACCCGTGGTTGCTTTAGAGTCTACACTAGAATGTACTTCTACTGTGGTTCTTCCGATGTCTTCATGCTACTTCATGTCTACTTTAAAAAATCAAGTTACTGATACATAGAACAATTAGGCCAGGATACATGAAATATACAAGTATGTGTTCCTATCGCATTACCTAAGGGCAGAGGATAGGATGGCAATATACAGAAATGGAATGACTGATTTCATGCTTGATGCTGCCTTCCTCAGAGAAAAACTTGGTAAGTGCTGTATGCAAAGCACTAGGTAAATTGATTCATAAATATTTAATCTTCAGGGCGTTTGAAACAGAGAAAAATATTATGTCAGTTTCACAGATGAGTGAAAGACCAAAGCTTACAGTAAAGAAGTAATACAACCAAGGTTGGCCTGGAAACCAAATTTTCCTGATATCAAAGGCTGTGTCCTTAACTACTACGCCCTGCTACAGGAAAAAAACATTACTTCAGATCCTTCGTTAGCTGTGCTTAATTCCCTTCCTTACTTCTTTCGCATTCTTACAATTTGGCTACAGCTAGACTTTAAAGAAAGCCTTCAGTTAAAAACCTGCTTACATTCTTAATTTAATCTAAAAACATTTTCCATGCATTAAATAAATGGAAGTTATGAAATTAAGCAGAATCATGAAGGTGTTTTTATAAGCTAATTATACTTCAGTACTATATGAACTTTGCCAAAAAAACCATACATATACTTTAGAAAGATATTCTGTGGAAAAAGAGTTTAATCAGACATGTTGGTGTGGTACTTAACAGACATTACTGCGTATTTCAGTATTATATTGTAACTCATTAATTCATGTAACTAAACTCTTCTAAGAAGAGTTTTCAGATATTTACTCTTTTATTTTCTATTTTTTCTTAAAATTGCATATCAATTTTTACTTTGGATGTATTATTTTCAATGAAAAATAGAAACTCTACATTTGGGTAACTGCCTCTGTACTAACTTAGAATATATATCTTTATCCAAAGAAATTAACAAGTGACAATGACATTTGTTGCTTCAGATTCCTACATAGTAGTAGGAAATACAAGGAAAGATAACACAAGGGAGTGAGAAGGAAAAGAGCAGAACAACAAAAATACAGTTTCGATTAGTGGATTATACTATTTTAGTCGAACGTGCATAGATTTTTTCCCCCATTTTATTGATATACATTAGTGCAAGATTTAAGATTTACAATGAAGTTGAGCATTTTGTGCACATACGTATCTTGTCAAGATGACAAGTACTTTTCCACTCTCCTTTTGCCCTTCCCCCTACCCACTCCTCTCTCTCTTCCCACCCTACCCCCCTAGTTCACTTTGTATTTCATTTTAAGTTCCATGAGATAGCTGTGATCTGGGTCTCTCATATCAGAGAGACCATTCGATGTTTCACCTTCTGCTTCTGACTCACTTCACTACGCATGATTTTCTCAAGTTTCTTCCATTTGCCTGCAAAGGCCTCCATGCTGTTGGGCTTTATAGATGCATAGTATTCCATTGTGTATAAACGTCACAGTTTGTGTATCCATTTGTCTGTTGATTGGTATTTTGGTGACTCACCATGCACCAAAATCAAATAAATTTTTTAAGTCTGCTAAATTGTTCTGTATTCATTTCCTTAATTTATATTCATTAAGTAAGAAAACCCAAAGTATAAATTTTTAATTTAAGAGATTTAACCTATTTTAATTTTCTTGAACTATTTGGAATATCCTGGGTAAACCTGACTGAAATCAGTGGAATGTCCTTAGTTGGGAAGCAGCTTTTCAACAGAGGTCTTTTCTTATTTTATTTTCTCTTTTATTGGATGCAACTATTGGAATTTGAGTGACAAAAGTTCTATATTTCAACCCAAATTTTGAAACAATACCACTCTTGGGTGGAGACTGAGGAGCTTGTAGCGTACTGAACAGGTAGTTGGGTTTTGGAGAAAAAATACCTTGCAAAATAATTAAATATAACTCCCTTAGTTTGACTGCATTAACACTAGCTCTAAGAATATGAGTGTTTATATTTTATATCATTCTTTTGCTGATCCTAAAGAAAATATCTTTTATATAAGCACATTGTACTCTGTGAAATATTCTTTGAAATTCTGTGATAAGTACACATATATCATCACTTTTTATCTATCATAACTGCTTTTATAAATGAAGCCTGTCATCCCCATTGTTAACAAATATCTAGTATTACAAAAATACCTCGAAAATTTTAATCCACAAAAAATCTGCTTGCCATGATAGTCATTTTCCTGGCATAACTTTCTAATGCCAAATATTGAGACACGGTATGCAGACTTTTTTTTTTTTTTGTAACTCTCAGACTTGGGACAACATTGTCAAATTATTGGCAGTTGGTGGCAGCTTAGAAATCCCTGCTCTGTGGTCGTACCTCCTCTCTTACGCTCCCCGCTGTACCAGGATCCAGCGGCCTCATGTTCTCCTTTCTCACGACATATTCACTCTGCTAGTTATCTTTTCACTACTGTAAAAGAATATCTGAGATATGTAATTTATAACGGGAAAACGTTGGCTTAGGCTTGTGGTTTTAGAAGTACTAGACAACAATTGGAAGGACCCATGCGTTTAGGCCCCGGATCAGTGTCACGTGGAAACGCTGCATAGCCTGTGGCAGAGCACTCTGCTCATTCGCGGCCACGGAGCAAAGAGAATGAAGGAACAGTTCTATGGTCAGTTTAAGGACACAGCTTCACAGATCTAAGCACATCCCAGTTGGCCCCTGCCAAGTGTTTTACCACCTTTCGATAGTACCACTCGGAAACCAAGTCTTCGCCATGTTGTAGTCAAAGAGGCATTGAACTTCCAACTACAGCATCCTTTTACCTCATTTTGCATCAGTAAGTTCACTTTATTGACTTTATTGATCAGCTATTACGTACAGGCAGTTGCTTAGGGGTCTTGCAGACAAAGCAGTGGTAGAGGCACACGTGTTTCTTTCCTTCTGCGAAATTACTTTCCTAAGAAGGAGAGAAGCACTAAACAGAAAAACACATGTACAGAATAAGTGTGAACAAGTAAATGCTAAATAAATGCTCTACAAAAGCTATGTACTGTGTAGTGGGAAATAATTAAGGATAAAAGGGGATGTTTGTATTATATCTGGGGTCTTGAAAGGCCTCATTGATTCTTTATCAAATCTGTACTTGGAACCTTCACTTATTAACTGATCTATTTATTATTTTCTGGTGCTGGGATTAACCCTGGGATCTTGCACACAGACTACCACTGAACTACATCTTCTGTTCCTTCATCTTTCCTGATAAATTAGTGCTTCACGGTAACATTTCTTTATTGTAATGGCTATTTATAAATAAACTGAGATTAAGGAGTAAATGGACTAGATTTTACTTGCACAATTACAAGTAAATATTTTTATATAACTTAAAGTTCCCTAAGTAAGATAAAAATCTAATCTATATAGAGTGATGAAAAAGGAATAGAAGTCTTCATGATACAAGAAAGCCATTACAAAAATTAAACACTCACTATAGACTATAATTTAAGAATTATTTGACACAGATGTCTTTAATATGTGATTCTTCAAAGAGTTACAATTGATGAGAAAAGAATGCAGACAGACTTTTAAGAGCTGATGAATTTCAAATGCCCAATAAACACATGAAAAAGCTTACACACTAGTAATTATAAAATGCACATTGAAAAAAATAATGAGGCACCGCTATGCACACCATAGTGGTCCAGCTCCTTAGCTCAAGATCAAAAGTATCTATGACACACGTTTTTGGTTTCCTAACTATAATCAACTACCTATCGTTCCTAAAAACAACAAATTTTGTACAGCTTTTCATCATTCTAAGCACACTCATAAACTTTAGAATATGCCCATCATAGATCCAACTCCAGAATTGGATCCAGATGAGGTATCCTTTTTCCTAGTAATTGGTATAAGGATAAATTTCTTGATACAATGAAGCCAATCAAATAAGAGAAATCTGTTATTAAAATTCTACAGATTCGCACTCTCTTGAAAAGCAGATTAGATTTTTTTGCATTGTTTGAGTTCAGATTCAGACGCACATCATGAAGAGCCATGGCAGCCAACTTTTGGCCTCGTGAGGAGGATGGGATAGCAGGAAGGAAGAGCAGCTTAGAGATCACGCTGCGCACCTTCTGAACTGCAAGTTTGTTAAGATAAAGTATTTTCATAGTACTAAAAAAGTTGTCCCTTTCTCTTACTTGTATCCAAGTCATAACACAATGGCACATCTCCAATACTACTTGTGGTAATATAAATTGCTGAAATATTTTTGAATAACCATCAGTAAATAACTATAAGTACATTGAAATTTTTATCTCTCTTAAGATAGCTACCAACACTAAGAATATAAGGAATACTAAAGCTCATTCTGCTTCAATGATACACACACATAAATGCATACATGCATAAGTACAAATATATATGAGATCTATCACTCATGTCATTGCAGTAGTAATTTCCAAATCAAAAAAGTACTTGACATAATGAAGATTCTCTTGAATAGATACATGAAAAAATAAACTTAGTACTAAGAAACACCTTGAACTCTGTAGAAGATGATGCAATGTTTAAAACAAACTAGACAGAGCACTAAATTAAATTCGAAAAAGAATAATGTTAATGCAAATGTCAATTATTTATTTGGTTATGCATTCATAATGATTCCATCTTATACTCATCATGTTTTAAATCACATTCTCAGAAATAAATGGAAAATAGTGAAAGGATTTTGAAATGTTTAATCTGACAGAGGTCCAACGATCCCTTCTATTATATGAAGGGGAAATTGAGTTCTGAATACAGTAAGTGCCTTACCCCAGACTTTGTGGACAAAAAAGAAATCTGATATCGTGAATTTTATAACTACACGTAGATATATGTGTTCCAAGGGTAAGATAGGTGATATGAAAATGAAATTGACTGTAATTTCAGTGTTTCAGAAAAGCCCTACTCTACATTAGATGATGCTTCTAATTTTCTTAGAGAACAAATAATTTAATGTGTAAGATGTGGATGGCCAGAGTCGAGATTTGCCATTTCTTGGTTTTAAAACTTGGTTAGTTTATTTACTCCATCTGATGGTTAATCATGATTTCCTGTTCTTTATACTGGGAATAATAGTTTAGTCTGAGAATTCATCCAAAGGCATGCAAATCACACATAACATAAAATTGTTTCAATTATCCCATATTTCTATAGCAGTAAAATTCATCTAATTATTTTAAAAGATGAGCTGTACTTTTAAACTAAAAATTTGTTACTAACTCTGTATTCTTGGCACAGTTATGGGATAAAGATGTCTCACCTAGACTTTTCCTAACTTAGACCTTATATCAGGTGTTCATTGGCACAACCTTTATGGAAGTTATAAAATGTATTTCAAATGTCTGTTATGTTCTACCAAACAGATGACTTTATCATTATACCTTATTTTTGGAGAATTCACAGCACTTACTTTACTGATGGTGGTTAATTATCTGAGAAAATATTTTAAAATTTATTTTTATATCTTCAAAACTACACATCTGACTGAATTGATAGAGTAGCAATCATAGAACTAGACATTCCCATTACTTACCTATTTTACAGATTTGTTTTATTTATCTAACCTAGTAAGCACCTGAGTGCAATTCTATTTTGGCTTATATACTGGAAAGGCAGAATTCTACCTACTCTTACTATCAGCTATGGGAACTACAATGCTCTTGGAAGCGTGCCCAGGCATGTGGAGCATAGGCAGCAGGCTCCAGGACTGTGTGTTTGCTACTACATTGGAAGAATGACGTATTTCAGGAGTTATGACTGCCAAAGATCTTGGTGTATTTGCTATTGTCTTGCCATCTTGATGTTATTGGAAGAGAACTGTGATTAGTAAAATTATTATCATAGTAGGAGTCAATGCTATTGGATCTCCAATTTACTCTTAATATTCATCTGCATTAGTTTGGGTTCTTACAAAAGGCAGAATTTATAGAAATTATAACACAAAGGATCTATCTGGAAGGCTCACAAGTCTGAGGACAGAGATGTCCGAGTTGGTGGCCTATGTGGTTGATCTGGAGGATTCAATGGCTGCTCAGCCAGGAGGTAGAACACCCATCTAAGACTGCAGGACAGCCCTTGAGAGTCTGCTGTGGATCTTGGTTGTTCAAAGAACAATGGAGAAGAACAGAGAGTAAAGATCAGTGATGGGCAGAGAGGCACAAACTGGATCAAATCTGTGGTGAAGATCTGCAGCGTGTAGAAATTTGGAGAACACAGACAATTTTAAAGACGATAGCTTTCCCAGGGAAAAAAGCTGTAACAATATGTCTTCTTTCTTCCTTTTATACAGTTAGAGCTCCCAGTTGTGCCTCTCACATCACAGTTCTTTCCTCATTTGCTGTCCCACAAATCACTCACATTCTAGTCCAGGCTAGATCCCAATTATCTGATCTAGGCATGGTTGCCAAACTCCAATCCAGGCATTGTTCCTGATTGCCTCAAGTTGACATAGTCTTTCCAACAGTCATATCATCTAATGCAATTTCTTCACTTTCTGGGTTATCCCTTGGTGGTACATAGATAGGTTATCTATATGTTCTGTGTCTTTCCCATTTTTATTTATTATTTAAAAGTAAAAAATAACAATCCCACACATGCACAGCCTTGATTGAGTCATGGAGGAAGATGGTGTGTGTAAATTAGCTTTGTGCAATTCTAAAAACCCATAAGCAATAACAACGTGATAGGTTATTTTCTCTCAGTTTCACACTTAAAGAAAAATTAGCACCAGATGGAGTGTCAAAATATTTTTATTTCCTTCCATTCAGAACATGCTCCTGACTTTTCTCACCTCTTGGTCTTGTCCTTTTCTGAAGCTACAAATCTAAAAATTATCAAGTAGAATGTGGGTCTGGTGATATTTATAGAGAGAATCGGGTGACACACTCCTCCATATTTAAGGTCGAAATTCTTTGGCCTGATTAAAGGAAGGTGAATTAATGCAAAGACTGCTGAGTATTTTTTAAAATAATAAGTGACTGATTAATATTTAGGATACAAATTAGAGGAATAAATACAAAGGAATATTAAATTTGAATATTAAAATTCTTTAATATACTCAAACTCAAAACTTGCATTTCAATCTTCTTTGCTCATCATGTGCTACTACTACTGAAATACCTGAGAATAATTCATAATAAATTTTATTGGCTCACAGTTCAGGAAGCTAGAAAGCCCATGACCCAGGGGCCATGATTTGGGAAAAATTGCTGTGTTATTCTGTGGCAGAAGGCAGGAGGGGAAGAATGAAAAACAGGGCTGAAATTGCTGTTTTATGACTGTGCTAGTCTATGCTAGTAAGTAGAGCTTTCTTGAAACAAACAACTCCCATGAAGGTCCACCTCCCAGCACTCTAGCAGTGGAGACTAATTTTCTAACACATGAGTTGTTGGAGGACACATTAAACCTATAGAAGCTTCTCTGTGCATTCCACTACTCAATTATATATACAGTTATATGTAATTGTATATATATATATATATATATATATATATATATATATATATATATATACATATGTGCATGAAATTGTATTTGTACATCTCAAATACTCTAAATTCTATGGCTTTTAAGAGAAATTGTAGAGAATAACAGAGATAACTTATTGTAGCAATTCTCAGTGTCCATCCCAGAAAACAAAACTTCCATGACACAGATCTTCTGAGTGGAAATGTATCACAATCGAATGGATCTAAGAAGCAATGTGCACAATGTTCCCAGTTAGTGGAGAAGCAAAATCCAGTTTATTGTTTTACATCGTCTATAATTTTCACAGTAAGGCTTCTGTTTCATGACATATTTCTCAATTGTTTTGGGGCCATGTAACAAATTTGGCAGAATTTCTGAAGCAGGGTAAATCAACTTTAGGGTAGCTAATAGTCACAGCTTGGTTAAACGTCCCGCCTTGGGGAGACGGAGTATGGAGGAGAGGCGGTGGTCCCTGGGCTTTTGATATAAACTATAGCAAGGAGAAACTTCTGTGAGAATACTATTCCTTTCTATTTCTCACCTCTCGCTTTTGAGGATGAAAAGATTTCTCTTGCAATGGAAAATGTACAATGTAAAAATAATGTTTTAACATCAGATGATCTTATCGCATTTAATTGATCCAACATATTATCTCTCATAGCATATCTCACATCCAGTATATTTTTTCTTATATCTCTCAAATGGATAAAAGCTTTGAATAAACTTTAGTGTCCCCACACTGTGCACACAAACATGTGCACTGGTGCATGTATCGCTAAGGAAATACGAACAGATGCTTCACTAGCAATCGGGTGAAGTTTCAGTTTTCTTGTGAGTCAAAATGAGAGCCATAGCTGCCAGGAAGCGATGTGCGGGATAGGTAAAATTGTGTCTTGGCCTGAATTGCACAGGGTGGATAAGCAGGCAACGGCTTCAGCCAATGCTGGAGGATCCCAAGTACTAAGAGTAATGAAAACATGTAGTAATTTTTAAAAAAAGTATTGTAGCAAAAGAAGAATTGCCAAGAATATTGGGGTCAGTATGTTTGAGTCAAGCCAGAGTACTTTGAGTAACTTTAGGAAGATTAATGACAATGTGTCTTTCACTGTAAGAATTTTTTTAAAATTTAAAATTATACCATATTCTATGGCCACTCCTCACTGATCAACATTTTATAGCTATTTTGTTTTGTCAAATAAAGCAGTAGAGTGTCTTCTCACCCATCTTGTTCACTGATCTTGTGTGGTTGTACCCAAGGTGAAACTGGTCAGGAATTGTAATATTTTGAGTTCATTCAGGACGTTGTGGCAGACACAAAAGAGGACATCCACAACTGCTTCGGAAGGTGGCAGAACAACAAAGAAAATGTTTTCAAATCTGAATCTTCTATTCCATAGTCAGAATTGTTATCATTGAGCCACTAGCTCCCTATTAGGTTTTCAAGTAAAGAGGAGTATTTTGAAGAGGATTATTGGCCACCTATTTCTTATTGTAATAAAATTTCACTGTGTTTTTCCATCACACCATGTGACTTTGGTTTTGCTCTTTCTTTTTATTTTTAATTTGGTTTTGCTATTTCTTTTCCACTTCATTTGAGGCTTGATTTTGTAATGTTATAAAAAAATACCTATTCAAAATATAAATGACTCAGTTAAATGAGATTTTCACTACAGAGTTTTTAACTGACTACTAAATAGATAAGTATATATTTAGAAAATATATATAAAGGACAAGAATAAAGATATTTGAGCAGTCCTGCGAGTACAACATTCCTTATCCTTCCACGCTGGTTGTAAATGCCCTGTAATCCTGTGGCCCCGGATCCTCTTCAGCCTTGGTCACCATGCTGTTTTCCTTTGTTACTCCTTTCCATTACTTTAGCTGTACCTCTTTGTATCACTGGATGTTCTTGGCTTCATTACAAACATTTCTGAGATGAATCATGCTGTGCGCTTCTCTTTGACTTCTTTTTCACATCATGTGATTAACCTGTAATATTTCATGTAGTTATATGCTGTTTAATAGTCTGTTAAGTTATTATATGACACACTACTTAGCTTTTGTAATGTTGAGGGCCAATTAAATCATTTTATGTTTTTGCAATTATAAGCTCTTTTTATATACCTTCGTGAATATTTCTTACATATATTCAAGTACTGAGCATATCTAGTATAAACAGGAATACAATTGTGGGACCTTAGGTTTAATGATAATACAAATGGCAAATATCAGATAATACAAGCAATTTTTAAAAATCATCTTATGATTTTATTCTTACACTAGAAATATATTCCAGCAGTTCAACACTGTTGCTAATATTTGATATTATCTACCAGGACTTGTAAAAGATGTATGGCGATTATTATTTTATAGTCTCTAATCAGTAATTAATACATAGTCTTTTAGTTTCAAAACAGTGGTTAAGTATATAATTTTTATATTTTCCTTAGAAAATATTTACATTCCTCAACCCACATATTCTTAAAAGATCCATGCATGAGTATTTGTGAGTGCAACAGAGCTAGTTTCTTATCACATATACATAACTTATTTAATGACAGAATTATGATATAGATATATGATATAGATATGATAGATGATATATGATACTCTAGACAAATGATTCATTTTCCAGGTAGGTTAAAGTAAGTTGACACAAGACTGTCTTCACACTACTCAAAACTGCACCTGATTTAAAATTTACAAGATATTCACTTCTGAAAATTTCTATTAAATATTCTTTTATCTGACCACGGCTGTCCCTGGGTAACTAATCTTCAGAAAGTCAAATTAGGGATAAAAATGTGTTATTATATATTTAATCGTAGGCATAGAAACGCTATACCCCTGTATAAAATTGAAAAGTAAATGCAGTGTATTCTGTCCAATGGCAGTTGGTTTGAATGTAAGACCTCACTTGATCTGAGGTGGGAAGTAGATAATTACATAATCTCCCATGCGCCACCCTGGTATACTCTGAATTTGTAACCTACAAAGTTTACGTTCACATCCAATCTTCAATGAAGGAGTGTTTAGAGAGGGAGCCTTAAGGACTCTGTCCTCGAGATGCGTCAGTACCTTCCTAAAGGACTTGAGGAAACAGGCTTAGCAGAAGATCGCATGTAGAAAGCAGTATCTGTGTTACCTGGAGGATGCAGAAACAAGGCATCCTCTTGAAAGCAAGAGTACTCCTCACCAGATACCAAACTTTCCAACACCTTGTCCTGGAAATATCCAGCCTCCAGGGTATGAGAAAAAAAATTGTTTATAAATTTTCCAATCCTAGGTACTTTTCTATAGCAGCATGAATGCTTGAAGATATCTAGTAATTAAAAACGACTGAAACTTCCAAATAATATTATAGTTAAATATTTAGATTTAAATTGTATATATTACTTTGTATTTTATTTCATTATAATAGTTTCCAAATATGTTTTATTTTTTGTTTCCAATGTTGAAAGTTGGATCAAAGCAAGAGAATATTTCAAATTTTACAGTTACATTTTTGCAATTATCTAAAAATGATGCAATGATTTACTTTACTCTTGATGATGTTAATATTTTACACATAGCTACTTTGAGCTGCAAGTTAACTGAAAATATCTATTGCAGTTTATTTTAATGTTAAATTTACAATTTTCCGTAACTGAAAAATCAGAGGAAAAATGAGCATTTTCCCACAATAATAAAAATATTTAAATATGTATCTTATTTGTCCATAAGATTTATAGGATTGAAATTCATACTGTCTTTGATACAATGTTATATATGACTGTGTATCTGTATTATCTTAGGGTTTGTTATGTAAGTTTAGGGATGTAGAATGACACTTCTGAATAAATTTTGAGATGTTATAGCCATTAAACTCTGGGACAGCCTGTGCCTCACTGGACATACCCCTGTATCAACTTATGCGTTGTGGGGTAGAGTGAGGAGACAGGAAGCAGTTGCCACATCAATGTTTTTAAATTTTCACATGAATGCTGTTAAGTTGTGAATTCTTCTGAGAGCCTCAGGTAACTGAATAAATTCCTTGAAGTTACCTAATAGTAGACAAATGAATCCACCCTTGATCATTAGAAGATTCTCCAAGGGAAGCATCACTCCTCAATATCATTTCAAAGAGACACAGGTGGGGAAAACAGAAAATATTTATTCCCCAAACAATCTCCCTTGATGAATTTTACAAGGTACTCTTAGAAAAAGAGAATTGATATTATGAGTAACAAAAAATCAGCTAGACATATTGATTTCTTCAACAAAGTAATGAAAGATGTTAGCTGAAAAAGAATTTTTGTTGGGAACTCTGCCTTCAGCAACAGTTCAGTAGTTCATGAAGCACCTGTCATATCTTTCCTCTTTTGCAGATTCCAAGCTTTGTTTTATAAATTCTAGCTATTTCAAATGCTGTACACAAGTCACAGGGCTTAGTTATGTTTGGAAAACAGGCTGAGCTAGAGTAATGTACAATTATTTGCAATAAATCTTCATAAGTCAACCCAAAAGAGTTAAAGGAAGAAAAGAAGGCAGGTGGCTTTTTCCACCTTTAGAGATGATATTACATCAATTAATAGGAAGCAAAAGGATGAGTGTCATACATTTTGGTGGTAAGAATATTTCCATATAAATATTCTAGTAATCATAGTTTATCCCTGTTGAAATAAAATTTAATTACAATTTAGGACGTTATTCAGTTTTAATAGGGATTCAGTACCATGTACTCAAAAGTATAAATATTATTAAATGTTTGGTCTGCAGTGACACATTTTCTCCAGTGTAAGGAAAGTATCTAACTGCTTTTACATATCTAATTTATATTTAGTGATATAATATGTGATAGAAAACATTACAAACGAAAATTTAATTCAGAGGTTGCCTTAACAAGCTGAGCAGGCAATAAACACAATAGTACATTACAAAGAAGATAGGAATGATGGGATTGTTCAAAAAAATAGCATGGATTCAGTTTCAGTGTATTTTAAGATAAATGTTAGAAAAGTATGTAGCACGTATAAGTACTAACAATTATTCAATCAATGAAAACCAAAATTCATGTCTAAGTGACTGCTGAGTATTTTGAATACATTTCCATATTTGCCTGGTAAGTTATTTTTTTAATATTATGAAGAAAGAAATCTCAGCACCGTCTCCTGTGTTGGTATGCCCCTTCTGTGGAAGAACATCTTTTTCCTGCTGTTCAAATCCTTTTCCAGAAGTCAACAGTGGCTTACAAGCCCCTTTGAGTCAATGAACAAGAAACAATGAAAAAAGACAATCATATTGTCTTTGAAGTTATACTGCTATAGAAGCTAATCATCTTTATTAAAAATCTTATTATAAAACAATAATGGTTATTTAAAAAGAATGTTAGCAATAGATGAACATTTTCTTTATGAAGGACTCCATGGCTTTTTAACCATAGTAAGTTAAAAAATAGAGAAAAATTTTGAAGTACTCAAAATAAAGTTTTGATGGGAAAGAAATCCCATCTTCAAAATGCTGATGGTGACTGGTACATCTTAGAAACTCCAATGTTACTTCCACAGAAAAGAGCTTCTCTGAGAAGCTAAACTTTATCCCATTTCTATCATTTCTATCCACTTTCTATCATACTTCATAGTTTTTATGAATTTTGTCACTTAATGAAATAATTCTTTTATTTTCTCACTATACTAGTGTCAATCTCCTTAATGAGAATAAAAGTTTATCAAAACAGGGATATAATTAATCTTGTTTTAAATATTTATGGCCCCAGGATCTCCACTCAACAAACATTTTCTAAAATGAGTTCATAATGCACAAATGACTTAATTAGTGAAAAATCAATAGAAATGGTCTCACTTCTTCTAAGCTTGTGGCTTCATTGATTAGTCTAAAAGCCCACCAAAAAGTTTTGCGTGGATGTCATATTATCGCAGAAAAGATGGCAAAGGTATTGCAATCTCTAGCTTTAGATCTACAGAGACCTGGTAGCAACAACCCTGATACTAATTTTGAGAATTATAAGAAATCTTTTAATATTGGGCTTCTCATTTCATCATTTGCTGCAGTGATTTATTGTAAAATGTTTGACATTGACATAAGTGTTCAGTAAGTAGTTACTCTTAGGACTTTTATTACAGATTCAAGAGACTCTTCCTGTTCAGGTCATCATTTACAGATGTCAAGTAGAACACTCCTGCTTGTTCTTCATAATTTAATTTCACATATCAAAGTTTATATTTAGAGTGAGAACTGAAATGACATTTAGAGAGATTATTAAATACTTTCTTCTTTGAGGCAACTTAAAGGCTATACTTCAGAATTTCTTTAAAACTTCAGTGTACCTAAAATACCTTGGTTATTAGAGAAAAAGTCTACTTACGATAATTTAGTATTTTTTATTTTATATTGGAGGCAAATGATAAATTAAGAACATTTACATTCAATAGGTTTGTGAAGTTACAAATAGAATACAGTAAATACACATAATTCAGCTTTATTTTTAACCCCCATAGAGGAGGATACAGAGCAGAATCAGAAGTGAATTATACTTCGAATTCAAATGTGTGCATGACATTGAGACATGAGGATTACCTGTCAATATGATTTGAGGGTATTTTTTCAAGTTTCTCTAGGTGGTAAGAAAAAAAAATGACTTCTTTTCCTTTCTTCTGGTTCATAAAATTTTTAAAAGGAATATGGCGAAATTTTATGAATTTAGTGTTATAACTAAAAATTTTACAAAGTAACTTTTCTTCTCAAGTAACATCATTTAAGATTTAGAGAAGAGCATTTTTGCAAGGCATTCACAGTTTTGTGAGTGTGCATGTGTGTGTGTGTGTGTGTGTGTGTGTGTGTGTATTCTTAAGTGCAGAAACTTTTTTACAAGAAAGGTTAGAAGACTAGAAGCATCTATCATTTATGTGCTTCTTAATTATACATGGAATTGAAATAGTGAATAGTTTGGAGAATCTCTAACTTCAAACCTGCTTCAAATCATTTGTATTCCTTTGAGATATTTATATATTGTTCTGATAAGAGTATGTCTAAAATCAGTGCTAATCAAATGTAAATAAACTCAAACCGAATAAAAAAGCCCCAAGCAAAAAAACCACTTACTCTCTCTGGTTAATATGAAGCAGTGTGTAAAACCTTTTCCCTCCCTGTTCCCATCTCTATTTTGCCTTCATTCCAACTTTTTACTCTCTCATACGCACCTTACTTGAGATCATCAGAGGCATTACTGTAGAGATGATGCTTACTTTTTTTATAATTAACTGTAAACTTCACATGAAAACAAAAGTAAGAAAGAAGACCTCTAGTTCTGATAATGACGACGAGGTTGACATCAGATCACAGTACAGTAAAACACATATACTCAATGATTATAAAACCTGAACAGAATTTTTTATGATATTAAGTGCTTATCATTTAATATAATTTAGATAATAAGTGAAATTGTTAGAAGTGAGTCCCAAAATTTGAATTTGCTTTTATCTTGGGCTTGTCCTGACATCTGGAGAGAAAGGACAACGAACTGCAGTCATCCATTAAAAAGTTTGTTGACGCCTATTCTAAAGCGTAGTGTAGGGAAATACCTTCCAAGGAAAAAGGACAAGGTACCACAGGCACAGCAGGTAGGTTTGGAGTTGACACATGTTCAGGCAGGCTGGTCACAGAGATGAGAGGGCCAAGAAAGAATTGCAAAAGACCGGGTAAACTTTTCTTGGTTGTAAAAATCCTGATACTTTAAATGCCGTAAGAAAAAAAGAAAGAAATTTAAAAAAGAAAGACACAAGAGTACTGGCCAACTATGGAAATAACTGAACGTCCCCAGATAACTTCGAATGAGACAGCCAGAATTGTGTATGCATAAAAAATACTCTGAAGACTGAGATTAAAAAAATATTTCAAAACAAAAAAGTTGATACTCTTTTTAGTAATTTGTTGTTAGCAGAGCTAAACTGAAAAAATAGTAAAGACATTTCTCAAGTAAAAAGAAATTGATTTTGAATCAAACTGGGGAACTTTGGGAAGAAAAAGAAAGAACACAAAAGCGTAAGCACGATGATAAATATAAATTAATATTTATTAAAATGATTTGTAAAGAGTGTTATGTAATAAAATTCATAGTTAGCACAAGTCATAGCCACAATTGAAGATAAAATGTTGCAAATCTCCATTCTTCGGGAAGTAAAACCAACTCAATCCTTAGTGTGATTAACCTAGGATGTATAGTATAACTATAGAGAAATCATTAAAAGATCCAAGTGAACAACAAAATGAAGTCTTAGTAAAAGAAAATAAAAACAGCAATGAAACGAAAGGGAACAATGAAAGTTCTCAATCTAGAGGAATGTGACAAAAATAAATGAAGGAAAAGACAATGAAAGGTCGAATGGTATGAAGAGGAGAAACAGTATTTATGAAATTAATTATTATTGGTTGTCATATTAAAAAGAATAGCAAAGGATTCTAGTTTCAACTCAAGTATTTAGACTTGAAATTCATTCTTACCTGGGGAGTAGAAAAATCAGGAAGAAAAAACACACATGCAATCAAAATTAAACTTTCAGCTTTGTGCTTATAAGTAAAACTTCATAGAGCTATATATTTTAATTATGCATATGCTAAGGAATCCTAATAATTTCAGGTAAACTTTATGCATGTTGTATCCTTTCATTTCAGGTATATATCATATTTTAATTTTAAAACAGTAAGAAAAGTAAGTAATAATACCAGTTGCAGTATATGCAAGCAGTGTAGGTAACAATGACAAAAACTGAAATGCAATGAATATGGATCATTTTATCACAAATAACGTAAATTGTTATAATGATTCTTTGTATATGAAGACCTTTCATCTCTGATAGTTTCTTCAAAACAGATAGCAAGAAGATTAGAGGGACTGGTGATAAACACGTGGACAAAAATCAAATTTCTTGTTCTCAGTTCCAGAATCCAAATTTCAAAATTCTAATCCCAATCCCACTTGACTTTTTCCCACTGTTTTTATTAATATACAAATGTAATACATAGTATTTACAATGAATTTGGGTGTTTCGTACATCTATGTATCATACCGACTTTAGGATCCCTTCCCATTTTCTGCCCTCCCACCCCCTCCCCGTCCCTTCCCTCAGCTTCGGCTATCACTTCGCGTGGTTCCAAAGAATGTCTGTGTTGTGGGTTTTCCAAGTCAGAGAAACCATACAGTGTTTAATATATTAATCTTCCGCACCTAAGTCATTTCACTCAAGTCATCACTCGACCCCAACTTCCTATTCCTCGAATGGGTTTGCAGTAGTTAAATCTTGATGCCTTTTCTCTGAATCCAACCAATCACTTTATTGGGATATTTACCAAAAGTTTTTTTTCTATACTTCGCTATATCTTTGTTGTTATTGTTAAACCTGGCTTTACCCACCAGTTTATATTAGAAAATAACTACAAGCTTGTAGTTCAAAAGACTAGTTGAAATTAAATTTTTTTCTTTTTCTTCTTCTTTCCACTTGATTTTGAACTAGTGCTTCTTGCAAACTCCAGTCTTCCCTGCATGTAATGATTGGAAAAAGCAGTCTTCATAAGGATCATTGGGAGATCAGTTAAGGCATGTGAAGTATTCACATTTGAGACTCAGAAAATTTTCATATATATTATATCATATTGCAATATGCTGAATACAGATCATAATTTTCAAACTTTTGATCTGGAGAATAATTTGTTATTTGAATTGATATTTCTTTTTCTGAGCAATTAAAATGAGTAGAATACTGTTTTCTGTTGGAATTTTCTACTTGTTTGACTCATAAAATCTACCTCTATTCAAATAATTCCTATCTTTCCATTATATACAGTTTAACGTATTTTTATCAAGGATATATATTTTGCTAAGTTCTGCATTGTCCTGTTCTCTAAAAATTGTACAACTATATCATAATAGCTCTTCTTCCAGTTATTAAATATAGAAATAGGTAAATGCCGCTTAAATCATCACAGGGAAAATTAATTGTAGAAAGATAATGAAGCAAAAAAGAAAGATTAATTAGGCTCCATTCCCATGTAACTAAATATTATGTGGCTTTAAAAATCGGATAAAGCCATGTTACTACTCACTAAGTCCAGTTATCACATGGAATCAAGATGGACAAAATCTTGGCCACAAAATAAAATGTGTAATATGATTCCACATGTAAGCAGACTTATATATAAACATACAACATCATATATGTGCACATGTAATTTATCTATTTACATTTGAAAATGAAAACTTCAAAATATGGAAGCTGCTTTAGTGGTTGTTTAAAATTAAGTTTCTGTGATTTTCTCATGTTTCCTGCCTAAGTTATCTGGAGCATACATGTATTACTCTTCAAAATTTAAAACACACATGCAAAGCTATAGATGCTATTAAAAACAAGCAAGATCAATTAAGTGGTGATTTCCTTAGAATACAATCTGGTCAGTTTCAGAAGAAGATTTCAGCAGAGAAATGACAGCCACAAATTTAAGCATTTACACTTCCCTACCAACATATCCAATTGCCACTTAGATTTAGGCTGAATAAGACTGAAAAGAATGTTGATAGCTTGTTCATCTCCTTGGGGATGGTCTCAAACCCACTGAACCTTGGGGCATTAACGTCAGTATGTAGTCATCCTACATTAATTTTGACCTGTATTAGTAGGTGACTACTGAAATTAGAATTTTTCCTTTGGAGATGACACATTGACAGCCTAAATGATGTCTGATCCCTCCTGAGAAAATCTAGACACAAGCGCCATCTGGTAGGCAAGTGTACACGTGTCGATGCATAAGATTCATCCTGTCTTTTTGAGGCTAATAAAGTGGCTAGAAAATCAGAAAGACAAGTTTCAAACAGTATATTTTATATTTATGCTGACTGTACATAGAGTGTGCTTTCTAGTTTTCCTCGAAGGGTAAGATGCTGCAGAGTATATCTCACAACATTCTAGGCAGTAGTCACATTAAATTTGAATAAACTGGGTATATATATTAAATACTAAATGATTTCTCTTGATGTGAATGGCGGCACAAACTCCCCAAATATACTTACCTGGCATTTTAATAGTAAAATGTTAAAAAATGATGTAGGCATTTTAAATTTTTCTTTTACTTGGGAGGATGAGGCGGGAGGATCGTCATGAGTTCGAGGTATCTGGGACTCTGCGTATAGTAAGTTCAAGAGGGTCTACATAACAATTTAAGCCTCTATCACAAAGTAACTAAACGATGCTCTCTTTTTAGCATGAAAATAATTTTGTAGAGGGATGATTTAAACAGCATTTTGGCTTAAAAAGAGAGATCTGGGAATACTCCCTGAATTTTTAGAAGAAAAAAAGGAATTGAAGCCACAGCCTCATTTATATGTATGGATATTCTTTTTAGAGCTTAAAACTCTAATCACTGGAATATGGAACAACTTTTCTCAGAGGAATCTTTAGAGAGAGCTGTAGAATATTGGCTTAAAACAAAAAATTGTTCTAAACTAAATGCAGAAACTACAATGTAACAAAAAGAATTATTTCTGGCCAAATCACAAATAAGTTTATATTCCTCTTCTTTATTATTATTATTAAATCATGTAAATATTTGTGTCTACTTAAAATGTATACTTGTATGAAAAAGAGAACAAAGAAAACATAACTTTTTTTAAGCATTGAAGATCAAAAATGGCTGTGACAGAGGGAGTCGGGGGTATGAAGGAGAGAGTGGGGAAGATGAAAAGGATGAAGGGGACAGATTGTAATGTTGAAGCAATACATATGTGCACAAAATACTCAAGCTCAGTGTGGGAAAAAGGTATAGCAAAAAATATGTATTTCCTGATTGTTTCATGATATTTGCTTCAAATTTGGTTATTTTGGCTTTGCAAATTTCTGAAAGAAAAATGGATTAGTAAATTCTATATAAAGCTCTCAGCAATGTTATCTATTAATTTCACTCTCTCCTGGGCAGGATGAATTTAGGTATTCTGTTCAAATGAAAAAAGCAAAAATAACAAGTTATCCTGTGAAAGAGGGAAGTCCTAGGTACACTTGCACCTTACAGAATACATCAACTTGCAAGCACACCTCATTAGTAATGGCTAGAACCATCCTATACCTGAATCTCTTCATTTTTCTTTCAACATCTTCCTTCAGCTTTTCCACATCCTGAGAAAAATACATTTTATTCTAAGAGTGAAAGGTCCTTTCTTCCACACTAAATCCCATCATCAATTTCAAAGGCAACAGCACTGGGAGGATGACCCGCTCATTCTCATAGAATGCCCCTGGTGTTTTTGCATTACCCCATTCTCTCTCAAGATTCCATCTTCCCTTCCTTACTTCCCATCTGGAAAACTTAAAGCTCTAGTGTAAAACACAAAGTTGACAACTTTAAGCGGACTCTAACTAAGTCAGAGTATGGCATAGAATCTTTCACACACATCAAACCTCTAGAATCGGTCACACACATGGTTAATAACTTTAAGTAGAAGAAAAACAAGTGGCAAGAATCAAAGCAAAGCAAGACAGGTAGGTGACTGTTAGACAATATCTATATTTGTATCACCTAGGTAACTAGCTATCTCTATGATTGAACCCAAATACAAAAGTTAGGTAGTCATTGATTAATTTTATAAAATACAAAAAAGAGAAAGAACACGAGCAAAACAGAAGCTCAGGTAGAAAAGGAGAAATAACCTCAGAGGTTGTAAATAGCATTGAATGTATAGGAACAAGAAACTATAAATAATTTTATGTGTTTTCATTTTGAATGTAAAGGGAATGGACAAAATATTTTAAATATCAGTTAACAAAATTCTTAAGGAAGGAACAGATGACCTAAACTTGGTGCCCAATGCAGTGAATTTCAGAGGTAGGGCTTCTTGAAAGTGATTAAACCATAAAATTCTTATACCATCTTGGGTAAATCCATCCATAGCTGAATAGATTATGAGGAAGTGCAACCTAGTTTAAAAAAAAAAACATGGGTCATAGAGGTGTGACTTGGGGACTGTTCTTCCCCTTAGACTGTTTCTCCCTGGCCCCGTCACTCAGTCAGTTTACTGTCTGATTTAGGATGAGCCAACTTGTTTTACTAAGTGTTTCTGGAAGCCATGGTGTTGTGTTTTATCACGAGCCTAGACGCAAAGGAGGCAAGTGAGGAGAAACTGAAGCCTCTGAGGCCGTTAGTCAAAACAAACATTTCTACTTTTATGCTGCTTAGATGACAATGATGAAAAGATAACACAATATAGAAAGAAAAAAGGACAGCAGGAAAATGTGTGTGTGTGTGTGTGTGTGTGTGTGTGTGTGTGTGTGTGTGTGTTTCCTTCTGTTTTATTTTGAGGTTTTATATCAGGGATGTATATGCCTGCCCTTCTGTACTCATTCTATATTCCTCTACAAGGTGTTAGTATTCTTTTTATCTCTGTTACAAGTTACAAGAGGAAATCATCTCAGAAGAAGCAAAGATTTACTTTGCCTTACAATTTCAGAGCTTTCAGTTCATGGCCCTTTGGCCCTGCTGCTTCAGATCTGTGAGAAGACATTACATTGTGGTGGAAACACGTGGTAAAACCCAGTGTACCTCTTGGAAACCCAGAATGTAAAGTGTCTGGAAGGCCCTGTGATCCCAAAATTCTATCCAAGGGTTTGCCTGAAATATTTATTTACCTCTCTGTAGGCCTAAACTCTTACAGAGTCTATCACCTCTGGTTAGCACCAAAGGCTGTGGACTAAAATTTCAATATATGAACTCTAGGGGATACCTCATAAAGCAATGACTACATCAATATTCAAAAAAATGAGTGAAAAAATGAAAACTAACTCATAATAAGCAATGCTGAAACTATAGGTACCACAGAAGGCAAGGTAGGTGATTAACATTAGGAAATTAATTCAGATAATCCGCCAAATTAAGACATTAAAACAAAAAGTCCCTGATATTAGAAGATATGAAAGGGCAAGTTGACAAAATTCAAAACCTTTTTTTAAAGGACTCATCTCCAAACACAGTCACCAAATGAGGAAAGTCTTCAATATATAAATTCAATATATGAAATGAAGGGGTAAAGTTATAAGGTTCAGTCTATTACACTATCGTAATTTTATCCTTTAAAAATTAATATTTAAATAAAACGTAAAGGCCCTTAATCCCCAAGGTTGCCCTATATTATACAAGGAATTGTTGAATGGTTGTTCTGAAGGAAGACTGGTGACATTCAATATTCTTTCATTTTTGGTTAAGAGTACCCTTCCTTCTCTCTTTTGGTGAGTACATCTCCATAAATATATTAGGTAGAAACTTGATGCATTTTTAATGATTATAAAAATATAGTTATAATCGGTAGAAGTGATGAAATTTGCAATGTGGTGGACCCTGCAAGGTCTTGAATATGAGGTTTTGGCAATCTAATCTTCCTTCCCCACAAATCAAAGCATTTACAGATGTGGTGTTCTTGACCTTTTAGAAATCTGAAGAGGTCCACCCTCAGGTGATCTTTTAAAGATATTTTAAGGCCTTACATAGAAATATAATATTGCATTGATAAGTTAGAGAGGGCACATGCATCTTGGTGTCCATTCTCTGTACCATGGACTTCTGAAATTTTGATCTAGCTAGAAAGACAATGAGCTAATTACAGTAGAACTTACAACATGAAGGACTTTTTACTGTTTAAACATCTGAATATCAACATTGATTTTTTGGGTTTTAGTATTAACATTCCTTTTCTAAATTTCCTTGTTTATTTTCATTTTCAAAATGGGCAATGGGGAAGAGTACAAATTTCATGGTATACTTATTTGATTTCCTGTCTTGCGGTGTTGGTAGAAACCAAAGGAGAAAAAGGGGAGACAGGCATTGTGACTGTGCTGTATATATATAGTTTTCCAGACTTCAAATTATTTTGGAATTTTCAATTCGTATTTTAAATTGTGGGAAATGTCTTAGGTAACTTGGATTGGTTTAACCAAATACTGACATTTTCAAATGTTGTTTAGAACACTCTCTAAGTAGAATCTTTAAAAATGAGCCATCAATTTTGGTCTGGCTGTTGTTTCAGAGCTACAATTAAACATGCCATATGTTGACTAATCTGCAAATAATACATCTGTGATATTTTGTGGAATTTCCCTCCTCCAGACTTCTATTCCAGGCTTCTTGTAGTTAAGAATGTCTTGGGAGTTATAGTTACCTTTTCTTCTATGGGCTAAAGATTTTGAAAGCCTCCATGTACTGTGTTTTTCTTAGGAGGAAAAGAGCCTTTCTACTAAGAAAGGAGACCAAAAAAATTTGGATCGTCTTTTCAAAGGATCAAAAGCAAAGCAAAAATATGCCTTTAGGATACATCTGCAGTTCACTAAATTGCTCTTGAAAATAAGTACAATACATAGCCTTACTCTCAGGAACTGTGTAATTGAACATGTACACTTACAGATGTCATATGTAACCACAAATTGTGCTAATAGATGTTCAGGAAAGTATTAAGGTTTAAATCCGTGAAGGAAAAGGTAGGACAACACCTTTGTTCTTCTTCTCTTCTGACAAACCCTTTTCAGATCTCCACTTGATGACGTTACCTTAATCCAACTTCTCTCTTCCAATGTTGCCCCTTCCTGGGGGACATTTTCTTTCCCTGAGTTCTCCCAGCACTCAGCACTGGTAGCTAGAGCTTCCCAATGCTCACTCTGTCCTTTCAGGCTTATCTGAAGAGGGTTACAGCTTCACCAAACTGACTTACTTTTCTGCTACGACATGTAGGAAATTTTCTTCTTTTTCACAACAAGAGGTTCTGCTCTGGAAAGCATAGACTGAAGGAGGATGGCAGAAAGGTCAAAGTCAGTGGATCGAGTTGGGAAAGGAATATGTCATTATGATTAGAAGTTAAAAGAATATATAAGAAAATGGGAAGGGATTGTAAAGTCGGTATGATACATATGTGTATGAAACACCCAAATTCATTGTAAATACTATGTATTACATTTGTATATTAATAAAAAATAGTGAGGGAAAAAAGAAAGAAAAGATTATATAAGAAAATTCACTAAGCAGCAGTTCAGTTGGAGCTGGACAATCTGAAATGGCCTCCAGGACAAAATCAAAGAAGAGAATTCTTGCTTAATTACTATGTATTTGTAAATTCTGCTAAAAGACAGTTAGAGTCCTTGGAAACTGAATCATATGCAATGCGGCTTCAAAATAATGTGCTCCTGGTTGCATGGCCATGAAACACTTGAATATTTTACTTTCCACATACATTAAAGTATTTAATCCTGTGAGGGAAGCCGTTCTGTATGATAATTTCTGGTCATATCTTTCTCTATCAGCCAACTCTATTGTTAGTTTAAAACATGGTTTTTCACATCAGAAAATCAATAAACAAGAATGATGAGTCATATGTACTGAACAAAATTAAAACAAATGTGAAAACAAAAAAAGAAATGTTCTTGGAACATTTTGGACAGAATTTAACCTTGAAAACAAAAGGTTTGGTTTTGTATGAGCTTGCTAGTTTAGAATTCAATAGGCTAAAAAGAAGGGGGAAAATAATTCATTAGGCTAAGCCTTAAAAAGAGAAGTTTATATTACAAAAAAAAAGTTGAAAGAAAAACTACCTATTTAGATGAGAAGTAGCACTCAATATGGCTAGAAGGTTTTGTGGGACCCTGGAAAATTACAACATAGAGCACCTGGAAGACCATCAGAAATGAGTGATCACCTTTCAGAGTGGCTGGGCACTGTGGCACAACAAATGACACACCAGGAAAGGCCATCCCATGCATGATGAGGTCCTTCTAAGAACAAGAGAGTAACTGCAGCATGTCCAGCAGAAAGGATGCGCCATCTTCCAGGGGCACCACTTAGCCTCCCTGCAATGTCCTTCCTCTTGCCATAGTGCAGACTGTCAAAACATCAATATAAACAGAAAAGCAGCTGAAGCAACCCAAGAACAGGAATGCAATCCTTCTTATAAAGAGCAAAGCTAGAGCCCTACCTGCCCCAGAAGACAGATGATGGTCCGAAAGCAGCAGTCCCAGCTTGCAGCAACATGCTAGGCTGTCAGGAACGACCTGGCATCTGTTCCCATATCAGTGGGTCTCAAACTTTTGCGCATTCCCGCTGGAACCATGGACCATGTCTGGAGACATTTTTGTTTCTTACATCTTGTAGAAAAAGATGCTCTTCATATGCACTTTGTAGTTCAGAAAGCTACTAAATATTCCACAATTCACAGTACAGAAATTTTGTAATGAAGATTTATCCAACTATCCACAGTACTTAGGTTAAAGACCTTCCTAGAGGTCAGTGTGTAGGGAAACAATTTTTGACCTGTTTACTCTGTATCCAATTATGGTATTCTGAGTGGTGAATATGATATTTTGTTCCCCTTTCTCTAAAAATTTAGGATAAGTGAAAAAGAGAAGTATGCATTTAAGGAGCAAGTTTCCAAAATATTTTTCTGTAATATCTTCATAATAAAGTGACCAAAACACTGTTTTATGTTCCCAGAATAGGAATAAATTGCTATGATGGGGTATTTTTTACATTATATATTACAGTAAAATTATTTTTCATAAATGACAAATTATTGCAAAATTTTTTGTGGTTTTGGGGCCCAACAGCAGGACACTCTACTACTGAACTACATCCTTATCTTCTTAATTATTTTTTTCAGACAGGAACTCAGTAAGTTGCCCAGGTGACTCAAACTTGCCATCCTCTTGCCTCAGCCTCACAAGTGCTAGGGTTACAGGCATCCTACTGCATTTGACTTTACTCCAAAACTTAATGGCTAAAAACCAACCAGCCAAACAAACAAACATCCAATGAATTACTTTCCTACACATTCTCTGGGCCAGGAAGCTGGGTTTCTGTGGCTCGAAGTCTTTGATGAGGCTGCCAGCAATCTGTCAGATAGAAAAGCCAACATATCAGGACCTAACTTGTCCAGCAAGATCCCAAAGGATCCACGTCTAGGCTCAGTTGTGTAACTATGAAGCTTATTATTTTACTGGCTGCTGAATTGGCCGCTCAGATACGCTTCATACAGTACAAGCTTCTCTCCACATGGCTACGCACAAGCTAGCAGATGGACTTCTCCACATAAATAAACCAAGGAGCGGGTGCGGGGTAGAGAAAGAAAAGAGGGAAGTCTGTCTGTGCTCAACGGAAAGATGACACAAGGGAGTGACATCATCCATGAAGTAGAGCTCGTTGGAAGTGCCACACACCCTGGGCCTTAGATTAGGACACTGAGTTTCAAGAGCTAGCCAGCACAGGAAAGAAGACCCCATATGGTGACTCGGGCCCCTGACCTCATGCTGGTTTGTCTCCTCACTGTAGTATGTGGCTTCCATGTTCAAGCTTGCCTCCCAGTCCAAGATGTATGCAGCCATTCCAGAAACTTAACACATGACAAAGGAAGATGAAAGATAGAAAGAAAAGAGATTTTATAGCTAAATATGGCTCCAAATGAGCTAACTCTCTAGATCAATCTCCCTTACATTTATTTGGCAATAACTAAATCATATGGCCATACCTAACTGTAAAGCAGATGGGAAGTACACTACTTCATTCTGTGCAGCAGCATGTTCAAAGAGGAAGAAATTCTGACACCAAAATGGAAGAGAACAGCAGACAGCCAAGTGAGAAAATGTCTTCTATCACTGCTCCCCTCAATTATAAAAGCAATGCTTTCTTATTACAAGCCGTATGAAGAGTAAAGTAGAATAATGACAAGGAATTACACTTAGCATCTTACGTGCCCCAACATGAGCACTCCATATCATTACTAAGTACTCTCTTTCCAATATATACTTTGTGGTTTGCTTTTTTCTTTAAATTCAAAATAAGGACATTTTTCAAAACTTGCAAAAGTGGAGATTAAAGGGAATGTTTTAATAATAGAGACAGGAAAGATAACATAATTATGAGAATTTTTATGGAGAACAAAGATAGTTGATAATGCACGGTGATAAAATGATGTTACAGTGCAGAGAATTGTTTAAGGAAGTCAGGAGGGAATTTGAATAACTTTCTCACAGGGCACTTTTGAAACTCTTGTTTAGAAATTTCAATGGGAAATTTGGAATATTCCAAAAAAAGAAAGACTAAAATAAACTATTTTGATGATCAGTGATAGTGAAATGCAGTCATGAGGTGACAATGTTCTGGAGAGTGAGACACAGGGCAGGATCAGGCACTTTCCAAAGACAGGAAAGGATAGGAGGTTACACAATCTGAATTAAATAGTTGAGTCTATAATTTGATGTTTTATTTGTGTGTGTGTTTGTAATAAATTAATAGGTAACAGAGTAGGACCAAAAAAGAGAGAAAGACAATTCATGAAAAATATTTAAGGTGACTTGAGTATCATAATCCTTAAAAGGCCCTGAGACAGAGTTCTCCCTGGGAGCAGATGTCAGAGGCTACCAGATGCTGTAATCAGACGCTGGCAGAGTCCAGAAAGTCACAGTGAAGGTCAGTCAGTGAGAAAGGTGCTCAGATGATGAGGCTAGAGGATCTGTGAGTAAATGGGATTTGGAAAGCACTAAGGATGCGGGGGTCACGAGAGGTCACACATTTCGCCAGACTTGTGAACTGTGCCTCAGAAGGCTTTGGTTTCAATTTGGTTTCATGTTGCTTTTTGTCTTAAAAAGAAAAAAAACCTACTGTCATGAGGGCTATCACTTTTGGTATGTGATGGTACCATTTTTTTGGTAGTGGGACCCTTGGTACTACACCGTGGTGTGAGTAAAGATGAGAAAACAAAGGCAATCAGCATATTCTTTGGTCTGTGCAGAGCATATTCCCACATCTTTTTAGCTATTCAAATTCCTAGCATTTTCCAAGACGTTTATGAATAAAAATTTCCCTTGCCAAATACCAGATGTCCAGGGTCTTATTTGTGAAAATAAGAATAGTTGAAAAAATTATACACTGATTGTTTTGCCCACCTTTCAACTCAGAAGTCTTTCCAGGTCTTTCTTCTCTCAACAGTGGATTGATGTCTTAAAACACTAAAGTTTTCCATGTCCTTGTTTAAACTTCACACCTCAATTTATTCTGAAATCTAAAATTGAGCCCACATTTCCAAAGAAAATCATACAGTAGCTGACATAGATTTGGCTGTCTCCATCTTGCTGGAGAAAATGGTGGACAAATGATTATTTTACTCTCAGAGATGTGTCCTTTCACAAGTTACATTTGCTAAAAACATTTTAAAAACTGTGTGTGGGTTCCAATTTTGATAAATAAAAAAATAATTTGTATCTCTTTCACAGTTTTAGGGAAGATTTAAAGGAAAAAATAGACATAAATCTTCTACTATAGATTATTTGCCTTGTGTTGTCTGAGTTAAGGTTCAACTAACATGTGCTGGCATTAAGATTCCAGGCAAGCACCTTATATTTATTATATGTCAATCATAGGGTAATCCTGAAAAATAAGCTATGCCAACTCTATAACTGATATAATTTAAAAATTACTAGCATTAAGAATTGGCAAATTATCTTTGGACAAAAAAAGTCATCTACTACAACGAGAAATAAAGAATAACCGATTTCATATTAAGCTCAAGTATTAGTTTGCCTGTGACTAAGAAAACAGCTGAAAAGGTATTTATTAGAGCATTATTTATGTTAGGAAAAAAAGCAACACCCTGAAATTTAATAAAAGGACTGATGGTGATTATGGCATGTCTACATTCTGAAATAGTTTGTAGTAGTTGCAAAGTAGATGGAGACTTACATGTACTTTTCCAAAAAGAATGCTAAGATGTTATCAAAACATTTACATAGAAAAATGTATAGTAGAATTTATATTTAAAAGAAATACAGATAAGTTCGTTTTTTATTTTCATCATTTATTTTCCAAAAAAAAATTATGTAAAGAGATAAAATTCTAAGAGGGCTGTGGATTTTTGATTTAAAACTAAATCTGTCTCTTAGTGATAATACCTCACTGGGAATAATTAGAATTATTAGGTATGAAAATAATATTAGATCGATTTTAGAAACAATAGCTAGTGCCATATGCACCTGAGGTCTTGACAGGGAGCAAGAACGACCTAGGAAGGATGACCCTTGGTCTTTGCTCTTCCACAGCACGGTCGTTTTTTTTTTTTAAACAACAACAAACATTTATAGGGGAAATGTCAATTACGAGTTTCAAATGAAGTATTAACATATTTTACTATTAACTTCTGATTTAACAAACTTCATATTAACAATGGCGCTGAAACCCACGGAAGGAAGTGAAATTCCCAAATTCATAAAGCAAAGAGGTTGAAATCGGGATTCTGACCTCTAAACTGAGGCTGCCTGCTGTGTACTAGGATGGCTCTGTACCTTCTCGGATCTTAAACTTGCTCACTCCTACTCTGTCCTCGGAGTATGACATAGGTCACTGCCAGAAAAGGGGACTTGCTGGACTGGAGGAATGGGTCAGTGATTAACGCGATTGCTTATCAAATACTAAGTCAAGTACTTGCTGAGTACCTGAGTTCGATTCCCCAGCACCACATACACTGGCCGTGGTGGTGCACTCCTGTAATCCCAGCACTTGGGAGGAGGCTGAGAAGGAAGGATTGCTGTGAGTCCAAGGCCAGCCTGGGCTCCATAGTGAGTTCAGGACCAGTGTGGGCTACAGAATGAGACCCTGTCTCAAAAAGAAAAGTGACTTGCAGTAATCATCTTAAGCACTCAACACCAAGTCAGTAGAAGAACAAGGGAAAATTCAAACTACAGACAGATAAGAGTGACGAGACTTTCTTCAAAAATATTTGCTTTCGACAAGACATTTTCAGAGCTTCTGCTTTCTTCTTGAAGCTAGAAAGCATTTTCAAAGGGAAGTAATTGCAATCTCTTTGAGGGAGAAAAAGTAATTGCTTCCATGTTTAATTGAATGAGGATAGATTAATTTCCACCATTGATTTATTTGTATGCTTCTAGTCATGGAGATTCATTGAAAATGAGGGCTAGGAGAGCGAAGGACCCCAGCTGCTGAGCGCTCGGGATGTAAGCCCTGGTCTCCTTTCCTCGGATGTGGTTTGTTTTCAAGCCTGTGTTCTTTAATACATGCCTTTCCATTTGTTCCTGTAGACTTCACATAATACAAATAAAAATCAGTTGCTAACGTGCTTTTTCAGAATGTCGTATGAAATATGGCTAGGAAAGAGGATACTTGTTTTAAATGTTTGAAAAATCCCTTTTAACTCTCCTTCCGTTTTGTCATCTATGGTAAGAAATAAAGACAAAAGAATACTTATTAATTAGGAAATATTACTTCCCACTCTATATACTCTCTCTATGTGAAAGGAGAACTGTTAATGTATTTAACAGCTTCTTGACTTCTGCATAAATTGACCCTTGAGAAAGGGAGAGCTGCCTTATCTGATTAGATTTTATGAGATGAATACCCTAGCCAGAAGACCAGGTCCTTACTTCACTGTAGCGTGAAATTCTCATCTGCCCCCCACGTGTGTCTTCTGCATCAGGTCCTACCTAGTCCTGTACTACCTGAACCCAGGAGAGAGTCAGCCTAACTGTTGAATGAAACAGTTGATCCATTTGTTTCTCACGTTGCTTGTAGCCACTCATACAGACAAGGATTTGATCTCAATTTGTTCTTCTTTTTTTTTTTTATGTCCATTCTTGAAAATCAGGTGATGGCATGAACAGGGCCCCAGAGATCTTGACACCTCAAGGAGCTATCTCACTGTGGGGATGTGCCTTGCAGGGCCTCTTTAGACTGAGCTTGCCTTCTGATGGAAGAGACAGCCAACAAACAGCAATGATGGAATTAACAGAGTTGACTTGTGATGTTAATCCACATGGGATGATTGGGAGGGTTCTGTTCAGGTTGCAGTAATGGGTATTTAGGCCAGAATCCGAATTGAGAGAAACAAGCCTGTGAATATTTAAAGAAAGAATATTCAGAGCAAGTAAGAGGAGAAAATGAAAAGCAACAAATAACCAGAAACAAAAAAGACTAAAGAGAGGTACATGTGGGAGGTGATGTAAAAAAAAATTAACAATTGATAGGCAACATCTACATGTTCAAGTAGACAAAATGAAAAATAATATTTAATAAAATATTATATTTTTCTTACATGGCCAAGAGAAGATAAATTCGTAGATATAAGATCTTTCTAAGGTGCATTTCAAAAAATTGGAATAAAAATGTAATTACTTTAAAAAAAGATAAAATACATACTTTTTAAATGTTAGTTGTTTCATCATGCCTAACATCTGCTCTCCACGTTAATATCTTCGTATGACCTTGCACAAATATAAGTAGTAAGTTTCTAATATTGTGTTACCTCCTGTGTAACACATACACACACACTCTCTCACACATACACACACACAGACTCATACAGCCAGAGAGAAACAGAGAGAGAGAGAGAGAGAGAGAGAGAGAGAGAAGCAGATTGAGGTTTGAAGAGGATAGAAAACTGAGAGCTGAAAGCCACAACATCTGGGTTTTTTAGATCAAATCTGTGTCATCAGCCAGGGATTTGAATAATCCTGCTTGACCCCAATTTCTTTTTTTCCAGAAGTAGAACTCAAGAGAATCATAACTCTTCTCTTTTTCTTTACCCAAAGAATTCAAATCCTTTAAATTCTATCTCTGAAATATTGCTTAAATTATAACCTTTTAAAATTTTTATTTTAACTAGACAGAAGCTTTCTAATCTTGATTTATTCTATCAAATCTCCCCTTTCACAAATATTGTAAGATTAATAATAATGAAACGAAGAAGAGTAGAGAGCAAGGAGAAATGATGAACAGGACTCAAGTATGCAGCACAATGTGGAGTAAAAATCGCAATCCTCTTGTGACTGGTTTATCCTAGGAATAGGAGGTTATGAAAAGTGGTATATCCATCCTTACACTCTATAAATATCAGTATGAGTGAAGGCTGTGGTGTTGAGCTATTTAAAATAGCAAGCCGTACATTGATCACATGAGAAATATTTTTTAGGACCTACACAACTATTTGATTAATTAAATACATTAGCTCCCACTACTTAAACCTGAAGAAATTTCACACAAATTTCAAATACCTTGATTTTCTAATCACCTTTTTTTATATGGCAACAATTTACCTGACACTTAGTAGAAACTGTTCTCCTTGGAGAGCATGTGCCCGTTGGTGACTTTGCTCATGTCTACCCTGTTCACTCCATGAATTTATATTGTCATCCTTGCTCTGAGAGGCGACGGAATCTAGTCTTTTTTATGTACATACCAATATTAACTCTTCTCTCTCATTCTTCACTCGGATGAATGCACCATCTATCTTTGTTATCTGTAGATTTTTACATTGGTCATTTCAATTCATTCAGCTGGGTCACCACAGTTAATTTTCTCCTGAATGTTTACGTCTCAAGATAAACACAGTTTTCACCTGCTGCTTGTGTTCATCTGAACAGCCTGGGGAAGACGGCAAGCCATGGGGATCACACAGCACAGGTCCTTCCAGGATTTGTCGTCCCACTGATTCAGAGGACAGCATCAAATGAGAAAAGTCTTTGAGGACATCTTAGTCTTCCTTACCTCGGTGAGCTGTATCACCAGTTAGCCTATTTTTTGAAAATTGAGAAAAAAAATCAGTTAAATTTCCATATGAGATGAAATGGAATTTCTATTAATATTGTTAAACGTAGGAATATTATCAAAGTAACAAAGGGTCTTGATTTTTAAATGATGCATTGAAACAACTAGAGTTGAATTTTCATGAGGCCTGCAATTCCATTCAAGCTTTAGAAAATACACACACACACACACACACACACACACACACACACAAACACACACACACATACAATAATATGTGAAAATGACTCCTCCTCCATGATCCAGTCTCGTGTCCAGTCCTGCAGCTGCAGAAGGTTTTGGCAGTGGCCTGAGTGTGCAATATCATCTCCATGTGTGTAGTGACCGGCTATGAGGGAGTGAGACCCATGACGAATGGGCCCACTTCTCAGGAATCTGGCTTACTGTATTTTGAGTTTATGACACAAAAGATGATGAAAATAACTTTGCTGGCTTACGGTCGAGTCCTCTGTGAAAATGAAACCAATACAGAAGAACATAGAGTGAGAAAATAAACAAAAAGCTGATGACCGATGAAATTGGTGGACTCCTTGTATCCAATCGTGATGAAAATCTGCCGAGTGTTTCAGTTGTATAAATCAATACTTTTTTTTTTTTTTGCTTGCTGTGATTGAGCTGGGTCACATCACTTGCAGCTGATGGCTTCTCACCAAACATTACAACATCAATAATGCATGCCAGAATATTTAGCATTTGATCTGATAATCCACTATGTAGCTCAAATTATCTACTGCTTAATGAATTAGTCTTCTTTAATTCAGCAAAGTATTTAAGAACATTCACCACTCATGCTTTCTTCTCTTACAGCCCCTCCCACTGGATCTTTAGATATTTTTATCTAATAGATACTAAATATACGCTGGACCATAGGAGCTAATAGATGTTTTCTGTTTGTCAGAGAACAACAAGAAATTGTATTCTTTGGTAAATTACATTTGACTGATAAACTAGTGACTCATAAAAAGTTGTTCCCACCATAAAAAGAAAATGCCCTTATCTGCACATTAAACTGGAATCCCAGCTCATTAATTTTATCTTTTTGATGGTAAAGAAGCAATAACATTTATAATCATAGCTAACTAATGGTAAGTGCTCTTTGTGTATTCCAGGATCTCTGCTGGGTTTGCCATTGTTAACTACTTAATCTACTTACAAAGACACACCATACATACATATGGATATGTGTGTGTATGTATGTATATATATACATATACATGTAATTGTTGTCCTCCTTTTGCAGGCAAGGAGCTACTAGAGGTTGAACACGATAAGCTCTTCTCCCAGTGGTTTACTATGATAGCCCTGACACTCAAACCTTGGGCAAACGATGGGCTCAAAGGCAAGGATTTCATAAAGTCCATTATTATTTTTAGAGTAGAACAGGAATTGAACTACAGAAGATTTTATAATGTATCAAACAAAGAAGGGATGTTCTTAATTCAGGAGTCTCCAAATGTTCTTCCACATATCACATGGTCCATACTTGGCCCTTGTAGCATAACCTACTAACAAAGAAGTTCTTAAACCCAATATTTACTGCTTTGCTAGAGGTTAAAAAAAGAAACTAAATACACTCAGTGAATCTGGTTCTGTATACTACTTTGGCAAGAATTCAAAAACATAATTTTTCATAAGGTATTGCCTTGGGGAAATAATTCACATCTCTTCATTTCATTGGAACACCACCTCAGCCTCCCATTCTACACAGGGCATGGAATCTGCACAAGTTGAGAGAGCAACATTCCCAAAAAATTTATATACAGTTGGACCTTAATATTTTTCTAAGAGTTGTTTCCAGGACAACTTTCCTACCAAAATTTTTTGGCCAGCACTACAGATATCAAACTCCGCGTTTAGTTTCCTCAAATACAATGTATTATTTGCATATAACCTATATACATCCTCCCATAAATTTTTAAAACCATCTCTAGATTCCTTATAACTACTAATTCTACTTTGATGAAAGATCATTATGTTCTATTATTTGGGAACAATAACAAAAAAATCTGCAAATGTTTAGCACACCCGTAACTTAAAAAAGTGTGTTGATTCATAGTTGATTGAATATATATAGCTTTAGAACCAGGGAATATGGTAATCTTACTGCATTTACCCAACTAAAAGGAAAGTCTTACTCACTAAATCTATTGAATATATTTTTCTTATGTGAGACTTAATTTATGACTCTCTGATTTGCATTCCTACAAATAGGAAATGCATTTTGTGTCATTTATTTATTCTAAATATAGAAAATATTTCAAAAATTAAGCCTTATTTTACTTTAACTTCTTTAAAGAATGTTAGTTTCTGAAAGGGAGAAATAAAAATATGTCCCAAGGTCCAATTTAATCTCAGAAGTTCAAACTTTTAAGAGAATGAAGTTATTATTAGATAGCTTTAAAGTATCATTAACAAACAAGAAGTTAAGGTATTTATGCCTCTAGTTTTATATCAGATAAAACAAAGAAGAGAACTTGCATGATTTTTTATTTTAAAATACAATATAATATGTATATTGATAAAATTATTCTCTGAGTGTTTATAATAAAATGATTTTCAGAGACAAATGAATAAATGAAAGTATTATGATACTATCTATATTTTGTGAAGTTTATTATCATAAATTGACATTCTTTTTGTAATGTCTAAGCAAAAAAATCCTAATAAAACTTAGACATAATATGGATTATTAAGCTATGGTATTAAGTCGATCTCATAAGTTATGTTTTTCAGTGACAAAATGACTTTCTTGCTCAATGTAAGGCAATGCACATTTTATAAGGATAAAGGGCATAGAAAATCTGATTAAATGAAGCTTTTAAAACATCGATTTGAAAAGTTTAATAGGGCATGGAGAAAATGCCAAACGAAAATCAGTTCTGTGAGGATAAGCTTCGGATAAAAGGAATATGAGTTATACATCATCTATATTTCTGATTTTGGTAGGTCTTTATGAATATGAAAGAACACTAGTTCTTTACAAAGAAAATGCATTCCAAAGAGTTTGAAATTCTTCCAAAAACACATCTGCTCCAGATTCAGCATCTCTACTGTGGATTTAACATGACCTTTGTAGAGATAAGTGTATGTACACGTAAGGACAGGCCAGCTTCACCCTTTCCCTTGTGCCTTCCCTTTGTTTTGTTCTCTTGCCTGGTTGCTCTGGCTGGGGTTTCGAGAACTGACAAGTGTAATCCTGTCCTCAATGGCGTCTTAAAAAATTAAAAGACCCAGGAGTGAACCTAGCAAAGGAGGCGAAGGACCTTTATGAAGAAAACTATGTTATGCTGAACAAGTAATTTAAAATTTCTCTAATATGAGAAATCCAGATTTCAGGCAATTTGCAGAATCAAAGGAGCAAGACATTGGGAATCAGAGGAGATGAGGGAAGGGAAGGACAGACAATAGGGGGGACGAGGAGAGTTCCTAACATTGATGTGATTGACATATATATATATATATGCACAAAATTCTCAAGCTCAACGCAACTGTTGTATATCACATATAATATATACACTAATAAATATATATACACTCATATATACTAATATAGTGTATAAAATGTATAGTATATATACTAATATACACTAATATATGTATTAATAGAATATATATGCTATTTAATGTATATATCCAAATATGTACACTAGTATATATTATATAAATATATGTAAATATACACATAAACATATATATACACAAACGCACACACATTTTATATATATATATATATATATATATATATATATATATATATATATATAACTAATAGAAATAAGGAACACACATAATTCAGAATTGTGCCAGAGGGAACAGGGACCCAGATCCAGGCCGTGATGAGCACCCAACAGCAGCCCTAGGAATTGTCTAGGACCCAGAAGCAAACAAGACAACTCAATCAGACCAATCACCCAAATATTTGTATTGACCAAGCGTTAAATTTTGTAATTCTTTATATGTACACATTCTTTTTATTAAAATAGATATTTAAAATCTAATAGATCTAGAACCAAAATATAGAAATTATGAAACTTGTTGTTTTGTTATTTCTTTCGTGATATTAATTAAACTGTTTGTAGTGATACTGAATTTAGCTCATACAAAAATGTATTCATGACTTATCAAAACCATGTGTATCATCTAATTAATAACTATTACTGTTGGGCAAAAGGCACTGTTTCATGCACAAAGCAAACATTAAGTGACATAGGTGTCACTGAAGTAAGTACTACTATTTCCCTAATTAAAAAACACAGTTTCAGTGAGATTGAGCAATTGGATGAAATATTAAGCTTCTACATAGCTGGAGTGAATTTTGAAATCAAGTAGGCTCAAGGCTTTGTGCTATAACTGCACTCCCTAACTGCCTCATTCATAAACAAGACACACACACACGTGAAAGTACATGTACAAATCAACACATGTACCTGTGAGTTGCTTTCTATCTGGCAGGTATTTTCTAGTAAAAATATGCCACCCTTGCAGAATTCAAAGAAATTTATCATACCCTCAAATTGACTCTTTCAGAATTTTTCACTAAATTATCTAATACTAAAGTCAAAATTGAGATAGAAAAGTCCAAAGAGAAGGCATATATAAAAATATTTCTAATAAATTGCAACTGATTTCTTATTTTAATTAATTTCATAATAGCTATATATTTCCTTTAATAAAACCTTGGTTTCAACATAATATTAAACAATATGAACTATTGATAAATAAGTCATATATTGTGATTTCTCAATTCATTTCTTTTTGAGAAAGTATTGTACAAATGATGGCTAGGGGAGTCGAACTTTGAAAGCGATGGGGATTTTGGAAGATGATGTGTTTTAAGTTATTTTTTTCCCGAATGTTATCTACTTATGACATTTGAAAAGAAAACATCTTTCTGAAAATTTTATTAGATAATGTCCTCAATTAATTAATGAGCACAAAATTATTGTATATCCTTACAATGCAATACTATATGGAAACAAAAGTGAATGAACCATATAGATGAAATTCAAAAGCAAAAGACCCTAGACACAAATGACTACACACTGTATGACTCTAAAAAGATGAAAAAAAAAATCAAGTCTATAGCATTGAATGGAGATTCATGATGGGGATCTATGTGTGTGTGTGTGTTTGTGTTTGCCATGATGTTTATTTCTTTATTTCTTGAAATATGTGCTAGCTTTTGAAGTTTTAGTTTATTTTTATAATGCCACAATAGATCTAATTTTCTAAAAATTCTAAGTGCCAACTTAATTAACATTTTATAGAGAGAATTAATGAGAATTTAGGCATAAAAATATGGAGATAGTACCTCAATATTTTAATTATATATATATATATATATATATATATATATATATATATATATATGTGTGTGTGTGTGTGTGTGTGTGTGTGTGTGTGTGTGTGTGTGTGTGTATTCTTTGTATTTCAGTAAGTATATATGAGGGCACTGGAACTCGATTTATCATTAGCAAAGTTCTGAAATTTTAGACAAATTTTATACAGAAAGATAAATTGGCATTGACAATTACTATGTCATTACTATTTAAATAATTGCTATATATTGAGTAAAATAATGAACGTTTGTGGAAAATCCCTAAAGATCATAAATTTTTTCTATTTATTTTCAATATTTTTATTGAACAAGTTGCAGGTTGTATCTACTGTAGCCCTCTTATAAGTAATAGTTCTAGAATCAGAAAGATTCCAAAATCTAGCATTTATTCTGAAACACAGTTGTCACTAAAAGAGCTTTATCTACGTTGCTGCATACAAACTGCTGTGGAATACTTGATTAAATATTTAGGTTGAAAACGCTTCTTTTCTAATGTTAATCTCTTTCATTATTTCATTGCAATTAGTTGATCTCCTTACTGCAGTTTCTTTTCAATACCAGTTAAAGTTTTCCAGTTTTGAACAGGAAGATTAACACATTTAATGTTTCATTTTCCACTTTGAAGTAATTGGTATTTTTTATTACCTTAACTCTAAAGTTAAAAATATATATTTTTGTGCAATTCAGCTTGTTAGAAGTTGACATTTTTATTTTCACAATTGTCATTATTGTTATTCTATCATTTTTCAAGATTATGAATCTCTCTGTTAGCCAGGTTGACTACAAGCTAACTCGTAGGAGAGAAACCAGTGGGACGTTATCAGAGCTGAGGGATGCTAGAGGAATGGGTTTGAATGTGAGCACCAAATGATAGTACCAGGAATGTTTTCGTTGTGATAAAATTATTCTGTATCTTAATTGTGGTGAGTTACAAAAATTGCATGTGTCATAAAGTGGTGTAGGACAACATATTTCACCAATGTCAGATTGTTGGTTTTAATAGTATGATATAATTATGTAAGATATATCCACTAGGGAAAAAAAATTGAATGAAAGATACTTAGGTACCTAGCCTTATAGTTCAACTTTTGGTGAGTCTAGTTTTTTTTCAAACAAAAATATTTGATAAAATTAGATTGCTTATAAAGATAAAATACTTTTAAAATATAAGGTGAAGATATCTGGAGGTTAGCTGTAGGGCTATGCTACTGTGATTTATAACACTCAGAATGAAGAAGTTCTCTTACACATTCTAACAAATAAAATAAAATGTTGCTTTTTCTAATACTGTGATTGTGGCATTAATTTTCAGCTATGAAACATAAGTGTGAGGATTGATGCGGTTTTTTTGGTGTGTGCACTTCCTTTTAATAAACTCAAAAAGCCATAGCCATATTCATTCAACATCTTCAAATGAGTGATACTTAAAATGTTCAATAGCACAACCTTATTAAATTCAAACTTAGTGCACAAGATGTATTTCACATTCCTGAGAAATGTTTTATGGTTGTATATAGCATAAAATTTCTGTGAAAAAAGAGCTAGGTGATAGAACAGGACAAATTCTGTAATTATCAGATGAGAAAAATCTAATTAAAATTTATTATACCAGAAGGTCATTTAATTAATATTAACTCATTTACTATGTGTTCAGTTCCAAGTAAATCTTTTAATACGTCATTTTTGTTAGTACTTTTTTTATCTGCATTTAAATGAATATATAGTTTTGATCAAATGTTTCCTAGAAAATTAAAACATACATTTCCTAACAGTGGACATTTATGAATCAATCTTTAAACTTTATCATTAATTGATAAAGTTTTCAAACAATTTTGTAGTTTTTCTATCAGACACTGGGGACAAAATAAGAAAGCGGAAATTGGCATCTGTGCTCGAGTCTCACAGACGGAAGGGCAAACACAGACAAGTGAAACGATTCCAGCACTCTGCATCGTGAGTGAAAACACGGCACCACAGGAGCACAAACAAGTTGATCTCCTAATACATTAAAAAACAAAAGGGGAAAGAAAGTGAAAGCCGGATTGATTCAAAGATAAAGTGGGCCCAGAGGCAACGGCCTATAATCCCAGCATTCTGAGAGGCTGAGACAGGAAGATCTCAAGTTGGAGTCCAGCCTGGGCAGCTTAGTGCCTTAGTGAGACTGTCTCAGATCAAGAATACAAATAGACTGAGGATGTAGCTCAATGTGAAGCCTTAGGCTCGGTCTCTACTCTCAGAAAATAAATAAATAAAATAAGTAAATAAAAACAGTTTTCATCCAGGAATAATTAGAAAATGTGTTTCAAACTAGAGACAAGAAAGATGGCTTTTTTGAGTTTAGAAAATTGTGCAACTTTGCCTGGAGATGACACTTTAAGCACTATGGAGTTAAGTCAACATGATTTCACAGCAATCTAGACTAGAGTGGATGGTCATGGCAGAAGCAGAAAAAAGTAAGTGACTTTGTGGGACTGTTAGGGAAACATGAACAAGGCTCTATAAAGTATTTAACTCAAACGAATATGCATAAAATGCTTCCAGAATAATATCCATATTTATTATGACATCTATTAAACTCACTGATTCGATCAAACTCAGATTGCTCATGAAGGAAAACGTAACAGTAATCACATTTAGAAAGCAGCAAAGTTGAGTGTGCGTGTGTGTGTCTGTGTGTGTGCGTGTATGTGTGCGTGCACACCCTGCAACACACATCTACAAGGTCCGAGACAGAGGCATAGAGAGGTTTTTCATTAACCGATAACGAATAGCAACTATGAAGTGGAAATGATCGTTCTTGGCAGGTCTACAGAAAAACTTCATTTTTTATTGCTGTATTTTACTGCATCCTTCCAAAGTAACAGAAATACAGCAGCGAAGGTTAATCTTCCCATCCAAGCACCTTCACCTGTAGCAGGAAAGTGCCAAATGTGCGCCCAAAGCTGACCCGAGTTTTTCGGGATTTTATAGCCTTAATCACTAAGGAGCACAAGTGATAGAGAAAAATAAGCCAGCTCCTGATTCCTCCGTGGAGTACATCTAAAGTGTGTGAGGCATGGTCTCTCAGGGGTCCCCAGCACGGCTGAGCTGCCGTTTTCCCAGGAGCGCCCTCCCTTTCATACCCTTCGCTGGCTTTTCTCCTTGTGGCCTTGTTTTTCTTTTCTTTTAATGTTTCCCTGGATCTTACCATAAATTGTTTGCAACTAATTACTGCCTTAAGATACTTTCTTCTCAATGTAGTCTTGTATACTGTGTTTCCTAATGCTTTCAGTCAATTTTAAAGCAGTATATTTTTAGAATTACAAAAAAACAATACATGTAGAAACAAATCCGTGAACCTGTTATTATTTTCTCACTCCTGTGGAGGTTGTTTATGAGTCACGCTTTCACTTGGGTTCCGCCATTACTGTCTTCCCAACCACGTGTGGGCCGAAGAGCAGACCTGGCCAATTTTGAAAGTTATCTTCACACTTATTTATTCATTAGAGAAACTTTATGTTTTTTAGATATGCTTTTGTGAATTTGGATTATAATTGGCAAGCAGAAATTAATTAAAGTAGCTGTCAGGGTCTCTATGAAACCAAATATTCTCTCTAAGACATTTTGAAACCTTGCATAAAAGATACCAAATTCTGGAAATCCAAAATTTCCAGGGGTCTGGAAAAAAAATCTAGGTAAACATTTTTGTGAAATAAATATTGCCAGATAGAAGTCAGAATTCTCCATTACTGGTACGTGATCTAGGTAAATTATTTAATGTTTTAAGTTTTAATTAAGTTACGTATTATTTCAAAATAAGTTCAATAAGTTCTTAGATCACTCACATTGCATGTTATGAATTCAAAATCTAATAGTAATTACCTGAAAATAATAAATTGTGAAATTATATTGCAGTAAGAAAGTAAACTGTAAATTTACTCTGTTAATTTTTTTCTCTGATAAGCCCAACATTTTCTGCCTGTGTTTGTTCTGGAACTATCTCTGAGAATTCTAGAAAAATGGACTGAGTTTCTTGTTTGTGTAGGCAAGTATACTTGATATAGCCAGGGCCTGGATTCTGAAATGTCTACCAAAAAGACAAAGCAAAAACAAAATAACAACAACAACAACAAAAACACCAAAGTACTACTGTTGCATGGACTAGGCAATAAATGACAGAATGCGTGTGTATGTATGTGTGAGTTTGCGTGTGTCTAGTTTTCAAAGTTACTGTGTTCAGTGCTATGAAAAGGGCTAGTTTTTCCAGTTTGCCACGGTAAACCCAGCTAGGCCAAATATTGTTAGAGCTCCCCCTAATGGGAGTCACTGATGAAGGCGGACAGCTCAGCCAGTATATTTTTCTAAAGTCCGAGGGAGCAGTAAATATTGTAAGAAATACTTACCACTCCTCTCATTTACGTTTATTATTTTGGTTTGGGGCTACAAAAGTGTTTACTCAGTAACATTAGAGAGAATATTTCTAACTTCTCACGAGAGAAAAATTGCCCCATTATTTTTTTTTCGGGGGGGGGGGATGTAGAAACACAATTGTTTTTAATAGAAAGTTGACATAATCGAATGCCACCATAAGGTAATAAAGGACATCTCTCCTATGTCATACCATGACAATTTGTCCATAAAATACTCCTTGGAAAGTTTTAAAGAGGAAAATGTATCTGTATTCAGAAAGCATTCAAATTCCATTTACACCATGAAAGACTACCCTGTTGAATTTCATGTGGACTGCTGATACAATTTCAGAGACTCCGACTTGCTTCAGGTGGAGTGCAGAGTGCATGTCTTTACTCTCTGCCCTTGGAGGAAAAGCAAGCAAGCACAGTTTTACTTTAGGACGGGGAGCTCTTTCTTTTTCAGCAAATATCAGTAATAATCTTTACTATGAGTTTTGAAATGGCATGTCAGGACTTGCATCTTTGTAGGCAAAGATTATTTAGCTCTATCATTTGACTTGTGGTTCTCTTTTTAATAGAAAAGAATCGCCTTGAAATACTTTTAAAAATATGATAATAAACTGAAGGTCTAATTATAATTCTCAGAAATACTTCTTAAATGGTCTCTCCTGTCAAACACAAAGGACATTTAAGGAAAGTGGCAATCATTTATGTTATAGATGATGGCAAAAGTAGCAGCTTCCCGAAATATACTAATTTTAGTCTTGCTTGATGTATGAGAAGAAAAAATGCCTCCATGAAGAAACTGACATTTCAGCAGCAATTTACAAGCATTAACTTTATCTGAGAAACTATGCATGTTCTCTAGTAGTGAAGCAGGCACTTAATTATTATTAAATTTGGACAAGACCTACCTAATTATTTTTAATTGAAAATAGTTTTCTTTTTGTACCCATACAAGGGATGAGACAATCTATTTTTCATTAACTAAGAACTTTTATTAATAATGAAGTACAAGTCTTAATTCTGGACCTAAGAAAGAAGGAAAAATTACAAGTATTTGAAGGTCTGTTCATTAACTTGAATAAGAAATAATACCCCAAAAAGTCAATGGATTTATCTTAGTACATTCCTTTTTAAGTTTAGAGAATAAATATTAATTAGGTATCAATAGCTATCAGTAAATATTTGAATATTATGAGTTTAACTCAGCTTATTATTGAAGTGATCACATTTTAGAATTATAAAGTTAGAAAATACCTTGCTTCCTTATGGAAGAGACCGTTTCTTATTACCCTGTATATTGCTGTATAGCCAATGCTGGATACATGGACACATAATAATTTTCACAGAGATATTTGTTTAACAGATGACTCCAAACAAATAAATGGGTTCTGGCTAGCTATGGTTGTTCTACTCTTTTCAATATTTGGAGACTAGACCACTAAGAAAGGCTATCATCAGACTCTTTGCTGGTTATTAAAAATATTATCTTTTATTGTGCTTCTTACGTGGTGTTTTTTCTCTGCAAATATAGACTGCAAATACATCCTTCCTTCTCTTTCTACTGGCATCTTTTGCTCAAGCATAATTCACTCGGAAGGCAATAAACATGGTGTTCTATGCAACATATATATATATATATATATATATATATATATATATATATATATGAAATCTACGTGGCTTTATGGTTCTAAGAGTTGAAACAACACATAAAATAATTTCTCTAGTTTCCTATTTAAAATGAAATTCCAAAAGCTGACCGTTTTCTGAGTTAAACTTCAGGAAAAAATTTATGTCAAAACAACCAGTCCATAGATCTTCAGATATTGATGATAAGTGTGGTATATTTGGTTCAACAGATGTTTAAAAATAACTCCATATAAAATAGCCATTCAAGAAAGATTTTGAATAAATTAAAATGTCAAAAAGACAAATCCATGAGGTTATAGAATTACTTAAAGTCTAGATTACACCTGTTACAATGTTAACATAAAATTCATCCTAGTTTAGTACTTCATTCTCATTTTTATTAATTTCTCTATATTTTCCTCATCACTTTCTGCTACTTTTCTATTGAACTCAATTCTTTAAGGAGTCTTAAACATTTTTTAAATGAAAACAATAATAAAATCTGTTGCAGACATAAATCAGCAAAAAAACGTTTTCTTTGGAGAGACATAATATTCTCATTGAGCGCACTGGCTTTTGGAAAGAAAACTGCTTCTCTAAAAGGTTTAGCAACAGAGACAGAGACCTGTTTATTCTTCCCTTTATCTAAAAGAGAGATGAAATGTCTTAAATCTACACACAACGTGTGTAGATTGGTGAGTGACAAAATTTAAAAACTTAACGGAGTAGTAGACTCTGTGGGGAGAGGAGAAGAGTCTGGGGACGGGGGAGGTGAGAGGGTCAGTGAGGGAGGTGGAAGTAAAAACGGATGCAGTAGGAAAGGTGTGTGCCCCGATGCCCCAATCTGAATGCAGGTGCCATGTAGCACAAATATAGATTAATAAAATGAGATTAGAAACAAAAAATGAGAACTATAAATATTGCAATTATTGTCTAGAAGGTCACATGGTCTGTTTCTTCACTCAACTTGTTCAAGTGTAGTTTTTTAAAACAGGAAAGCCGCGGGCCTATCATCTTAGCACAAACACTCCTGGCAGCAGGGGCAGGTGCATCTCAAGTTCAAGCTTAGCATGGGCAACTTACCACTTAGCAAGACCTTGTCCTAAGGTCAAAAAATAAAACTGGGCTAGGGGCGTAGCTTGGGTTATAGGATCTGGGTTTGTTCCTCATTACCACAGGAAAAATATTCTTTTAATTCTAAATTTCTGAAATCCTGTCATGATGAGTGGTCACCAGAGCCTAATATTATTCAGGAAGTAATGCACCCACATAATAATGAAATATTCTGATTGAACATTGTCACTTGTCCCTCCGTGGCAGGCGTTTCACTACTCAGTTTTCATATGTGTAGGAACCGATTCGTAAGAAGATGACGAGGTGACATTCTGTGAGTCCTGGAGTTGAGGCGTGAGCACTGGCTGTCAGTCAGCCTCAGGCCGCTGGAGCTGTTCTCGAGGTGTGTGGAACAAAAACTTGAGGAGTTGTAGATGTCAGTCCTGCTCTTAGGAATCTTGCCCTTTTAATAGGGTTTGAAACAGTGATACGAATGCATTTCTTGCGCCTTAATGCAGTGTTTGGAACCTTCCGGGTCGGAGCGGAAGCCCTCAGGCTGTGGTCCCATTGCCCTTTGCGCTGGTCCTGTCAGAGTGCTTTTCGGCCCCTGGTATTGCCATTGATTTCCTGTGTGCTAGTTTGCTGTTTACCTCAACCTAAGAATAACCTATGACGTGCTCCCTCCTCCGGCTCCTACTGCAGCTCCTGACGCAGCACTTTTTTTTTTTTCCTGTATGCATTTGGGGTAAATAGGATTTTTATTTTCCAGTTGACTAACAAGAAAGTCTACATGAGTAGTTTCCCAAAGAAAGTCTACAGAAATAGTGTCTTCGTTCATCAAATCAATAATTAAATAAAGATGTGGCCAAACGTTGTAAGGGTAAATTTGTATATGTATTTGTGCGACTTTTTTGAAAAAAAATTTGAGATACTGGTTTTTAGTTTTTAATAAAAACGTTTTTTCAGTAAATGAAAACAAATAAAAGAATTCATTTTATTTGCTTTATTTAGAGAATAAAAGATCGTCAATCCATTATTATTGAGATGCCTATTTTTTTGATTAGTCTGTCAGGTTCAAAGTCCCCAATTTAAGGAAATCAGACAGATATAATGATACAAGCTGATGATACAGAAAAGTAAGATTGTAAGGAGGCTTTGAGGAAGGTACGTGGCATGGCGTGATATTTTTTTCTCAACCGGTAAAAGTATTACTGTGACAGTCCTAGATGTAAAATTGTATATTATAATCTTAGTATATGATCTATTTTTGTACCTGTCCTAAAGCAAAGATCTCATTATCTGGAAGTCACAGAGCATCTGAATTTCAGTAAGGCATTTGACAGAGTTCCAAGAAATGTTATTAGACCAGGTATCAAAACATTTCCTAGCTGACAATTGAAATGGGCACTATACTCCACAAGTGATGGATTCATGTAAGTGCCGACTTGACATAGCATGGTGCTTTCTCTGACTCTGGCGTCTTCAAAAACTGTACCAATGCCACATATGATGACATTGATAGCTTGTCTATTTAATTTTGAAGTGACAAACATTAGAAATAAAAATACTGAAATACAGCATCAAAAAACCCTTTGGAAGGTTGATATTTGAAATAATTTCCTTTAAAGAAAATCAGGTGGTAATACAAACTTTATGCAAGCTTGCCTAAAGAAAATTCTTAAGAACAGTAAATTGTTATTCTTATAAAGGTAGAAAAGATAGAAATGTTAATTCACTATGAGCTAATTTTAGGCAGTATTTAAAAAGTTGTTGAAATTTGCTTTTACATTAATAATTAAAAAGATAAATTCAGCACAAAGGAGAAATTGTTCTTTGTTTTGAGTAATTTATACTACATTCCAAAATGATTTGATAAAAACAAATGAGCTATTTTCTCTGAGAGAAAAAATGCAGAGACATCTTGTGAATTTCAAATATTTATCTGATTAATTATTTTCATTATTCTTAGAAATGTGTGGGTAGCTGTAACTGTGTATACATCCAGGCAAGGGCATGTGTGTCTGTTTTAGCAAAACTTAAACATTCTGCAAAGATATCCATGAAAAAATGATGTTTTCATTTCTTTGTAAAAATGCTTCAAGTTCTTTAACATCAAAGTAAATAATTGCAGGGACAATCTATCCTTTAAAAAAAAAAGTAGTAATGAAATCATTTGCTCACAGTTGAAGGTCAGAAATTTTTTTCTCTCCCAATGGCTGATGAGAAATGTAATTACTATTTAAACCAATTTAAATATTATACGCTGTGAAACACATATCTATTGTTCTAGAATTGCGTTTGAGTTTGCAGATAAGAAATGTCATTAGGGAAGGTGTGAGTCACTAAAGAAAGTCAGACTTGAGTACATTTCATACATGTCTGCAGTTAAAAATATGCTTTATTCATGATAAAGCAAATAAGGAATGGAGAGAAAAAGTCTTAATATAGTGCACTTTCATTTGGTTATAGTGGATCAGAGCTCAGTCTGGGGAGTAAAGGGAAGTGAAGTTACAGTGTAAAAGCCACCTACCACTTCAGGCACTGTCTTCAGCCCGGCCACCACTCTTTGGTCCTGTTTCTACTTACTGTGTTGGGCCCACTGGGTGAAATAGGAACACTGGCAAATTCGGAGATGCTATAGAAGTATATTCTTTCTCTTGAAAACATAGGGTTTCCTTTCCTCTTTTCTACCCCTTTACTTCAGTCTAAATGTCACACCATAATGATCTAGACTTGGTTAAGGGGACAGTGTCACCATGATGAGAGCTACCCACTTTTATCAGACAATGTAGGCCAGCTAAAATGAAGCCTCCTCCACATGCTATAGCTTATCTCTGATTTTTAACATGGATTGGCTGAGTGACCTTGAATAAATGGATCGTGTTAGCATACTGGAGCTTTTGGCTGTATTCTTGCCACCTTGTGTAAAGATGAATGTTTTGCATATGGTAGCCTTTCAGTATGAATAATCAAAATTATCAGCAAGGCAACTCAGCTGCCACACTGCACTATTTTATAACAGCATTTATAATTTTCCAACTGTTCCTCAGGAACTAGTTTCTTTAGAAATATTATAAGATTACTTCTCTTTTCATCTGTATATTATATGTTCATGTATTTTTGATAGAAATTATTTGGAAAACTGAGCTTAGAAAATTGTCTTGAGCAAGTTTTTATTAATAACTTTTGCTTTCAGATATTACAGCCCTCGCAAAATTTAGATTAAAAAGCTAACTTTGAGGTAAAATAACAGTTTATATATTTCAGTTAATTGATAAAATTTACACTACAAAATCATAAAACTCCATTGTCGCATATTCTTCTTCTTAGGGAAATTACTCTACCATGTATAAAGTTTCAATGTTTCTGTAGTGTGTAGGTTTGCACAATTCTTTATTAATTTTAATGATGTTTAACCCAACTGATGCTAATTTGCTTTCTAATAATATATCTTTGAGTTTATTTGATCTGAAAATCATATTGAGATTCTTCTCTTAATGGAACTATTTCCATTTTATTATAGTAGAGCATCATGATTCATGTACTCAATCATGTATTGTGGATACTTAGGTTTTTCAATATTTTGTGATAGGAAATTATTTTGTAAAATATTCTCACATGTATATTAATTTTGCAAAAATCTTAGTACTGAAATTGTTAGGTCAATATGTGCATATTAAACTGTGAAGTACATCACAAAGTCTCCTCCAAAGTTATGTAAATGCATCTCCAAGAAAATGTTGAGAAAAACCTATTCTTCATACTCTCCTTAATAGACATTAAAGACACAAATTCAAGCTAGGTGCGTTTTTAAATAAATTTTTATATTATCCTCTATTTTTACCATAAAATAAATTTTATTTGAAAAATAAAAATCCTATCAAAATGACGAAGAAAGCTTTCAGTTTGGTTTCAGTTATGTGGAATTATCAACTACTCCACATCAAAATATTAAAGAAAAAATGAAGAAATAAAATCACTCTGGGTTGTCTTTGGTATTCGCAGCTGAATATATTAAGTCAAATAGAAACTTAAAAGACAGTGGTTGGTCCTTTATTATTATGTAAAGCTAAATAATCGCTCTTTTGATATACTGTCTCTAAGTAAAAATGAAAAGTTACTGATAAGTAAAATAATTCATTCTGAGGTTACTCATGGTATTTAGAAAAAGTTCACAGGGGAAAATGTACGCGTACATCTAACCCCCTTAGAGAGTGACAGCGATCCTGCTGTGATGTTTACACACGCAAGTGAGCATCTTTGGCCTTGCACAGCTGGCAGCACTGGCACTGTGTCCGGATGTGGGCCGATCCATTTTCCTCCCCAGCCTCTTAGACATTTGTTTGCTTAATTATTTTATTGTGTTTATTCATATATTCATTTTTTCAGTTGCTAATCTGTTTGTTTATTAATATCTCATTTAAATGGTTTAGACTAAGGTCAACAACTGTACTCTTAAATTCCTTCTTAGTACATTTAAAAAAGCTAAATTAAAGAATTGTTATTCAATAGCTATAGAAGATTACATAAGAGACATGAATCAAGAGTCTGAAAATTACAAGTCAAATTTAATGTGTCTTCTGACTTAACATACATTTTCTGCCAATTCATTTAGCCCTCAGAATAATGAAATTCTTTTGTTATGAAACAGGTATGTGAAAATTAAATGAAATAACCAACATGAAGTAATTAGCACCGTCCTTACTAAGTAGTTACCATAACTGATCCAAATCACAAATGCAGAAATGTAGGCATAGAAATTTAAAGTCAAATTCAAAAACAGTTTAAAGTTGACATAAAAATTCAGTCAGAAAATTTACAAAAAAGAATATAAATAATAACTAAAACTAACAATAAGAATTGTTTTAAAATTAGAATTTATTTTTAAAACAACTCCACATGCTGTTTTCTATTTATAGATGTCGATTTAGTTTCATGACATGAATAAAATTTGTGTCTATCTAAATTTCTTATCCCGCATATTTGTCACTATACTATTTTATAACCTGAAGAGCAGACATGAATTTTGGAATTGCTCAGGAGAAATTCTTTTAGAAGTCCATCACCATTCTTCTTTGGGAACGCAAACTACAATAAATATCTTTAAGAGAAAAAAACTAAGTAATTTCCACAGAATAAAGCAGAATAACATGAGAAATGGTAGAAATTTAAATATAAGTTAAGAATTAGAATTCACTCCAAGGCAGAGACACACAGTAACATACATTCAATGGAACTGACCTACTAAAGACTGGATGAGCCCAAAGGACATCAAGATCAGTGCGTGCCACGTGGCGTACAGCAAATAGCAGCATTAATCTAGATACAATAATGATGGTGACAGTATAAGAGCATGAAAGATACAAACTGTAAAAGACTGATGATTTAACACCAGTATATACTAGAAACTTTTGAAAATAGATGTTAAAATCCATATAATTACATGTAAGCCTGTGTAAATCAAATATTTATTACATTTGGTTTGTTGGTTTGCTGTCAGCCCTAATTGTCTCTTTTGCTGAGATAGTGTTTTTGTAGGTGTGTTCCCACCTCTGTCTTATGATTGAGTCTAGGACACTCCAGGGCCTCTGCGTAGATACGAGTCTCAAGACAAACATTTCAACCAATCAGAGCTACAACTTCTAGTCCATGTTTAGAGGTAGACATTCTTGTTTTTATATTTATTAAACTGCCAATACGGAACAAGGATTTTACTCTCTCGCCTCTGGGAAAACTTTTGGACCAAGCCATCCTATCTGAGCACCTGAGTGCAATATGAAAAAAAAAAAACTTCCCCCCTTTTTTATTTGCTTATTTGTGTTCATCCCGCTCTCCTGAGTCTGAGAATTGCATGCTTTTGAGTGTATGGCTTTGATTTTGAAAATGTTCTTCGCCAAACCTCTTCTTTGAATTCCTGAAGCACTTATAAATGACATATAGCATAGTTTTGGTCCTACCTCCTCATGTACTCAGGATCATTACAGCTTAAATGGCATTGTGGTTAAATCTTACTATAACCCCAGTTCTCTCTCTCTCTCTCTCTCTCACTCTCTCTCTCTCTCTCTCTCTCTCTCTCTCTCTGATGAAGAAATCAAGATAGAGAACATATTTGTGCACATGTTATTTACCATAGGCCCTACACAAATTGCTTTTATATTATTTTCAATGATAAGATCCCAAGAAAATACTTTGAAGCCAAAGGTATGACACATGGCTGTAATCTCAGTACCCTGGGAGGCTGAGGCAGAAGCAGGAGATGTTCAAGAGCAGCCTGGGCAATTTAGTTACTGTTTGATAATCTGCTTCAATTAAAAAAAAAAAACTTAAAAAATGGTTGGGGAAATGGCTTAGTTTTAATGCCCCAGGTTCAGCCAAAATCAAAAACTATAAGAATACATTTTGACTCACAAATATTTCTCAAATTTTGTTTAGATTTTACAAAAAAAACCCCATTGATCCTGTCTTCAACCTCGATTCCTCAAAAGTCTACATTTTTGGTAAAATTAAGTATGTTATGATATTAAAGTTAGTTTGATTTGAAGCAAGAAAGTGTCTATAGATCGTGTTCAAAATGCTTTACCTCTCTATATATAGAGAGAACAACCTTGGCAAACATATATGCACAGGCGCCGGCTGTAACTGGGAAAGACCCTTCTGAGTGTGCGGGGCAGAGAGAAAATTTGGAGTCAGAAATCTTACTTATATAATGATGCAAGAGCAAACACAAAACCAATAATGAAACTTAAATACTTACACTTTAACACTTTGAATTGTGAAAAGATTTTTAGACTGAGAATTTTGAAATCAGTGACCTGGAAAAAATGCTGAGGCTGAGAGTGCTTTGTGATGATTTGGGCGAACCAATATGTGTGATAGGATTCTGTGAAGATAAGTTAAAAATTTTTAAAAAGATGTCAATGTCGGTGAAACTTAGGCTTCAGTGTTCCGTGTTACCTTTTATTTGCAAAGACAGCAGCTAGAAAAAGGACACTACTACCTGTCAGTTTTATTTTTCTAAAGCTTCAACCTTCTACTAAGACAGAAGTAAGCACTGATCTGGAGAGCAGATTACACTTGGTGATGAAATTTGGGCCTATTTTCAGTATCTTCTTCAAGCATCCAATTTTAAAGGTCACATTTGAAGATAACCCTGAAACATCAACATGATTCTTACATTACCTTGGTGTAATTTTTCTATGGACAATCCTAAAAACCAAGCAAACGAAAACTTAACAGTAATTTCTGGTCCACCAAATATTTATAAAAAGTATGCATCCTTTAATATAGATAGCCGATATAATACATTTTAACATTGCTTCTTTCCAAGAAAATTTATTTCCAAATATATATTTAAAAGATTTCGTCATTTTAGTTCAACACTATTTGTGTTTTGCCATCTTTTTTTTTTTCTTTTTCTTCTTTTTCTGTGACACGGTCCCACTCTAGTCCAGGCTGGACCCCAATGCACTCCGTAATCCGGGCTAACTTCACACTCACAGTAATCTGGAGCCTCCTGAGTGTTGGGATAGTAGCTGTATGTCACCATGCCCTGCTTGTGTGGTGCTCGGACACCGAACCCAGGGTCTTGCACTTTCCAAGTGCGAGGCAAGTGCTGTAACAGCTGAGTTGTGCCCACAGACCTACTGTCATTTTTCATTTGATTTTGAATGCTGTGTGTTTTATTTTACATTATAATAATCTCTGAAAGGTTTATATATTCTGCATTTGGAAATCATTAAAATCCCAGTATTCAACGTTCCTAATATAGTCACAAGTTTTTATTTATTTATTTCTTTGGCATTAACTTGTTCTTTAATATGAGTCTGAATAAACATAGCTAAGATTATGATAATTTGATTTAGTTATTATGGAGTATGAGTAAAAAAATGAAAATAATAACATGCAGAAATAAAGTCCGTATTCTAAATAGAATGACTGACATGAGTGTCCTACATTCACATCTCAATATGTCTTTTATTATTCATGCACGTGACCATTGTACTAACCTATGTAACTGATTTTTCACAAATCATTTCGCCTTGAATGAAGACAGTGCTCACTGGAAGGTGTATTTTGCTCCTTTGATATGTATTATCTTTTAGAAGACATTTTCTTATGCATTGCCATATGGCAATAATTATTAAGTTTTTTAAATGTTGCAAAATATATTACAAATATTGTTGCATTATTATGTAAATAATTCCATATTAGTATGGCAGTATTTTTTAATAAGATATGACTTATGGGGCTGGAGGAATAGCTCAGTGGTTAAAGTGCTTACCTAACAAGCTCAAGGCCCTGGGTTCAATTCCTCAGCACCACGTAAGGCCGGTGTGGTGACACATGCCTGTAATCTTAGCACTTGGGGTGGCTGAGGCAGGAGGATTGCTGTGGGCCCAAGGCCAGCCTGGGCTATATAATGAGTTCAGGCCCAGCCTGGACTACAAAAAAAGATCCTGTCTTAAAAAAAAAAAAAGAAAAAAGCACATGACTTTTAAATTAATGTTCCTATGTACTTCTAAATTTTAAGCTGGGTAACCTCATTCCCTAATTAAAAGAAATAGCCATCAAAAGACCAATAGATATATAAATTATAATATTTGTACACAATGCAATAGTACTGGTCTATAGTAACAGACAAATCTGAGGCTTTTGTAGGTAAATGGATGCAACTTGAAACCATCATTTTCAATGAAGCGAGTCAGATGCAGGTCAAGAGAGCCCAGCCTCTCCCACCTCCAGAAAAGCTAGAACTAATAATCTTGCTTCTCTCACAAAAAAAGCTTTAAATGAGTCCTAGATCTCAATGTGCAATATGAAAACACACACCTCTAAAGGTAATGTAAGTAGGAGTTCGGTTAATATTGGCCCGGCAATGATAAAGAAATGATAAAAATTCTCTCCGTGTAAGACACTGTGAGGAAAATATAAAAGAAGATACAAATTTGAAGAAAATGTTTAAAAATTCATATTTGATGTAAGATTGCTGTCTAAAATATACAAAAAATTAACAGAAACAAAGATTTTGGTAGAAATTGGGCAAAATAAAATCTAAAGATAATGCTTTACCTACAAAAACAGACAGACAACAGGTGTGCATTGCCACGCATGCCTTTCAAAAAAAAGAAAAACAGAATATAATTGAAAAACAGAAAGTCATTCTAAAACATGGTAGATATGCTAGCTGACCTTGATGTCATAAGCATTTTTGAACATATATGTATAACAAAATATATTATACACATAAACATGTAGAATGAATTAAAAGAATACTATTACATGTTATACTCAATAAGATATCAAATGCAATAGTGAGATGGATGTATATAACCTCCATGTAGTATGGTAAGTAGTTTTGTAGAGTTTATACAGTTACTTAAGTAATATTTTACCCCCAAAAAATAGATTTCCAATTTTCTCTTTGTTTTTTCCAGGCACTTATAGTTTTGTTGACTACTTATTCTATTTCTCTTTAGAAGATTTTTTTACTGATTATTCAGCTTTTTGGGGGAATTAAATTGCTTAATACTCTTGGCTTAAACTGTCTCTAGTATGTTTCTCTCTTCTCTCTATAGATAAGGATTTGAAGAGCAGTAGGAACATTCATTCAACTTATCAGTGCCAATGAGAAGTTGTTTATGTCCTTAAATATAACAGTTATACCTTGAGCTGCAGTAGATTTTATCTGATAATTTAGGACATTTTTCTACTAGCTTACTTTCAGATAATGTATATGTTAGGTCAGCCAGGACTCCAGGTGAAACCAAAATTTGACCCAACACGAAAGAATTTAAAGTAAAAGTTTATTGGCTCATGACCTTGCTCCTAGTGTAGAAATGATTATGTGAACTGAGATTGTATTTACTCTGGGTGAATAGGTCATAGAAGTGTTGAGGATTGGGCAGTGTGGCTGGTATGTGGGTCAGGGATTGGGCACAAGAGGACAAATTAGGGTTGCATGATAGGTAGGGAGAGCAGTCATTTGGGTTGCAAGTTCGTGAAAGATTGGTTCATGTGCGAGAAAGGGGCAGGATTGGTATCATCAGTTGACCAATTGCCAGGTCAGGAAAGTTGTTATGTTGGGGCCTGAGAAGATTGCTGAGGCCAGGAAGGTTCCCACTGCCACAAAAGTATAAAGGGGGCTATCTGTAAACCAAGCTTACACACAGAAAGCCAAGCTGTGTGTGGAAGTGGGGGAGAAATCCGGCACAGGAGTTCCAGATAGGCACTTCTCGGTATACAGCCGACATTTTTATTAATGAGATCTAGAAGTTTACAATGGTGTGCTTTTTGAATGACTGAATTAAGCTAACTAAGTGACATTAAAATAAACAATTCTCTTTTGTAAGGTTGACTCTGTTAGATGCTCTGTATTCTTGACTTTGCTAGAATATGCTAGAAAACACTGGGTAGTTCTTCATTACACAAATAGAGAATCATTGTCCTGTGTAGCTAGAGTAAATAGTAAAATTTCAGGTCTGGATTGTCTGAGTCAAAATCCAATTTAAAAATCCTGGCTCTGCACTCTGTAACTATGTGCCTATGGGCAATTCATGACCTCTACTTACTTCAGGTGTTTTTTTCTTTCCAAAATGAAAATTCCAATAGAATCTACCTTATACAGTGACTAAAATGAAAATAATGATTATACGCAACAAGCTTAGAATTCTATGCTTATAGGCACGTTAACATCAATAATAACCATCTTAATATCTAATATTTAAAACTGAATTTAAGGTCGCTAAAAGTTTAAATAGTAGATATTTTCTTCTTCAAGGTGTCTTAAGGGATGGGTTAGGGATTAATATTTCACTTCTGTAGTGCATGTTACTCATCTGTTACTACCTCCATAAGTATTCAGGACACACAAGCTTGTGGTAGAATTTATTTAGGTATTGTAAACAAGGAATCATTTTTGTCTGAATAACTGCAATTATATTTTCGAGGGTAGAACACCCTCAAACTCCTAACTGGGAAACTTGCTTTCAATCTATGATGAAATTTTCTTTTATAATGATTTCTTTCTCTAAGGTTGAGGTTTGCCCCTTCAATTTCCATTGTTCAAAAAAAAGTAAGTGAGGAGAGGTAGGGAGTGGAAGAGAAAGGGGGTTTGCTGGAAGACTGACCCATAATACTTTCAAACGTGAAGAGTTCATTTGAATTGCAACACGGTGCCCACTGCCCTAGCCATCATATTCTCTTACTCAAGAGTCAGCTTTAGTTTGTGAAAGTAGATTATTTTATTTTATTTTCTGAGGTCAACTTCCTGCAGATGGAAGAGCCTGTCACTGTGTTTATACTGAAATGGGTTTTTGAGCTGCCCGGGAACATAGATGATAATACACTGCATGATTACATCTAATTTATATTTCAATTCTAACTCTCTTGAGCCCTGGTTCTGCTTTCTCAGTTTTCTTTTTTTCTTGTTTCGTGACAATGGTGCACAGGGTGGTAACTGCAGATTTTCATCAGTAGCTCCCAAATCCCCACTCAGGTTGGTATCTTGCATCAATTTTTCTCTAGATTTGCTTCTTTTTTTGTTTTGATTGGGAAATTTTGGTAATTTTTCCCTTTCATGCCTTACTTTTCTTTTAAAAATGTAGGAAATCTGGGCTACCATTATGTAGGTCTAATAAGCATTTTATTCATCGTTACTTGCTTTACTTAATTCAGATTATATCAGAATTTGTTAACATACTCATCTTATACTTACTTCATTACTGTCAAATCTTAGGAAAAGCTTTTATTATCTCAATATGGGTAAAGATCATGGATATACTTGTTACAATGTATAAAAGCAAGAAGCCCAAAACATCTTTGTAAGTGCATTGACAAATCTAAAGTTTGAACATTAATTATTATTACCTTTGCGTGTGCAAGATTTTTAATTTATTGAATTAAAATAAAAATTGCAAGTGTGGTACATTGTCCATTCTGTTTCCTATGACTTTTTTTCAGACAAAGATTTTCCTTCAAATGAAAAATATTGTCATTTTCTCATAAATGACGGTACAGTTACCTACAGTTGAACAAAACTGTGAAACTGTGGCATTAAACGGAAATGTTGCAAATGACGTCAAACACGAAGAATGAGTAGAAAAATCTCAGTATCTATGAAATCTTTCAAATTTATTACCTATTAATATCAATCTTTCTTAGCCATCTTGATACCTTTTTGTTGCTGGGATATAGTATCAAATACTCACAACTTAGGAAAGGAAAGGTTTATGTTAGCTCACAGGTTCAGAAAGTCTCAGACCATTCATGGGTAACTGACAATGGTAGAAAGCGCTTGGGGGAGGCCTCTCCCGAGAGGAGCTGTTCACCTCATTGAAGGACAGGAAGCCAAGAGATCAGGAAAAGGTGGAACTAACACATATCTTTCAGGTCATCTCTCAATGAGGAGCTTATTCTGGGTCAAGCCCCAGTATTTTGCCACTTCCACGTCAAGCCCCAGTGACTCATACATTCCAAGCTTCCAAGCGGTCTCCAATTCTTACCACCCAACATATTCACTCCCATCACTTTCCAAACAGGAGGCTTTTGGGGGGCATCCCAAATCCAAATTTAACATATACCATACAGTTTTGCATTTAAGTCATATTAATAGATATTTGCTGAGGTGCTTCTTTTTTCCTAGAAATTTGTTACCTGCTCCCATTCATATCTAGCTCACCACTGTCCTGTTCATAGTATAAAACACTCCCTCTTCATCAACTGCCTTTCTCTTCGTCCCTCCTCCTCCTACTCTTGGTCAGATTTCCATCCCATCATCCCTCACCCATAAGCCAGCTAGTCTTCATGATGGTCCATCCCTGATCCATACTCCATTGTTTCCCTTTAATGCTCATTTCCTTCTCCTCATGAGCTATGCAGGGTCTAACCAGTATCCTCAATTTAACACTCAGATCTTTCATCTTGACGTAGTAGGTCTCTCTGGAGTATGCTAACTCTTCATCCATTGCTTTTTTTTTTTTTTTTAAATAAAGTGTTGCTCTGTATCCCAGGCTGGTCCTGAACTTACTCTGTAGCCCAGGCTAGCCTTGGACTCAGAAATCCTTCTGCCTCAGCTTTCTGAGTTCTGGGGTTGCAGGCATGTGCCAACACACCCCGCTGTATGTGGGTGCTGGGGAATTGAAGCCAGGGCCTTGTGCTTACTAGGCTTTATATGCTGTGCCATTCCTCAAGTCCTACAGCTTGATTTTTGCTTATGTGAACATGACGCTACCAATCATGCACTGTTATATGGGGGAAATTACCTTTCACATTCACTGCGTCATAATGTTCTGCTACAATCACCAATCACGGTGTCTTTCACAAAAGTATTTACGTGATCTTAACCAGACAATCAAAGGCTTCCAATAGTTGAATCAGAACAGAGCACTGGAAAAGATCAAACACCGTTGGAGACAAGTCAACACAATGGTTGTGCCCCCGCAAAAAACAGCGCTATCCCCTACCTCGCAGATGCCAGGAATAATTGTGTTTCAATATCTTGATGATCTGTTACAGAGCATCTCCTTTGAGTACATGACTTAGGTAGTTCAGGTCAGTTCCTTACACCTCGCAAAAGATACATACCTCTCTCTCTCTCTCTCTCTCTCTCTCTCTCTCTCTCTCTCTCTCCTCTCTGTACATGAATTTGAATTTGGGTGCTTCAAAGGCTATTTATTAGTATATCCTCATTTATCAAGCTTGCAGATGTTGCTCATATGCTGTGACAAAGAAACTTCAGTAACTGTGGAGTAGGTGTTTATCTCATTGATATTTAATTCATAGTGATTAAGTCAGTGATTTTTATAAAAAACATAAATATTTCTCAAATAATGAGAAATAAATGAATATTAAAAATTCTCTAAAAATATTATAAAACCATACTCTAAATTGAATGTAAACGAAATTTAAGAAGAAAATCTTCTGGCTAATCAGAAAAAAAGTGAAAAGAAGACCAGTATTGAGTCGTATTTCTAGGACAGATTACCAATCTTGCACCCAAAATGGAAATATAGTCCTCGATGTGTTCCAGGACAGACAGAAACTGAGGAATTGCAATCAAAAGAAGCAAAGAGGACATTTTGGTTTCAGTATTGCCAATTTTATATTTTGAAATGTTGCTTGTGAAAAAGCTCTCTTTCTGTGGTAGCAATACTAAATATGCTGACAAATCAATTTTATCTCATATGTCATACTGAGTTTTAGTGGGATAATGGGACTTCATCTAGCCTTGGCATGAATGAATGTGGTGATTGATAAGCAATGTCTGCCTGGGAAGAGAAATTAGAAAGTGTGAACAAGAATGATAGGTATTTTTCATTTGTATGCTGGTATAATACATTATACTAGCCTTTTTGAATTAAATTGTTCCAGGAAAGTCCCAAGGAGATATAGAAAGTTCCAGTTTGATTGAAAAATATACAGAAAGTGGAATGATAACTTTAGGGAAAATGGATATTAAATTATAGAAACATGAAATTGCTAAGATGTCTTGACATAGTTGTTCATTTTACACATTGATGGAAGGGCCTAGTTATGGTAAAGGGGCTTGCCCTGCCCAAGAATGCCCATCAGTTGTTCACCACCATTAGTTTATGTTTTGTAATTTCTAGTCTAAAGTTTTTATTTTACACTCCTGAACTTGTTTTCTTTTTCAAGAAAAGGATGGGTTTGTTTTCAAAGCCACTTACTTTTTTTGTGATGAATTGCGCAACCTACATGAGCTCCTCCCTTTTAAAATTAGTAAAATATGGTTAACAACTACACCAAATGATAACTCTATACCTGATGGGTAACAAGAAATCAATACATTAGCTAATATATTCTTTATGATATTTTCAAATGTAATATATCACCACTGAACTTCCAGCAAAGTAGCTATTGGTAAAAATTGGTATGTATAACGGTGTGAGGCAACATGCTATAAAGGGTTGCTATCCTATCATTATCTCCTAAGGAAAAAAAAAACCCTTTTCTTATACTGTATCAGGATGAGGATATGGAGGGTATATGAGTATGTTGTGGTAGGAATTGAAAAAGGAAGCATAATTGAAGACAGAGAGATGTTCAGGAAGGAGACGTGGAGGAACACAAATTCGTCATACTTGCTATCTTGAGCAAAGTTGTTTCTGACCTGGTGTTCAATTTGAAAAATCAAAATTTGTTTTCATTGCTATAACTTCAATATATTACTACATTTTATTGATACATACAAAGTGATGACAGCAGCGGGACTGGTGTTGGAGCTATGAAAACACTCTTTAATAGATATTATTATAAAGTAACCAGTGATAATCAGAGTTAGCAACCACAGGCAGTTGTTATATGCTAAGCACTGAAGTAATCAATTCATTCCCGTTATCTTATTTAATCACCATTATTTTTGCATGAGAGAAAAAGTCCTCATTTTAACCATGAGATCTACAAGCTAGCTTACAAAATCAACATGAGATCTACAGGTCAGCTTACCAAAAGTCATGAAGGTATAGCAGTCCAATTCCTCTCTGTACCCAAAGCCAATGCCTTTTACCATGATAGCTGACTGCAGAAACACATTCTCTGCTTTTCAACTTTTTTTCTTGTGATTTTTACCAGCAGGTCGTCTCCTCTACCATCTCTTCTTTAATTAGACAGGAGTAAATGCAAATCCTTCAGAAACTCGGCAGCCTCATCTCCTTCATGGAAAAGTGGGCTTCTGGTATTCCGTTTGGCTGGACCTCTCTAAATTATTTTTAAGATCTTTGGACCTCCCGTTCCTCACTCTTTTCATATGTTACTTTTATGTACTGGAAACTTTTCCAAATCTCTTAGGCATTCACCAAGTACCATGTCTCAGATCCTCAAACTTACAGTCTGAGGCTGCTGTACAAAGCTTAACCCTACTGAAACCCTTGCTAACTCCTGCTTGCTTTACTGTCAGTGAGATGAGCACATCCATCCTTTAGCCTGAGGGCCCAGCACAGCAGATAAAGTTGAACAGCTGCTCAAAAAAAACCTATTAACTGAATTGATTAATTAATGATAGTTAGAATCCCAGAATCATTTTGTCATGGCATCATGTTTAGTTTTCCTATGAAAATCTCATCTAATTTTCTAAATTATCTAGAAACTCAATGTTGCACTTTTTTAAAAATCAGAAAAAATAAGACCTTGAGAAGATACAAGATTTAAAGTTATTCATAAAGATAATGCAAGAAGAAATTTGAATGTTGGTCCCTTGGAAGTAGAATCTATAAACATGGTACTCTATTAGAGCCTTGCACAGATGGAAATAATGCAAATACTGAAATGCACGGTTTTAGAACTTAGTGCTGCAAAGGATGGCAGCATTCATGACCGCTCTGCTATTCTACAATAAAATGGCTTACACAGCCCTTTTCTTTATCATTATTATTTTTATATGCCCATGTGTCCCTAAACAAGTACCATTGACTTTGTGCTCTTCTTTGCATGATGCATACTACTTCCTTTCCGGTTATTCAAACTTCACCTTTCTCTGTGGAGTAGATGAACTGGCCTTCCTCTTTAATTTCCAAGCTCAAATTATGTGCTCAGCTCTGAAATCACAGAACTTTCCATCCCTTCTATTCACATTTTTTCTTGTGGCATTAGTGAAATTTTGCTGTGGGAGAGACTCAAAAGCACATACACTCTGTTTTAAATATGATGTATATTTAGGTATTTGATATGTCTGTTGGCTCCATGCTGGTGCTTTTGGCCAATGGGAGTCTTGAGAACCACTCACAGGTACAAGCATGACCACTTGAGTAGATAGGCAAGTGAAGGCTGCTTTGCTAGTGAAGGCAATTAAGACGGACAACACTGCAATTAGATGGGAATAGTTTGAAATTGACTAAAATAAAAGGGCTTTGTAGAAGTTGGAGAAGACATTGGAATGGCTGATCTAGATCTGGGATAATTATTCAGAGAGCTAAATTACAGCTCAGGAACTTGGACAAGAATAAGTAAGAGATAGTTTTCTCAAGAAAAGTGGAAGGTTAAAATGACAATTTCTATTCCTAGACTCTGAAGAAATTCTTGACCTTGTGGCTTTTTTTTTTTTTTTTTGCCTTTTTTTTCTTCTTCTGATGAAAAGGATCTTTTGGGTGGATACTTTCTGATTTGCTTTTTCTAAGATTTTATATTCTGATTCCATGGATCAAAAAAAAGTCTTTTGACCTCTCCTTAAAAGCAGATCTGTTTGCTCTATAGCACATTTGTGTCTAATGAAGAAGAGCCAATGGAACAGTTGGGAAGACAGTATTCACTTTTTTCCCTTGTGTTATACAAAGGTACCCAAACTCCATGCCACCTGGACCATTTAGCAGTCCCGATTAAGGAGCAGAGGGCCTGGCAATCTGTGGAAGGCTGCTCCCTGGTGCTGCCTGCACCGCCTCGGGCTGTGAACAGCCTGATGGTCTCCAGACAATCTGTCATTTCTGCTGTGTCCCAATAACCTTTGGCAACAGCAAAAGCAAACAGGTAACTGAGGCCAAGGGATTCCAAAATAGAGGATTTGCCCTTTATTTAAAAAATGTAGATGTCATTGGCACCATGAGAAGTCATTTAGAAGTTTTAGTTAGAATCAATATCACCTTTAGGCTTGCTATATAATTCCACTAAGTAAAGTGTGATAACAGTCTTCGTTAGATGTTTTAATAAGAGTAGGATGCAATCAATATTTTAATATTGAAAATATTAGTTACATAAGTTTTTTCTTCTGTCTTTATACATCAATGCATATATAAAATATTCAAAATCTATTCTCTACAAATATACCTCCATATATATATATATATTCAAGTATTCAGTGTATGTTCGAGAGAGAGAGAGAGAGAGAGAGAGAGAGAGAAAGACAAAGACAGAGATATTATGATGGTGTTATTATTTCCCCTGATATAAGAAAGACACGATTAAGTATCTAGGTATATGAGCAAGGCAATACCTCACAAAGTTTAAAATTTGACATTTCTGTTTCAAATAAGAACAATGAGAACCATGTTAAAGACCAGGGATCTCTAAATACGTACATGGTTGAGAAAGATGTCTGTGGATAAAGCCTGGCTGGGGTGCAAGATTTGAGCGGTCAGAAATAGAGGAAATGGGGAGGGACTTGGGGAACTGGAGCTTCCTACCACCCTGTTTCACTTTGTTTTTTGTTTTAAGTTATTTTTTTCTTTTTTTTAAAGAAAAACCAACGGACTGAAACTTGCCCAAGTCTCACTGAATGCTATTCCTTTGTCACTGCAAATGCCAATGCAATGAAACAAGTCAAGAAGTCATATGATCATCATGGAAAATGTTCCTGTGACAAGTATGACTAAAACGGTCACAAAAATCTCACAGGAACACGTGGCACATGTTATAACCAACCGTTTGAAACTACACCAAGACAGGTGGCTTAATGGCCAGTTTATTTCCTTTTTTCCATTTTGGGAATAAGTGTATAGGTGATACATGATGTTTACACTGAACTTCAGTATTTGGTGCACATATATATTGAGTCAGAGTTACAAACTCTTTCCCTCTCCCTTTGTTACCCTCCCACACTCCTCCTTTCTACCTCCCTATGTCCCACTTTCCCCTTCAATTAGTTCTATGAAATGACTGTATTCTAGGTTTCTCGTATTACAGAAAGTATTGATTCAGTGATACTTCTTCTGGGAATCTTTCCAAGAATTAAAAGCATCATGTAACAGAGATATGTGTATATCCATGTTCATAGCAACACAGCTAACAATCGCTAAAATGTGGAAGGCATCAAAATACCCATCAACAGACCAATAGACCCATAATTTGTGGTATATATATGCAATGGAGTACTACTCATCTAAAAAGACAGATAGTTTTGAGGCTTACGTAGGAAAGTAGATTCAACTTGAGATCATCATGTTCAGTGAGTTGAGTTAGACACAGCGAGCCCGTTCACTTCTCCACCTTCAAACAAAGCTTGGTTAACACTAGCAAAGGATCAGTCAGTCCTACTGATTGCAAGGGAAGAGACAGAATCTCAACTTTAATCCAACTAGAATAATTGCATCTGAATTGAGCTTAACTTTCAAAAAATGTCAGTTCACAAACTCATTCCACTTTGAAGATAGCTAATAAACAGTTCACTTATTATCTAGTCCTTAAAATGTATCTGAAATTTTTAGGTAGGAAAATATGTTGATCTTGGATTTGTGCATGTCAGAGTAAATATTTCATGTTCTGTGGATAAATGTGAGTGTCTGTACGTAAGAAAAAGTATGGATACTCTGTTTCTATCCATTGTTGCAGAAGGAGCCTTGTTTTCTATGCACCAAATCTACATTAAAACTATGTTCTTAAATTAGTCTTTAAATTGAGACAGACTCTTGGCTCAATTTCTCATTTTACAAACTAATGACTTTGAAAATAAATCTACCTCAGGTGATTGTGATCCAAAATTGAACCTTGAAATGGTAAAAGTAGTGTGAACAGAAAAAAATAAAATAACTAGGCTACTTGCATATGCAATTGATAGATTTTTAAAAATATTCTTATTATTTGAAAAAAATCCATGGTGTGTATTTTTATAGTTCTGATCTCGATGTCCCCCCAAAAATTCAGGTATTGTAAAGTCGTGAGGGTTAGTTGGATCACATAGATTAATTTATAGATTTTACATGCTACTAGGAAGCAGGACCCGATTGGAAGGATAGGGCCTTGTGGGCATAACACAGAAGAGTGTGTACTCTGGCCTGGTGTCCTTCCAATGTGTCTGCTTTCTGTCTTTTCATGCTGTGAACAGCTTCCTTCTGGCCAAGTCATCTGGCTTTCCCTTTCACCACTGCCAGTCAGCCATGTGCAGACCGCCTGAGTCCTCTAAAATCGGAGCTGAAATAAACCTTTCCTACTGTAAGTTGTGGGTTCAGATATTGTGTCTATGTGATGAAAATATAAGACAAATAAGAAATCTAGCTTAAAATACTTTATGTATATATTAACTGGAGAAGTCCCCAGAACTGAGAAAATCTGATAGGAAAGAATTTAGACAGTAATTCCACTAAGTATCACTGTGCAAATAGTAAGTTTGTATGCTTTGCCTAAAGGTAGCAGTCTAGGTAACATTTTCTGTATTTTAACTACAAGAAAGCACCTATTTCTTCATGGAATTATTTTTTTTGGAAAAGCCATTTTCAATCAGTGATTTCCATCTGTTTATTTTCAGCCATAAACACATCCAACCCCACTGAGCAATGGAAATTCACAAGAGCATTGAAGGCTAGACCTTGAAAGACACCTGAGATATAGTAAGCATAAAAAGGCAGAGGCAAAAAGTGTCCATCTGAGTTGGACAAGGTTACCTTTCTGCCTGATTGCCTCATTAGTCTGCATCTGGGTATCTAGTGCCATGACTATAACAGAAAGCTCCCACCTTAAAGTGGCTCAAATAATAAAGGCATACTTTATTGTACAGAACAAGAAACCCAGGGCCAGCTCAGCCGTGGATTTGGTAAATTCAGCAGATGAATCATGTTGTTAGGGCCTCTAGGTTCCTTCTATGTTTCCTCCTCCACATGCATTATCAGTTTCTTTCTGAAGATAATTTCTCACAGGGCTCCATGATGACTGCTGTAATTCTGGATAGCATATCTGTACACAACCACATCCAAGGAGAGTAGAATGCACCTCTTCCCATGGACCTCTCAAGGTAATAAGAATCTTTTCTATCACCCACATCGAATTTCACCTCACATTTTTTTGACCAAAATTACGTCACAAGCTCAGACGCAATGACTCATTGGCAAATGAATTGGCACAATGATAAAGCACAGAGCTTTGTAGAGAAGAGAACTTAAAAACACTGATCTTTTTTTTTAAAGAAAGATTAAACCGGGCAAGTGTTAATCATGTGAGATCTAAGGACTTGTCTCCAGTACTTTCTAAAAAACCCTTTCACAAAGAATTTCCTTAAATTTTATTGAAGTATAATTGATGTATAAAAATTGTACTGCATAAATTTAGACATATGCCTGGACTCGTGGCATCAACACAGCTAAGGTACTACAAATAGGCAAACTGCAAAAAATGTCCATTTCCTTAAAAGAATACTTGACAAAAGATCTATACTCTTCAAATATTTTGAAGTATCAAATATCCGATTGTTACCTATGGATACTATGTTGTACAGCGAATCGACAGAACTTTCTTTTCTTGCAAAACAAAAACTTAGTATTTATTAAAATAAAAGTTCTCACTTTCCTTCTCCTTTCAGTATCTGGCAAGCTCAGTTCTCTTCCCTGTTTCTATTAGTCTGATGAAATTGATTTCTCTTAATTTACTTTGACCATATTATCCTTTGCTCTAAAATTGACGTGCCATGATAAAAATAGCTAAATACTCCCCACTCTCAGATTTAATACTTGTAACATTTTTGGTTTAAGTGTCCATTATGTTAAGGACATTGCCAGAACTGTAACATTTACTTATGAAAACATGTATAAAAGAAAAATGAGTTTTCACATTACTTGAAAAGAATGTATAATTCAAACAAGTGATCTCGTGATATCCTGGTAAGTACTGGGAGACCAGAGTTTTTGAGGAACAACTTTCTCTAGGACACTAATAAACGAAAGTGGGAATTTATTCATAGCTTTATGTTATCTACTAGAAAATATTGCTTACTGGAGCATCACATTATTTTTTAAACCAACAAAATACCTACTGGTCATCCATGATTATTCAATATAATTTGAATTGCTAATTGCATGAAAAGCATATTTACAAGAAACTTGTTGACATTTGTTCTTGAATCTAATATCTATAATAAGCCTTACATTTTCTTCATAACATTGATATAATTCATTATTTAGATAGAAACAACATGTCTTGGAAACAGCATTTTCTAGGGACGTAAGATCATATTTCAGATACCGCTTTCACCATAAACTTTGCATTTTGGGTAATTTACTCCTTTGCCCCTTAGTGACCTCATCCATGACATGAGGCTACTGCCTTGCATGCATCTTTAAAATTCTGTGACCTAAATTTTCCTTTCTATAATAAATGATTATAATCTGTAGTATGTAAGTATTTAAAAATAGGCCATTTCAGTTTATGCATATATTTTTATTTTTTACTTATAAGCAAATAATATTTGTCTTGTTTGGTATTTTTATTCAGCATCACCCATGACTTAGGTTTTGAGTAAATAAAATCTTTTAAGGTGATTAACGTAACAAGGATGATGAGGATGCTAATTTGATCCGAAGATGCCTCACTTTCCCCAACAAGCCATAGATTTACACACAAAATACTGCTTTTGTTTCTTTTACATGGCTTTAGATGTTTAAACTTAGTATAAGTAATATTTACTTGTTTAAGTTTAGAATTTATAAGAATTATTTTTGAATGGTGGCATGTGGGAGAAAAACTAAACACCGTTAAAGAGTCTACTAAAACATTATCTGATGAAAAATATATCATGCTTTGTAATCATACCCCTCAGTACTTCAAGTCTCAAATCTTTCTGAATAGACAACTAGGAAATTTTATAAATTTTAAGTTTTAATTCTTAGCAGCCTAATATAGGAACAGCCTGTATTACTATTCAGACCAATGATATAATAGAAAGAGCTCAATGACAAGTTTATTTCCAAAGTTGTTGCTTAGAGAGAAGACCTTCTCTTCCAGTGTTAGGAAAATCTCTTTGTAGACGGCTATTCAATTTTTAGAGCTGGTTTAACAAATTATTACAAGCTGATGGCTTAAGATAACAGAAATTTATTTTCTTAAAGTTCTAGAAGCCACATATCACAAATTAAGCTGTTGCTGGGGCTGTGCTCTCTCCAAAGGTTGTGTAGGGAGAGTCTCTGCTTGTCTCTTCCAGCCTCTTGTGACGTCAGGGGTCCTCCTACAGCCATACCACTGTACTCTGTCTCTGTCTTCCCATGATCTCCTCTGTGGGCATTGTTTACACTACCATCTTAGCACCATATCTTCAAAGCCCCTTTTATTTGTTCAAACACGGGCATATTCACAGGTTCCAGGAGATTAAATAATATGGACAGGTATTTTTATCCTAGAATTCGAACCATTATAATTTTCCTCATTTGCATTCCAAAAAAACCTTCTTATATCTTCTGCTCTAACTGCTACCTATGTGTTTTTAATGTTGGTAGGCAAAGAGATCATATTATAACTATTTTTCTAATCCTAAGGTCTATACCCACCCTAGCACATTAACTGACATACTAGTGAATGTCAACTGTCAACTCATAACACTTTTTTGCTCAATGTAATGCCCGTAGCCTCAGAATTACTTTATTTATTTATTTAATTGGTTATTTTTGAAATTAAGGATTAAGCCGGTGGCATTCTCAAAGAGCCACATCTTTATTTTTCATTTTTATTTTGAGACCAGGTTCAACTAAGTCAATAAATTGCCAAGGCAACACGATTTATCCTGCTCGTGTCTTACCCTCCCAGAGGCCCCATTACTGGCGTGCGCCACCACATCCTACTGACAAGCCACGCCTAGACCACTGAAAGCATTTCTTTGGTGTCCTCTAGGTTCACTATCTCTTCACTTCTCTGGAAAATGGAATAATTAAGGCGAATTCAGAACAATAGAAATTTCAACATGACAGAACAAATGCACTTGTGTGTTTCTTATTAAAATTTTTAAAATGTGCACTATAATTTTGGACCTACCTTAAGGTGAGGTTATATCCATCTTAGATTTTATTAGTTTTTCATAACTGTAAGCTGAATTTGTGAGGACAATCGACATCCAAATATGTGGGTTTAGAGTTTTGTGTGTGTGTGTGTGTGTGTGAATTTGACAACCCTCAGGAGTAGTCAGTGAAAAAAATATAACTTCCGAAGAACACAGAATTATCAATATTAACATAATGAATTCTTAAGTGTGTAGTTTTTAACACCTGAACAAATTTCCATGTTAATAAGATGTACTAACATCATTAAGAAAAGATTTAAAGACTTATTCCACCTCTTCCTCTGCTACAATCGCACTGCTGGAAGTTCAACCATGTGGCTTAATAACCTTCAGTACTAAAAATATCAAGATGGGGCTTCATTAATATATGTACATTTCCCACCTTTTAATATTAGACTATCGTGAGCATGATCTACACTTCGTCTTTTACGACTACAAAATAAATACTATCCACAGGCATTTTCCTGTTTTTAAATCAGTTGAAAAAATAGAACTAATGGGCAAAGTAAACACAACTTCAAAAAGCAGGGGGGAATGTTACTGGCTGACCTACCAACAGCTTGGGTATGGAAATGGGAGTATAGTCTTATTTATGCTGTCTGAAATTGAATTTCCTCATTAAAGAAAAAAAAACAATTTGATTTTCAAATGTACTTCAGTTTTAGTATGTAAGGAAATAACCTGTTTTAATGAATCCGTGAGGTTTAGTCCTTCATTTTACTTTCCCTGATGTTTCTATTTGTGGGTGGTATTGATTAATTACAGGTTTGCACAAAATTCCCAAGATTCATTCTAATAAATCTTCGAATTCCTTGTCTCTAAAATTAAAATATCTTTTTTAAAAAATAAAGTCATACTTTATTGTTTAAATCCTTGGTCTTCCCTCTTCATTTCTATGGATTATTCTCCTAAATTCTGAGCTAAGAGCGATGAATCCATAGGGGGTGCAGTGTGTAATGTTCATTCCATGGGTGAATTTCTCAACGTGCGGCCCACGAGTGGGCACCATCAGCATCATTTGGGGCTTGTTAGAAGTACAAATGCATAGGCACCACTGCATATTTATAGATTTGGAAACACTGCAGTTTGAGTCCAGCGATCTGTGCCTTAACAAGTCCTTCTGAGCAACTCTAAAGCGTGCTTAAATCTGAGAAGCGCTAGCTTATAGCATGTCAGTATACTTCAACTCTGCATGCTCCTTTATCCCGCAGACCAAATATGCTCATATATGTATAGGACCGTTTGCACTGTGAGTGAATAGAAGGGTCTAAGCTTTCTACCACTGTTTGGAGTAAGTCACCTGGCTCGTGCCTGTAGATAAATTATTTACATATATGGGTCTATTTTGTTTTAGCACTACTTTAAATTTACAAACAAAAAACCTCTACCTCCCTTTTATTACTTCATGGAAACAGGGGCAGTAAGAACCAGCAGTGTGTTTTATTTTCTTGCATACGTTGCTTCACAATACTTCTTTCCATTGACTGTTGTTATAACTTATACTTTTATTGCAGTATAACTTACAAAGCATAAAATTTAAATAATTTAGCCAGCAAAATGGCACATGTCATATAAAAGGCTGAGGCAGGAAGATTGTAAATTCAATGTCAGGTTGGGCAACTTTGCAAGTCTTTGTTTTTAAATAATTTTTTTAAATGGAGAAAAGTGTTGATGGGGATATAATTCAGTGGTAGGATGCTCAGTACTGGGGGAAAATAGGAAAAAAATGCATATTTGAAATCTCCAGTTCTATACATTTCAGAAAATTACTAAAACAATGTATCTATGACCAAGATGCATTTTAACACATTTTATTTGTATCAGAAAGCTCCTTCATGATCAGTTTCAAACTGTCCTCCCTTCCATTCTCATCATCAGGTACAACACTGCTTTCACTTTTTTAGAAATTTATCATGAGTTGATGGATTTTGGGATTGTTTCTACTTTTGGAGGCTAATAAACTATCTTCATGAGCATTCACATACAATTATGTCTGAAGATTTGTGTCTTTATTAAACTTACGTTAAGTTTCGGTTTAACATTTTAAGAAAGTGTTGAATCATCTTGCGCAGAGGCTGTATAATTCTTTCTTATCAGCAATGTATATGGATTCCAGTGTGTGGCTTTAATTTGCTTTTTTGTGAAGACCAATATTAAGCATCTAAATTAATTATTCAAATATCTAAGTTACATATTAAATGCATAATTATTCACCACAGTTTTAAAAAACCAAGTACTTAACTTTTTAAAAAACAATTGATTATCAATCAATATATATAATTCTATGAGTTCATAATATGTACCGTATACTTGTCCAACGTTAGATGAAATTCTTATCAACATTTTCTTGCCCGCGATGGTTTGGGTTTTTAAATTTTATCTTTATTGTTTTAATGTTGTCACCTGAAGGACAACAATTTTAATTTTAATGAATTCATTATAACTATTTTTTCATTGACTTTGATTTGAAGGTATGCAAGAACTATTGGCCCAAATCACTAACATTTTACTGTATTTTTCCTAGATTTGATTTTGATTTTGAGACTACTAAATTCCAACATGTTGATTTCTGTTTTGCCTTAATTCTAAGTAGGGTGTGAGTCAGCAGTCTTGTATTTTTTGTGAATCTTATTTTTTGTTCTATTTTTTATTATTTCTTTTGGGTTAAATATACATTTTCTAGTGTGCTGCTTTAATTTTTTTAATGTCACTTGTGTATTTTGTTTTTCATATTTTAGCTATATTCTTATAGAAAATTAATTTTAATGAATAAAATGTATTCATCATATATATAGCATGTTATGAAATACGTGTGCATTATAAAATGGCTTAATTGAGCTTATCATATTTATTACTTTATACACTTATTGTTTACTCAGGTGATGACTTAAAATCTATTCTCAAAGAAAATTTTAATAATGCATTAACTGTAGTCACCAAGCTGTACAAGAGATCTCCTGAAAATTTTCTTGCTATCCAGCTGAATTTTCTATTCATTTGGCTAGTAACTCTCAGACTCCTGCCATTTTACAATCAACAGCTACATGTCCAGCATCCTTAGTTTCTACATATGAGTGAGACCATATATTATTTGCCTTCTTATGTCTGGCCTTTTTTACATAACAGTGTTTTCCGAGATGATCTAATGTCACAGATGGCAAAATTTCATTCTTTTTAACAGTTGCATGATATTTTACTGTGTGTATGTGGCACAGTTTCTTCATCCATTTATCCACTAATGGATACTAGGTTGATTAACATGCTAGATTTGGATGACAGATATGCCCTTTTGTTCCAGCAAATATCTCCCTCACCAAAATGCCTAATAAATATCCAATCAGCCTTCAAAATTTAACTAACACTGTACACTTATTCATATTATCACCAAGTACACATTCCCTAAATCTGTGCATTTATCAGCAGTTGCAATTATTAGAAAAAGTACAATACTTTGAGAGTAATGTTTACTTTCAATGTAATTATGAATCCCTGGGAGTTTATTATCATCTAACGGAAAAAGATAATAAAATATTTGTCTCATTACCATCACCTAGGAAAGTCCTTAATAACATATTAAAGGATTCAAAAAATGCTGGTAGAATTTAGCATAATTAAATAAATCAACATTTGAAGTTAGTTTATGAGTGAATTGTGAGTATAATATGATCAAGTCAATCAGTTTATTCTTTTTGTTTTCTTTTGGGTGCTGGGGACTGAACACAGGGACTTTCACTCTGAGTTACTTCCTTAGCCCCTTCACTCTTTTTTATTGCTTACTTGAGGTAAAGTCTCAATAAGTAGCCCAAGCTGTGCTTGAATTTGTCATTCTCCTGCATCAGCTATCCAAAGACATTTGATCTTCTTGGTTTTAAAATCTGAAGAGACTTTAGAGAATTCCAGCAAGATGTCATTAAGTAACTCATAGAGTGTATTTAAAACAGATTGTTGGCAACAGTGACAGGACTTGACATGGGTTTGGTTTGATAGCCAAATAATCCTTTTTCGCTACACTCTTTTGAGGTTCATTGAGAAATCAGTGAGTATGAAGTTCATCTAGTTTATATGAACAGTTTTATTCAGGTCAAATAAGTCATTTTTGGAGGATGTAACTTTGTTAGTTTTTGATTCTGAATTTTTAGATATTTTCTTCTTTAATTTATAAAATACAATGTATGTGGTTCTGGCTTGATCATCACCTGACACAAAAAGATTTTGCCTTCTAAAATCTTGCTTGTAGAAACTGGATATAATTTCATGTCTGTTATTGAAATGATGCTTCTTTTGTATTTCATTTGGATATAAATACTTTTTCTGATTAGAGAAATGGTGAGCAATTTAATAAAAATTCTAAATGGAAACATTATCAGCTAAGATTTTCAACCACAATTATACACAGATGCCTGTAGAGATTTTAACACTACAATGTTCAAATTCTATCCCCAAGGACAACCAAACTAGAGCCTAGGGAATAGATAAAAAGCAAAGTTCAGGTATTAAAAACAGGTACAAATGAATTTCACTATTATTTCAGCATTTTGATCCTGTTCTTTTTATCTTTATAAATATTGAAGTGCTGCTAGGTAAACCCAGAAACATGTGTTCACTGCAATTCTATTTTAAAATAATGCTTGTAAATTCATAGTTTAGGGTCATACTATTACTATATCTTCAAAAACTTTTCGAGTGGTTTAGTTTTCTTGATAATTAAAGGTACTCTCAAAGTGGAAATGTGTTAAAACAAGTCTATGGATGAGCTTCTAGATAAAGTGAAAAGATAGTCAAATATTCCATTTTCTTATTGAATAGTGTTAGCTTTATTATTATAGTAGAATACAGTATGACATAAAATTAAGAGCTTTTGCTAAACTCTGTAAAGTAATACATGCATCGGTCATAAACAACCTTCACTCGTGTTAGGTTTTATTGCCACTTCACTGCACTCAGGTGCAATAAACATTCAGTGTCATCTTTTAAAAAAGTTTCCTGGGAGTAAACAGGAAATCTCCTCTATAAGAGTTTAATCTTTATTTTCAAGGAAGACTTAACTAGTATTACATGGTTTAGCAAAGCACTGTAGAAAAGCTACATAGAATAGTTTGTCTTTGATAGCTGTGCAATCAGTTTGTACAATAGAATATTACCGACATGTACTAACAAACTAAGAATGATAAGAATGCAGTCATTGCATAGCATAAAGCAGACTAATCAGAAGTATACACATCTAATGAGCAAAATACAGACCAAAAGTCAGCCATGAGTAAACATACTGGGTTAACGTTGAAAGAAAAAAAAAAATAAAACAAGGTAAACAGCAACATAGAAGTTAGAGTCATAATTTGTTTTATTTTCTATACATGATATCTACATATGATGCCAGAGGATGAGATGTTTGTGGTACAGCCTCTATTGGCCTAGCTCATAAAATTTAGGCAGGGCCAAATCAAACAATGAAGCACACTTAAAATGAAAATCAAAGTTTGTTTAGGAGAACACATTGTATTCTCCTAGATCATTGGATAGCAGCTTTGTGAGAGAAACATTGCTGAAAACTCAGGTATGGATCCCAACTGTCTTATTTGGCAAATATGCTAGAAGTTTGTGTCATAATATCATAAACGTGTTTAGACCGTGGTCTGTTGAGTCTGAACACTAAATTTTAATATCTGTGAAACTCTATCAGACAAAGGAGACTTCAAAAATACCTTCTGCATAAATAGTTTTATCTCTAAAACATCTGGGCAGTGATGAAACTGACTAGAATTTTTATAAGAAGTATTGATGGACCTCTTTAATTTAAAGCCCTTACATAGTATGCCTACAAATATATTGCTACAATATAAATGAAATGTAATATCACTCAATAAAAGCTATTTCCTGTACATTCTTTTATGTATTTTATATTGAATGCTACATATGGTACAGCACTTATTGAAATAGTTGGTATCAGCAAATACAGCAGGAATGTACAGTTGATTTTCTAGCTCCAACTAATGCTTTCCATTTCTTTCTCTATTACAGTAGCCTAAGACAGGAAAGGGTTGATACGGCAGGATCTGAGCAGATAGCAACTGGTCTACTTTTGAACATTGGACAACAGCTTGAAATTGTGAGCTTTCTGTGCATAAGAGGATTTCGTACTCCTATGTTTTAAGTTCCATCTGCTTCCTGTGACTGTTCTGGTCTTAAATACAGGCTCTGAATGTATTTCCATTGCATTGAACAACATTGTAACAGCAAAGAGGAGTGATTCCTACATAATATTTTAAGAACATAACTTTAAAAAAGTAAAAAATGTACAATCTCATGCTTAATATTTACATATATAATTTATATATTCTATTTTTGTTTGCTAGTCATAAATTTCAGTCTAAAGCTTTTAATACATTATATAAAAGGATACATTCAACAATTCTAGAGCTTGCAAAATATTTTTGCCCCTCTAAAAACCTCTTCATAGTAAGAATCCAGTGATTATTGGATTAATGTGCTATCTGGAAATGGGATAAAAAAGAGAATGCTATTAAAATTGTTTAATCAATTTATATTTTAATTTCTATTTAATGAATGTTTGCAGAATCTACGGGAAAAAAGATTATGTGATGGTAAAGTAGCCTATCTAAAGTATTTCTCTCTGCTGAGTAAGTGTACTCTGCAGTGAAAAACTTCATCTTTGCTTATGAAATTTCTATGAAATTTGTAATAGTATTTAACAACAAAACAGTACAGCAAGCATTTTTAAAACAAGAAAGAATGGGAACTTCTTAGGTTTGGAAACAAAATTTTAAATCTATGCATTGGTTTTAAAAAAGCAAACACATAAGCACACCATATAGCTTGTGCAATAAAGACAGATGTTAAATTTTCTTCATTAAATCTTTGGAGTTTATTCTTTTAAATGCCTTCACACAAAAATATTTTTGACATATACAGTTTCTGTTTTAGACTGTTTGGAAATAGTATCTACAAACGAATTAGGGGAGTAGTAAGCTCTATTTTTCTTCTGCGGTTCGTCCCTTTTTGACCCTCTTCCCCTCCTGTCCTCTCTCACCTGTCTCCTTCTGACGTGATTTTGCTCTTTCGCTTCCTCTCTCAGAATCCTATCTCCCAGCTGCAAACTCTGCTCTGCTTTGGACTGCCAGACAGGGGTCTTTTGTTCTCATGTGAATTATGGAAATAAGGAAACCTTCAAATTCTTTAAGACAGAGGCAACAAAGCAGATGGGAATCACTGCATTTAGGACGGAAAGCAATTCCCAGAGCAGAAGACTCAACAACAGAATGGGGCTAAAAGAACCTACTGGTGTGGTGTGGGGGCCTTTAGCTGAGGCTCTCTGTTTAAATACGTCGCCCAATAGACTAAGTTAAAGATTCCAAAGAGCAGCGGGAAAGCTATTCTCGACAGTCGATCAATTTTGCTAACACTGTTAAAGGTTTTCTTGGGCTCCGGCGGTTTCGTCTCGGGCTTCACTTCTTTTGGCTCTATGGTTGCGCTTTTAGCAATGGTGGCTAAGCCGGGATCACCCCTGGCCAAATTCGGGGTGTAGCTGGTTGCTGTCGGCGCGTAAGTGTTGTTTTTCTTAATGAGAGGATCCTTTACTTTCTTTGGCTGTAGAAAGAAAGAGTCATTTGTTAAATACACCATGAGAAGCAAGAATATAGCATGTTGAATTACATGCTGAAAAAAAGTGGTCCTTTCTTTGGAACCCAAGTTAATCCTTTATTTAAAAATCTAAGAAATGTAATTTATGACTGTCTTATTGGGTTAGATTTTAAAATTGAAGACATTTTCCACCCTTGTCATCACGATGTAGGATCTATTTCTTTACTCAAATATAGAGTAGATGGTTGAGATTTTCAGAGTCACATTGTGTAATCCTTGGGTACTAAAACCAAGAGGCTTCTCAGCCTCAGTCTGGAAACACGGCACTTCCCAGAAACCTAGACTAGACTCAAGGATTGATATAGAGCATGTTGGCAGTAAGAGGCCAGCTACCAGCCAGTGTGAGGACCCAACATGTGAGAGAAGACAGCACAGCTCTTCAGTTTTGTGGGACTCTCGAGTTAACTGCAGCGCTATCATTGGACCCATCATTACTCTAAAAAGATATCACCGGATTGTCCCAGCTCCCATTTCAGAGTCATAAGCAAACACTAGCTGTTGTTTCCACCTACTGTGTTCCGATGTGGTTAGTTTTGCAGTGATATAGTTCTAAGTCAGTTGTCACTTGCTGCATCTTGTCATGTTTCAAGTGGACAAAAAAAAAAATCAAACAGAGTTATACAGGGTGTTCTGAATTCGATCCTTATTTACATAGTCTGGGATTGTAGCTCGGTGTTAAAGTGCTGGGTTCAATCCTTATGACCACAAAAAATTGTAATTGACTAGGAACATAATGGATTCAATAAGCTTTTTTTGCTTCTAATATCGGGTTGGTTAATTTTATTCAAATCAATGTAGGCCATAAAAAAAATAAGCTTAAATGCAAATGTTTACCTTTCTGTCTCCTGTGTCTCCTTCCTTCTACCTGCACACGTACACACTCATACAAATTCTTAACAAAATTGTCACTGCATTCAGTCATTTACAACTTAAGAAGAAATGAAGTATCATCATCCCCTCTCCCCGGGTCCCAAATATTCCATCTCAAAAGTGTAAAGAGGCACATCATAATACATTACAGGAGTTAGCAAATCATTCACCTTTTCCGGAACCACGCTTTTTCCATCCCATGCATAGCCTCTCTTGGTGAAATAGTTTACAGTGGCAAACTCAATCAGCGCAGAGAACACGAAGGCATAGCACACTGCAATGAACCAATCCATAGCTGTTGCGTAAGCCACCTTGGGGAGGGAGTTTCTGGCGCTGATACTCAGCGTTGTCATGGTCAACACAGTGGTCACTCCTGTAAGAAAACAAATACGTAAATATGGGAGTTCGTGCCAGAAGATGTTAATCACTGAAGGTCGGTCACCCCACTCGAGCACAGGGCAAGTAATAGTATTGTGCACAAAATGTTGTTTCATATTCAGCTACTTTTTCTTTGGGATGGATTAGTCCTTAGCCAATCTGTGTAGTTTGTAATTCATAGTACGGCAATACTGGGGGGTCGGGGGGGGGTAATCTTTAAGGGCTAAGCCGTTCCATTGAAGAGCTATTGATAAGATTGTGAATGCCTTTAAATGGTCACCTCGGGCACAGTATCCTGAGTGAGAAAAGAGAGGAGCTTCTTTACCGTATTGAACTCTTGCAATAGAAATCACGGATTTTTCACTGCCTTCGATCTACAGGACACATCTAGACCCTCAGTCTTGTTTAGTGTCCTGTATCTCAAATGTAAAAACCGAAAGGCTGATAACTTCTTGATAATTGTCAAATAATTCAAACATATTAGAATGATAGTTTATCACATCAATAACTCTTCTTCTGTCATTTTACTTTGTTTTGATGCTAAAGAAGCCATGCATTTGAAGAAAAATTGAACTAATGTATGTGTGCGTACATGCATGCATGTATGTGTGTATACAAGTCCTGCTGGTGCTGATTCATCTTTCCTATTCTACAACTCCAAATCTACCAATTATAAAATGACCTACAGTCAAGATGAAGACAGTTTTTAAGTTGGTTCTTCATTTATTTAAGTAACTAAATGAGTGAATAAGTGAATGATAATACCCTTTGCTATTCATTTAACGAATCATTGTTACCAATGTCAACTTGCCGTATGTACTACACTATTGTAGATACATGGTGATAGTAGTGAGTATAATGCTATACTTTCTTTTTAAGCCACTTAAAATGTTTACGACATAGCTCACAGCAATCCTGTCAGACAGAATCACTCTCCATGCTGTGGAAGCAATTCAGACCACTTTCAGTACCTAGATCCACTCAACCACACGTTGGCTTCATGGCCTCCAAAATGTGAACCAACTGACTGGGGATTGGTTTTCATTGGACAAAAATGAAGAACTTGTTCTTCCTTCTAATTACTGTTTATGCAAAGTTCTCAGAAAGGGGAATTCCTGCCCAGTCATTCATAGGATTATTGTGGGAATTAAATGTAATAATGTACAAAAGTTTTCTAAGGATCGTAAGTTACTTATTACTGTGGAAGATATCGTATTTCTGTGTGTCTAAAACTGGAATCTATAATTTCTCTTTCAGGTTAATTTTAAGAAATGAACTGAATCACATAGCTGCACTACTGGCAGGCAGCTACTTTTAAAAGATGTTTTAAGCCAACCAGTATTCTCTAAGTTTTCTATGAATCTCAAGGCAGCTAATCCTTGTAACTACTTTATGAAAGACATGATAAAGAAGAACTAGAGATTCTTATTAAATCGTATTTTAAACACAAAGCCAGGGTTATAGGAACCAAATTCACCTAGTGCTTTGGAAGGATTACAGAAGATTCTGGGGCAATAGCCATATTATATAATTAACAGTTAAAGAATATTGGCAGGAAATGTGCCCCCAAATTTAAATGCCAATATAAATGGAAGCAAATAACAAGTTAATTAAAAGTCAGAACAGAGCAACCCAATTTTAAATCTCAGCTCTACTAATTACAGAATGACCTTGGGAAAATCCTCTCACACTCTTGAATTTCTGGTTTTTATTGTTTCCTTTTATTTTTCAAAATTTTTTCTTGCTAATTGAGTTCATGTTTAATGTAAAAGGATTTTGTAAGTACTAATAAAATAATATGATAAAGTTTAGTATATCATGTCTAAAGATTTTTGCTTGCTTAGGCCACATGGAATGAACAGGTTTTGTTTTCAGTCATATAAAGATGTATAAGTTATTGTAGATAAATAACACAATTATTTTAACTTTTTCAACTAAGTAAGTAATTTTACAAAACAAATAAACTTGAGTTTTATAATTAAGAAATTTGACATATTTTAATAACAATAAACTCCTATCTTCACAGGCATATACTGTAGGTTTTAGGTTAATTGAAATATTACTATTGGTAATGGTGGCATTTTAATTCTCAAGTTCCACAAATGTGTGCAATATCTGATACGGGTGGCTTCTGATTAGGGCACTGGAGGTGGAGTCTGCACTGCACTGTATCTCACTCTATGCAGTGTTCTGATGCCTATGTAGTCCATGCCCAAGCACTAAACAAGTGAATCTTAAAAAGAAAATCTTCTAAGACCTGGGGGCATAGCTTAGTGGTGGGAGTGCTTCCCTAACAAGTGCAAAGCCCTGGGTTCAATTCCCCAACATGATGTAAATCTGGCATGGTAGCACACAACACTAACTGTAGCACTCGGAAGACTGAGACAGGAGGATTGCCATGTGGTTAAGGCCAGCCTAGACTACGATGCACAGTGAGCTCAGGATAACATGGACTACAGAGAGAGAATCTGTCTCAAAATAAATAGATAAATAAAACAAAATTAAAAAGGCTAAAATCACACGACAATGTTAAAAGACTACAAGCCGATGTGGTCCCATTACTACCTATCCATGGCCATGTGTGGCCTATAGACTATAGGGCGGACACGCTTGCTTGGTTTACTATTTAGCCTATGCTTTAGGGGCAAAATGAATGTCTGTTCTGGAAAATTTCAGTTTCCTTTTTGAAAAACCCATATCGTCGTGAATCCACTTTTTAAAAAATTTTCATTTCTATAGACACTGTTGGAAGTAATTCGACAACAGTTGCTAAATGTAGCCATAAATTAAGAGCAACTGAGACTCGGGGTGGGGGGTATATCGTGCACTTACTACCACAGAGAGAGGGAAAGGAACAAATCTGTTATGCAGACTTTGAATTTTAAGTACTAAGACTGACACTTCACGTATTTTTTTTTTTTCATTTAGCCTTTTTAAAGGATATTACTTGACATTCCTTGTACGCTCGCTTAACAGAACTGAAGCTCACAAAGGTAAAGTAAATTGGCCAAAGTTATATGGCGGTGGCCACTGGCAGTGGACCTAAAGCTGGGAGCAATGACAGGATCATTCATACAACACCTGCAGATACCAGAGGGCCTGGGGAACTGCAAATATGACGGCTTAAGACATGAGATAGACATCTATTTTGTAGCATTCTTGATTCCTTTTCGTAAATTGTTCCAAAGTACAACTTGTACTTAATATATTTTTTTCTTTTGGTATTTCTTTACATTCCAGCGAGCCTCTCGGGCACCTATGGAGCTTGGAGCAATGGGCTCAGTTCAGACTAAAAGGAATGGTAATGTGTAATGAGCAAATGTTAAAGGCTAAAGGTCTACTGGAATTGTACTTGTGATTTTTTTTTATTGAACTTAAGTGTGAGAAACATATAAGTTGATATGCAGGCACACTTGCCATAAATAAGTTTACAGGTATACAGCTATGGTGGTCGAAAGGGCATGAGTGGACCGCGATAGGAGATGGTTGGAAATGTTAAGAGCAGTGTTTTTGCCTTCAACAGCATTCCGAAATGCTTTGGGGAGTTTCCAAGAGAAAGGTAAGGATCGTTGGAGCAAGTGGGGAGAAAATGGTCATAAAAAAAGAAATATTCTACTATAGTGCTGGCCTCATTCTTCAAAAGTAAAGTAAGGCAAAAATACACAAAATAAACCCTAATGAGTACAGTGCTCAAATGGAATACACACAGAGGCAAGTGTCCTCTCCGGAGGTCAGTCTTTAGTGGCCTCAGTGCTTGTTAATATTGACAAATGGTTTATAGAGAAAAATGAGTTTAAAATGAATGGCCCTTGTGCTCGGCAGCTGAACGTCATTTTGCATCTTAATTTAGCTGTGTGTTTAGGCTACTGTCAGAGCATCAGAGCGCGGAGTTGAGGGTTTCCAACCAGGGATCTGTTGCCAACTTCAGAAGAAAAGACACTTTCTGGGCATTTGTAGCAAAGTATTGCTTTTTTGAGATAACTTTTTTTAATAAATCATACATTATGCAAAAATAGTATCATAGGAATCTCTGCATATGAATAATTCTTGCTTCAAAAACAGACTATAAATCTTTTTTTCAGCTCTGGGAAACACAGAGCCTTCAGCTGAGCTACACACTCTTGTGATATTATAATCTTTTTCTTTATTTTTTTGAGACAGAGTCTCACTCTCTCATCCATCCTGGGTTTGAACTTACTATATAGCCTATTCTGGCTTTGAATCCAAGGCAATCTTCCTGACTCGGCCTCTTGAGTGCTGGGATTACAAATTTGCACCACTACCCCAATCTTACATGATGTTAAGGGGTCAAATTCAGGGCCTTTGCACCTAATAGGCAATTTCTTTGATTGCTGAGCTATGGCTCCAGCCCTATAAACTTCTTAATGCTTTTTATTTTGTGTATAGGAATTAACTACAGCAAACACACTCTTAGAATTTATGGAATAAACATAAAGATTAAATCTTTTACCGATAAATATGTAATTATTATTTGTATATGAATCATATTCATCACAACAACCCCATTATACATCTCAGGACAGCCCAAACCCTGTGGGCCATATAAAATCCTCTTGAGATGTATGCAGCCCCAGAAAGCTTAGAATGCTGATCAATATAAATTGCTAAACTTTCTTAAAATACTAAAAGACTTTTTTGATATTTTGTTTTGTAGTTGTTGTCTGGTTGGTTTTTTAAAATTTGATTTCATATTTCTCAGTACAAATCCTGTAGGTTATAATGGAAAGAAATAACCAGTGGTTATTATGTTCATAAATATCAAATTGTGATCCACACTTTTCATTATAATTGCAAACAGTTGGGCCAGAAAAATGAAAACTATTGAAATTAATAAAGAGGAGAAGAACATCACCAGCCTTACTCTTTCATTATTTGTACACATGCCTGGCTTCAGTTTTACTGCTTGGTGCAGCTTCCAATTTTGTCTTCAAGCATAGTTAGTAGAAGTTCATGTGCAACTTGGTGGGTACAATGAAAGAAGACTTTTCAACTGTAAGTGGACAGATGACTACTTTTTTGTTGAGGCAAATAGTAAGTAAGGTATTCATCTTAATTTGTAAGGAATGTGTGCCAGTTTCAATTGTTATGATTTGGAAAGGCAAAAATCTGCTGTTAGATCCAGTGCATATCAAGAAATGTACTGTAAGGACAAAATACTAGAAGTAAAATTGTGTCCTGAAAAGTTTTTCTTTTTAAATTATAACTCAAGTGGACTCTGTTATAAGTGCTAGAAATGGGGTAGTGGGAAATATAACAGCAAAAAATTCAAAACCAATTACTGATGGTGAATTTACTATGAAATTTATGGAAGGGGTGGCAGATATAATTTACTCTAAAATAAAGAGATATTACTAAAATCAATTTCTCACCAGACTAGATCCACATGCACTGAAGAAATAGGAAAATATATTGAAGATTTGAGGAAGAGTGCTGCTAACTTTGAGCATTATATTTTGACAATGGATGAAAGCGCTGATGCTACAGATGTAATCCAACTTTCCCTTTTATTAAAGATATTGATGATGAATGTAATGTCACTTGAAGAAATGGCTCCTTTAGTGTTATGAAAAGTCACAACTAAATCAAGACATCACTATGAGGTAGTTAAAAGAGGTAATTTTCTTTATCCATGTGAATGTGTCTAAAATGGTTACTGATATTGCCTCAGTGATGGTAGGTGAAGGAGAAGAACTTAAAACATTAACAGACGGTAAGGCAGTTGCCACCAAACTCATGTTAGGTGAAGTTTCATTCGTTACATAGCATATCAAGAAAATTTATGCACAAAAGCTGTAAAATGAATAACATCATGCAAATTGTCATCAAGACTGTGAATTTCATAAGGACCAAAGGATTGAATCATCACCAACTCAATTCCACCAGTTCCTTGAAAGTACGATGCTGACTATGACAATGTCGTTTACTTTTGAGAAGATGACTAAGTCAAGGCAAATCGTGGAAAAGAAATAAGGTCAATATACCAACAAGACACATGAACATCCCATGTTAATAGCAGCACGATTCTTAATCGCCTAATCCTGGAAACAACCTACCTTCTCCTCAATAGAAGAATGGTTAAAGAAGATGTAGTATCTATATATGGAATGGAATACCTTGCAGCCATAAAGAAAGATAGGTATGAAGTCTTTGAACAAAACCAGGGACATTTTGAGTCAATACTGCTCAGTGAAATAGATCAAGCTCATAAGATGGATTCTAGAGGGGTGTCCTTCTTATGAAACATCCCAAATAGTGACATAAAAAGGCTCCAACATGAATGAAAGGGTAGAAAGAGAGGCAATGGTCAGCTAGGAAAGGGGTGAACTTCTGAAGAAGGAGTGGGCTCAAAAATTTCTCCAAACTCCATGTCTCTAATGTGTTATACAATTTGAAACTCATGTATTTACAAATTAAAAAATAAATTTGAAAAAATACTTTAATAATTTGTGCTGTGAAATCTAATCTTTTTTGGTATCAAAAACAAAATTTCTATCAGAACTTGATAAAGAACACTGGCTTTCAAATTTAACATTTTTAGTGGGTCTGACCACTCATCTAAAAAATCAAATATGCAAATAAAAGCCAACTTACTAACGTAATGTTTCAAGCCATAACAGCATTTCAAATGAAACTGAAATTATGGCAAGCTCAAAAAAAGAAAACAATTTTATGTGTTTGTACAACTTAGCTAACCACAGTTCTGCAAAGAAAAATAGGAAACCTTGTTGTTAATTTGATACAGAACTTTGAAAACAACTTTCAAGACTTCTGGAAAAATAATCAATATTTTGGCACATTTGTGACTTCATTTTCAGTGTCATAAACATGCTGTCAATTCTCAAATGAAATGTGGAGTGCTGCAATCTGACATTCAACTTAAAAACAAATTTAATCCCATTTCTTTACCTGACTCTTAAATCATTCCTGAGACAAACTCCCTTCATTTCAATATCTTGTTTCCGGAGTCGTATCTTTGCTTTTTGGCAGCACCTGCACACATGAGCAGCGATTTTCAAGGATGAAGCTCATGAGAACAAAACTGGTACCAAAAATCTGATGTGTACCTTGAGAACTCAATGAGAATTGCAACTACTTCCGCGATCCAGACATTGACACATTCACTTCATAAAAATGAGGTCAAACGTCCCACCAGCTTTATGTGTATGCTGACCTCGTATTAAGGCTGTATCATAAAAAACATAAAGCAAATCTGGTAACTTATGTACATGAACTCTAGCAGATATTTTATATGTGGTCCAAGCTCATTCATCTTTACTCAGTGCAGCTCAGGAAAGGCAGTAGGTTGGCCACCTGGCATATCTCATCACTGCGGTAGGATAGCACAGGGATGACGGTGTAGCACCGTTGCTGAGACGGCAGACCCTCAGTATCTGAGACTTCTCATTCCTTCACCAAAAGCTTCTGACCTTGGGCTATTTAATCACATGTTTCTTTGCTTCTGTATTTATAATATGCTGATGATGGTAATAATTAGGATTCCCTTCCATGTTAAGTAATACAGATTAATTGCATTGAACAGTGCCTGGCCTAAAAGAATCAATATTCTCCATTTTATGCATTATTATTCAAATTAGGGTTCCAACCTATAACCTTAGTAAGAGGAGTAGCCTGTGTGCTGTTTTTTTATTCTTTCTATTCCTCGATTATAGAAATAGCTCATAGCAAGGTTGCAAATAACAATTCGTTGGATGAATGAGTCAACAAGCTTTTTGAAGTAAAATTTCACGTTTTCAGTAGTCTGAAAAATACAGTTGAAAGAGAGCCCTGGAACACAACCAGGAGATACTCCTTTCTATAAAGTGCAAATTCTAAAATATGTAAGAATAGTTGTCCCGTAGAAAGAAGCAATGTTTGCTCTTGAAATAATTATTCAATTGGATTGCCTTGATTTGTGTACTTATGTCATTTGAAATATCATAATTATTATACTAATTAATATAATAATTTAATGAAAGTATATTTGAAATTCTTCAAGAGTACAGGGAAAGGGAAGTATCTTTCTGCTGATGAGATCACTAATAAGCTCTCCAGCTCTCTCTCTTAGCCCTACTGATATTCTCTAAGATTCTCAAAAACATACGCTATATATTATATATTATAAGTGTCTCATTTAAATAACAAATTTGTGCGTTGGAGGGACTTTCCTCTTTATTCCTGTTTCACTGCTTTGCTATCCCAGAATATCAAATCAAATTTTCACTTATTCACTAAAATTGCTTGTTAAAGATAGTAGTTTTTGACCATAGCATAACGGGAATTGCAATTCTTTGAACTTTTTTGTTGTGTTCATTTCAGATTTAAATAACAATTTTTTCCCTTTTCTTTTGCAGGGTCACAGACCCTTGCTCACAGGTCTAAAGTGGTACTTACCAAAGACAGTTCTTGCTGGTACAGACTCTCTGTTGAGCCAGAAGGAGACTTGGGAGAGAATCACTGTCATGATGCAGGGCAGGTATGTTTGAATAACAAAGTAGCCAATCTTTCTCTTCAAGTGGAAGTGAGTAGTCATTACAACGTATTCTCCTGGAGGAAGAAGCCCACAGTAAGTTTGAGCAACTTGACTTTGAAAATAAGTTATTTCTGCCATTTCTGTTGGTAGCAAAATCATGGAGGTCACACACATCCTTTCTCCATGTGGTATACAGTCCCTGGAGAGAAAAGCTTTTATTCAAGAGAGATAAGAAACGATTTTTTAACATACACCAAAATAGCACTGAGGGTGATATTGTGGTGCTAAAGACCTTATGGCAAGTCTTTCCTCTTAATGGTGTTTCATCTTATGTTTAAGTGACAAGTCTGAACATATATTTATAGGATGGCTTTAGCAATCGTGAAAGCAATGTGTTAGATTCTGTGACCTACATAAATTTATCATAAACAAACTAGATTCAAGTGTCTCAGTTACTTTTTTGTCTCTGTGACTCAATATCTAACATCCACAACTTAGGAGAGGAAAAGTTTATTTTAGCTCATGGTTTCAGAAAGTCTCAATTCGTCCATAAGCAGCTGGCAACAGCAGAAGCTAGTGGCATAGGTGGAGGTGTAGGCAGCTTCTCGCAGCATTGCAAACTGGAAGCCAAGTCAAGTCCAGTCAAGTCCAAGAAGGAAGGCAAGAAGCAGCATATGTCCTTCCAAGTCCTGTCTCAGTGAGCTGCCCCTTCTGGGTCCAGCCTCATTGTTCTGCCCCTTTTGAGTTTAAGCCCCTACCACAGGCCTGGATTCCAACCTACACACCTGGAATCTGATCCACACGCCTGCAATTCAGCCCTCCAGACCAGGCCTCAATCTCCCAACAGCACAGTTCCAAAAAATAATCCATAATATCCAAGTACATGAGAGTTTTGGGAGACATTCTGGATTCAAACTACAATACCCAGTGTCACTAGCTATTGCAAAATAGACTTAGGGTATCTACTGAAGCTACTTTGGTGTGAAGGTCAAGACAACTGACCTAGAAAACAAACCTTGTCTCTCAAAACTTATTTTCGACAATCACCTGGACCTTGTTTAAAGATATGGTTTTTCAAATTTCAACTAGATTTGTGACTCATCAAATAATTGTTTAAATTACTAGAGAAACCTATATTTATAGTCAGTTTTTTCTTCTCCTCTCCTAATTTCTCTCTCTCTCTATCTCTTTCTCTCTCTCTTTCTCTCTCTCTCTCTCTCTCTCTCTCTCTTTCTCTCTCTCTCTCTCTTTCTCTGTCTCCTCCCCTCCACCCCACACATATTCTCTCTGTTCTGCAATTCTGGATATTGCAGCTAGGGCCTTAAACAAGGTAGGGAAATGCCTTATGATGACCTCTTCCTTCTTTTCCTTTTTATTTTTTTCTTCATACTAGATATTAACCCAAGGTCTTGGTGCTGAAGTCCCCAGCTTTTTTGAAATGGGGTCTTACTAAATTGCTAAGTGTGCTCAACCTCCCTTTCTTCTGTCTTTGCCTCCTAAAACACTGCCTCAACAGTGGTGGTCACCTATTCAGTTCCCCAGGTGCTTTTGGACCTGCCTCCTTGCTAGCCTGGCCTGGGAAACAGTGAACTGGCGAGGCACTCCACAGTCTTTCTATCCTCCAAATCCTGGCTGTATTTAGAGATCTAAAATAGTTGAAAACCCAAATTGCAGAAAAGTTTTATTTTCCTTCATGCTTTATGTTTCAATTACAAATCATAGAAGTCGTTAGCCTGATTCACTCTTAGAAGATATGCTTAGCTATCTGTGGGTGGGAAAGAGAAAAATAGACGTGTTCTGGATAAGAAAGCACCATCCGAGTTTGAACACTTCTCCACCTTTCTCCGTATGTCCCTCTCCGAACTTCTCAGCACTTGTCTTACAGTTTTTATCTCATCCTATCAGTGACAATTGACCTAAGCTCCTCTAACTGGACTACAGCCGCTCAGGACCTGTTAATCTCCATAACAAAAGCATGCGTCCTTGTCTTTAAGCTAGCTGAGCTGCTCACTTTCAGGGCATTAAATACTCACTGTTCCTACCTTCTCTTTTGAAAATGAAAATGTATTAAGCATTAAACCCGGGGCTTTCACACTGAGCTACATTTTTAGCTCTTTTCATTATTTTTTTGTTTTGAGACACAATATTGTTAAGTCACTATATTGCCCAGGCTGGGCTAAAGTTTGTCATCTTCCTACTTCATCTTTCCAGTATTCTGGGATTGTAAGCATGTACCATCACGCCTTCTTGTTCTTTTCTTTTCTGTTATCTTTTCTTTCATACTGAAGTTCAAACAAGGAGTACTATGTCCCTGATCTCTGTATCTCTAACCACAGTCTTTTTTATTTTATTTTTTATTTTTGGACGATTATTTTTAAACAGTTTCCCTGGTGGGGATTTGGATTCATGGTCATCCTGCCTTGCCTCTCTCCGAGAATGTTGTTGGGCCTGAGGTTTTTTTTCCTTTTGATTTGTTTTGTTTTGAGGCATGATTTAAAAAAATATTTAATTTTAATTTTAATTTTTTTTTGGCAGTCTAGGCTGGTTCTGGACTCATTATGGAGCCCAGGCTTGACTTGGATTCCTGGCCATCCTCCTGCCTCAGCCCCCTGAGGGCTGGGATTACAGGCATGCACTACCATGCCCAGCATATGTGGTGCTGGGGAATCAAGCCCAGGGCCTGTGCTTGCTAGGTAAGCGCTTTAACTGCTGTGCCATCCATCCAACCACCCTCGCCACCTCTACTGCCCTCCTCAGTTTTGTCGTCTATAAAATAGTAAAAAATAAATACAGCAGAATAAAAAACAATGGCTCTGCTATAAATGATAATACCCAAGCATGTTAAAATAAATTTTAATCTTTCTCTGAATTCTTCACTGTTCTCCCCAGTCAAAATTGTTGAAAGCATTAGAAAAAGAAACATATTAACTCTTCACAGTAGGAAATTCCTTCACTCTTACGTACTTTTAAGTTTATTAATGATACCATCTGATACTCACTGAGCACTTACTGAGGCCCTTCAACTCTCCCTTGTTTAAATTTCTAATATCTCACGCATTCCATTTCGGTTATCTACCTGCCTTTTAATCTGCCTAAAAACTGAAGCGAACTATGGAGACAGACGGTCCTCTGGATATTGTGTCACACTCCGTTTCCTCAGTATTCCAAATGTGTCTGTGTTGATAGTACAGGGTGGGCATACTCAATCACAACAAAACTCATGTGCATCTATGAAGGATAAACAAAATGTTAACAACTAAGCTTCTTTTTCTTGATGTATCTTTGCTGATATTTCAAAGGTCATTTGAAAGAAGGGTATCCACATTTCAAAAAATGCAGAAAAACCAATTTCCCCAGAACTGCTAAAATATACCCTATGTAAACCAAAACATGTCACATTTCACCATTGCTAGGTGCACATTATTATTTCTAACCATTCATTCAGTTGTGGCCAGCAAAATGTCATCAGCTCAAATAAAAAAAATTCCATCTTTCCTATAATGTCAGGAGGATGAATGCCTACATATACTCTATTACCTTTTGTTGCTTATGAGGTGACATTTTTACAAAGATTCTGAAAAGAAAGTGAGTTTTAGAAATCTGAAGAGCTATTATTTGACATTATATTTGTTTTACAGAAAAGTTTCCCTAACACATTTAGGGAAAGTGTAAGACCACTAACTTCCAGTGATGTGAAGGCATCTTCCTAAATTAAGTGAAATCTATGATGTGTGGCACAAACGTTTCAGACAAGCGACAGAAAGGTCAACAACATCAGAATCAAGTTGTCATAACTTAAGATAAAAAAAAAAATTGCAACAAACCCAGTTTCTTAAATTGGATTGTAAGAGTCTAGATGCCAAGTGCTTATGCTCTATGAATATCAAATTTTTCTCCTCTAATTTAACAGTCTAGAAAAATTGTAATGCAAATGCCTTTTCACATCATCTAATCCCCAGGGAGGCTTGGAAATTAAAATAAATGTGACAATGTTTCTGGTATTATGACATAAAATTAAGGAGAACAGAAGAGAAAGATATATAATTTTGCAAAATTAAAAAGAGTTAAAGTTTCTTGGGGGCAGGGGACTGGCTTCTAATCTCTGCTTTCTCAAATGCTAGTTACTAGAAAGAAAATACCTTGCTTAGCTTCATTTGGTCTCAGTCTTCTAATTTATCCAATTAAAATGAAAGTATCTAACTATCATAAGATGTTCCCAGGTTAAAATTAAATAATGGATCTGAAAGTACTTTTTTAAAAAGCCGAGTACAAATTTATAATGTAAAGATAGAAAAGAGAAGTCTGAATTCTTTTTCTAGCTTAAGATAACAACTCATCGCTCATTTAATGGAATTTATTAAATATTAATCTCACACGAAGCTATAATGTTCCCCCAAGTTTGTCAAAGTCAATGTTTTCTAGATATATGATCATTTTATAATAAATAGGACATAAAAATGTGACTGAATACGGTGGTAGCGTTTCAATAACTGCTTTGAAGAATACTGAAGTAGAAATAGGACAAGATCATACTACTCGGCCTTTTGAGACAGGGCCTTACACTGTAGTCCAGGCTGGTCTTAAACCTGCTACATAGCCCAGGTTGGGTTGAACACCCAGCAGTCCTTGTACTTAGCCTTCTAAGTGCTGGGATTGTAGGCATGCACCACCATGCCCAGCTTACATGCTGCTGGGGAATCCGACAAGGGTCTCGTGCTTCCTAAGCAAGTGCTGTAACCCATGTGCTATTCCTCCAGCCTCCACGTCTCTTTTAAAATATGAGTAATTTGACCATACAGCTGCAAAGATCTGTTTTTCAATTTCTCCAATTCTATCTTCATAATCATTCTCCAGAGAACGTGTATTAGGCCCTGAAGCTCCTTTGACAAAAGCTGATCAAAGAAACTAGTTAGTCTCATCATTGTTTTGACCTTGCAGGGTCATCCTTAAGCTAGCTCATCCAGGGAAGCCATTGTGTTCTAGGAAGTAAGATTCCACGATCTCGCTTAGTCATCTTTCCTGAGGATTGATTATGGTTGTTCAGAAGAAAGATCTTTTTCCCCAAACAAATCTAAATTTCTTGTGATCTTGTTTCCTGTTGTAAATATAAGAATTCTACCCATGGTGTGTTTTAAGAACAAGATATATTATTAAATTCTCCTTATTTTCTGAATGCTGATAAAATCCCTACACCTATTGACTATTTTAATCATTTCATTGTTCTGCAGAAGTCACTTCTCATGACATTTAATCACTGTTGTAACTTTTGCATGCACTCTATTTAAAGGGTTGCTTTGGAAGCGTCATGTGATGTGATAAAAAGAAATGGAGTGGGGCCTGGGGTCTCCTCCCAAACTCTCTTCTCTTACGCCTCAAGCAGCATTGACCTCCTTCTTCCCAACACTGTCATGTCCTTCTCTTTGTTCTCATGCCATCACTATCACTAATAATCATATCTAAATTGTATTGCAGGAGCTAGACGCCAATGCTCTACTAAACAGGAACGCATGTTTTCTCATTTCAATCTCACAGTACCTCACGACATAATGAGAAAACATAACAGACAAATCAAAAAATTTGCCAGAAGCAGCATGGTTAATAAATGCTAGCATCATCATGCGCAGAAATCTATCTTCCACACGATGTGAGTCCCACTCACACGTCCATGTCGCTGCCTGTTACGAGCGCACTACACAGCTGAGAGCAGTGCACCCTGCAGCCCAACTCTCCAGGTTCAAATTCGGCCTCTTTCAAGCTGTGTGACCTTGAAAAACTAACATTTCCCCTCAGAGAATGTTAAAAACTTGCACTTCTCTGGGCTTGTAGTACATATCTTCATTGTAAAGCAAAGATGACATAAGCTGGGTGTGGTGATGTGCACTAGTAATTTCAGGCTGAGGCAGGAGGATTGTCATAAGTTTGAGGCCAGCCTGGGATACATAGTGAGTTCAGGACCAGCCTGGACTACTGAGTGAGACTCTGTCTCCAAAAAATGAGAATAATAATAAATCATTTGTCAAGATTAAAGATTAGAATGCTTCCAAAAATATTAGTCACTCATAACACCCCATTATGAATTCTTGAGAGCAGAGGCTGTATGCCTTTTATCTCTTTTAGGCAGTGTTGGACACAATAAGTGAACAAATTATTCAAGTAATAAATGAATAAGTGAACAAATAATGGAGAATTGCATAATATTGGAAGTTGGTGAAGTTTATTTTTCCTATATTTCTGTAATGCTTTTTCTTTGTTGGGTGAATTAGTGTACTTCAAAGTAAGGCTTAATTTAATTTTGTTTCCCTAAATTGATGGCAGACTCCATTGAAGGGATTGAATCTTTAAATATATTGATGTTGAATTTTTTTTAAAAAATCTGAATATTGTACTAGGATTCCAATTTTTTTCCTCTGATATCACCAAAGTTGTCTAGAAGTATTTGGCCCTGAAACAGGTCCTGAAATTGTATGTTAGCACGATCATGTGTGTTAGTGTCAGGCACATGGGACATCTTGTACCTTGTAGGAAGTGATTTAAATTGATGGTCTCCCCACAGAGAATGTTCAGGCAGACAAAGATGTCTTTTGTGTAAGCGCTTTCACTGTGTGTGCTCTCTCTAGCCATCACTCTCCAGCCTTCTGGCAGAAACAAGGAAGGTAATTGCCCTTGGAGTCATTTATCTTAGTGTTTTCAGGGCTCCACAAAGAGACATGAAATACAGCCTGAGAACCTTATGCAAGATTTTATAGTCACACGGTCAACTTTTTAGGGCTAGAACAAAAGTCCAGGCCACCCTCCGTTGAGAGACCTTTTAGACTTGTCTGTAATGCTGCATTACTGAGTTTGAATTATCTCCCCTGACCTCCTGCAACTTCTGTACTACTAATAATAGCCAGAATGTTCCATGAGGAAACAGTATGTGTCTATTATTTTGAATTTCTGAACCTTGAACAATAACTATTTTTGGATGGATAGAGACTAACAAAATGAATAACCAACTTCTGAAGCAATACTTCCTCAGTTATCCTAAGTTATATTTATGAGTTACATTAATTCAAAACATTTATTCAATGCCACCTATGTCTCAGCTACAACAGAAAATAATATGGATACAGACGACAGACGTGGTCTCTGCCCTCACACAGCTGCTAATCATAGCACTTATCGCCGATTTTGATAATTACAGTTTATGTGTTCATCCGCTCTTGCTTCAGATTCTCTCAGAGCAAGGTCCGTATCTTGTCTATCATTGAAGCTCTACTTTCTATCGTAATAGCCAGCTTATAATAGCATGCCACTTTTAAGAAAGAAACAGAGCTTAGTTTAGTGCACTTTGAGAATAAAGTGTGTTGTGAGAAAGAGTATTTCTCAAAATATGGGTGTTTTCTGGACCCACAACAACTAGTACATGCCACTTGGAGTACACATTATATAACATTGTATAGTATTTTATATTAGTTCTTGCAGAATTTAAAAATTCACATTCTTTAGGTAATACCAAGTGTTCTATTTGGATAAATAATCAACCCAAAGTCACACAATGTTTAAATTGCAGGAGTACCAATGGAATCAGTAACTTTCCCAACCCAAAGTCTATAACCTTTCCTCTGCTCCACTTCTATTTTTATTAAGGGCAAAACTGAGTAACAATGTCTTCATTCTTTGAAACTAAAGGCATAAAGTACTTAAGCTTTTAAAGTAGCTGAAATTGCTCTAAAGTAAGGAAAATACAGATCCTGTTAAACAGACTTACCCAACAATCATCATAATATATGTTTACCCAGTAGGTGCAGGTATTAGAATTCATGAGGGTCCTAAGAGAAACTTGAGATAGTGAAGAACAATCTTTTGAGATAAAATAGCATCACCATTGTCCTTATATGATACTAATCACCTTTCTTTAGAAACCACAAATCAAGGTAAATTAGATAAATTTTATAAGATACTCACAAAAATATTGTTGGTCCCCATTAAATATTTCAGTAACTGAGTATATTTTAAAACTTAGGGTTTTGGAGTGCGTAAGTGTTCTCATTGTTTTGGTCTATATATTATCATAGCCATTTGACCTGATGATTTTTGAATTAGTAATATATATATATATATATATTTACTTGCTATTGTGGTTTGGATCTGTAGTGTTCCCAAAAGCCTCATATGGTTAGATATTGTGAACTACCTTTGGATACTATGTGCTACAGGAGATGGGACCAGACCGAAGGGGGTGGAACACTGAGGCCTGGCCCAGAAGGTGAAGAAGGCTTGGCCCTGCTGTGTACAACTAGAAGGATTCTTCTGCCCTTCCACTCAGATTTGGCTTCCCTTAGGTCAGGGCAAGAACTCCGCTCTGGCCCACTTCCACAAAGCGTTTTCACTGATGTCAGGCACCTAGGAATGGACTGTGTGAGACCTTCTGAAAATGTGAGCTCAAACAAATCTTTCTTGTAGATTTTGGGGATTCTGCCTCATCGAGAAGAAAGTAAGTAACTTATTCTACACTTGCAGAAGTAAACTCCATATTATTTGAAAAAAACAACTTCAAAATTGAGGTTCAGCTTTTAACGGTATCTAATCATGAGAATACCATTAGTGATTCAGTTACAACATCAAAAAATATAGCACTCTCCTTCATTTTAATTCCAGGAAGAGTGATGAGTAATTGGACTACCTTACCACCAGTATGAACAGGGAGAGAACCTTGGCTACAGATTGGTCCTTACAAAATTGTAGAACTAGTTGGCTTTTCTTTGCCCACATGCAATGTTAATGGCCATTGTTACAAATTCACCGATTCGTGGCAATAAATGGGGCCCAAATGATACTAAGAGTTAAATATTTACAAAAAATTCCAATGTGACAGAATTATAATAAATAATTTCCATGGTTTAATATTATACCATCTAATAACACTGCAGGGTGACAACCATCAGCTAATAAGGTGAGGAGCATGAATTTTAACCCAAACGTTTATCCCCAAGAGTGTGTATGTTCACCTGGTCTGCTGCATTGATCACAAAGAGCCAGCCCCTTATTTTGCAAACAAATACATAGAAACAAACAATATTACATAACAGATTCAACATCAAAGCTGTACAGAGTTTATGTTGGTACCCAGCTAAACTGACTACGGGTTGTGCACAATTTTCTCTGTCCTCAGCTTGTGTTATAGCAGAGCTCATTGAGGTCTGTTATTGTTTCGACCTCCTGTATTTGATTACAGTAAGACACCTATGGAACCATATGCTGTTAAGAGGTGGGGCCTGGCTAGAAGGGGTGGAGCACTGGGGCTTGACCCAGAAGGAATAGATTGCTGGAACATGACCCGGAAATATATATGCTAGCTCTGCTCTTCTCTGCTTGCTTGGTTTCCTGTTCATCACACCGTGTACAGCTTTCCTTCCTGAAGGATCCCTGCATGGGCTCCCACCATTTCTAGCTCCCCATGAATGGACTGAGACTTTCTAAAACTGTGAGCTGAAATAAATCTTTTCTCTCTTAAGTTTTAGATGTTGGGTATTGTACCCCAGCAACAAAAACATAACTAAGACAGGGTCTCACATCGTCACAATGTGTTTTTCTTCTCCTTCCTCTGTATCTGGAACAATCCAGTCTTGCCTACCTGTGCTGGACTGAACAATTCCAGAGTCCACCGTTTGTCCAAGAAGATCGTACTGATTTAAGCGCGATCCATCTTCTGCTACAACCACTGAGCGCGCTGGCTCTCTGGTCCACTCGTAAACAACTTCTGCTCTTGTATAAGCATCTAGAAGGAAAGAGAGAAGCATTGTCAGTTTATTTTACTTCTTTGATTCTCCTAATTAGCTGATATGCTTTATCAAATTCACATTTCCTATCTTACGCTTCCAGAGGAAAAAGTGGGAACTGAAAGCCCGTGTTTCTTATTTTTACAGTATCGAAACACATATTTTTTTTCCTGATTCTTTCTCTTGCTTGTTCATCCAATAAATAATTCTTAGCATATACTGAGGGCAAATTTCTACACTGGGGACAGAGCAATGCACTGAATCAGCAAGATTACTGATATTAGGAAACTATGCTGTAACATTAGGGACGGTAATAGGTAAGCAAATAAATATATAAGTTCGTGCAATAAGTACAGTAAAGTCATATCCTAAAGGATAAAGGGATAGAAAATGAATGTGGGAAACAGCTGAGGTAGGGGGCTGAAGAATCTCTGAGAAGGAAGCATTTATGTAAATACATGATCAAAATGAGCAAAGAAGCCACTCAGAGTGATGAGGAAGAAGGCATCCAACAAGAAAACTAGCAGTGGCTCTTCTCTTCCAACTCAAAACTTGATTAGTTTGAGGAAGATCAATGTGCCTAGGATGAAGATCATGGAAACGGAAGAGAGATTAAACAGTGCAGGTCCATACGATGTCAAGTTACTCTTCGTAAGTGTAAAAAACAATGCTAGACGTGTTGCTACAATACCACTCATAAGGAAGCCTCAGGTTTTTTTTCTCTTTTTAAAAATGTGTTTTATTTTATAGGCATTTCCTCTCATTACGTTGAGGACACTAATGGTGGCGGTGAGAGATGTTATATACCTCTTCTCGATCGGGTTCTCCACGTCATTTTCAACCTAATCATCTCCCATATAAAGGTTTTGGTCATGCATCTGTAATCCATGCAGGTTACAGGAGAAAAGAACATAGTGTGAGAAAGTACAGGAAAGGAGAATCTATTCCTATTCTGTTGCTTTCCTGATTTCCCGTCACAGGACACTCCCTGCACATAGGCAGAGATGATAGTACATGTGTACCTGTGCTTCCATGCAGAGCAATCATAAGAATTTAAGGAATATCACATTATAAAATTTAAATTGTTTCCAGGCTGTTTGATGGTGTAGGAAGAGAGAGGAAGTATTATCTTATTGGAAGGACTTGACTAATTGGCCAAGGGCTGAATTTTCATTAGGCACAGTGGGCATAGTACCCAAAATATCTTAAGAAGGCAATGTGAATGTTTTAACATTTTTGTTAAATCAGAAGATAAATCAAATATAATCTACCTTGGATTATAGTCATCTTTATAGCAACTTGGTGATAAGATATAATTGGAATTTTCTTTTGGAGGGATGGCCCTCAATGGCAGAAATACCCAAGGCTTATGAAAGTCATAATGTATCCTTGCTTAACCCAACAATTACCCCTAGATGACAGGCATGTTAGGTGAGTCCAAATATGTGTTTGGACAAGAAGCTAAAATATTATGAATATGCAGTTATATTTTATATGAAAATGGGATGCTGGAAAAAGATACAGACCATGACCTTAGTCTATGGAAAAAAAAAAGAAAGAAAAAGCTTGTTAAAGTGATCATTTTGCTGTGTATTGACCAATGCAAAAATAATGTAGTCAGTGTTCTCTGAAGTTCTGTGGAGGTTTTATCAATGTCCCAGCATCATTTCTGGATCAATTTAAAATCAGAAACCTCTTTAAACAATTTTTCTAGAAATTTGAAGAAAATTAATTTAGCAGTTTACGATACAGATGAAAGTGACAAGTATTTTAGAATTTGTCTCTTTTGACTTTTCTACTTTTCCTTTTTAATTGTGGTTGTCCTCGTAGACTTAAAAAATCATATTTTCACACTGCATGTAAAGGAAAGATTGTATTTGCCAAGGTGGCATAAAATTTGGTTATTTTTTTTTTCTTAGAAGAAGCCAGAACCTAATATGTACTCATTTGTGTGACTTAAAATTTACAGGCAGCTACATTCGCTGAAATGTTTTTTTGTTCTTGGAAAGCTTTTCTCTTACCTAAGAAAGGATGCTGAACTTTGGTGGCATGGAAATGTCCAAAATTCATGTAGAGTCATCACATTTTATAGATGCTAAATGGAGCCACAGAATACTAAGTGACTTGTTTAAAGGTACATCATGAGGCAATGTAAAATCGAGATAACAATTTAGGACAGTATTTATTCTGCTTTAATGCTATTGATAAGATTTCTCTAGGCAAACACTGTACACTTTGCTCTTTAGCCAAGAAAGGATAGTTTGTAGTCATAATATTAATGGTGAAGCTAGTTTTCAATCTCCTGTTATTTCACAACAAGCTAAATTTTATGCTACCATATTTATGCTGCTGTTCCCTGTCATTTTACACCTGATCTCCTCAGTTACGGAAGACAAAAACGTGTCACCATCGACTAGTCATGTCAAATGATTTTGGTGTCTTAGTGTTTGCAACTTCTTAGAAATGCCATCAGGTATAAAAATGTGCCAACCAGCTACTTCAAATGCGACATCACTGAGGAGGTACCGATGACTCATTACTCATATCTGCCTGTGTAAGTCTTTCAAAACAAAGAGTAAACTCCCAGGATGAAAGTTGATGTCTTAGGATGGAGAAGACAGGTGGGTTAAGGCCAGAGAAAAGATGACAGTTCTATTGTTTTGGCAAATTTCAGTCGCTGGAATATAACTTTTCTGCAATTGTACTTGTTTTGAGACTTCAGCAAGAGGAGAAAAGAATTTTAAAAGTATTCAACCACTGAGTCAAAAAAATTAAGCTGTAGTCTCAATAAGTTTTATTATAGAGAAAAAAAGTTAAAGGACAAAAAGATATCGGCTAAGGATACGAGAGAAATGAGTGTACTGCTGCTTTGGATTCTATGGGCCTTTGTTTTTCCACTGTGTAGTGCAGCTGAACAAAATACACACTTTCCAAAGTTATACATTGTTCATAGCTCATTTAAATTTCTACTCATTCCTCTCTACTTGGTCTATAAGGCTCTTTTTTAAAAATCAGTTAAGAAGCAATCATTTATTCAGCTTTTTCTAGATCTGGCGCTTGTTTAGATCTTAATCCATAGCCTGAATCTCTTCTTTTGAAATCAAGGTTTATCGTGTGTTTTCCTCCACAGGCATTTAAAAGATTACAAATGTCTAAAGAGCGTCACCTTTGGTAACCGGACTTACGAACAGGTCTTTCTCCTTAACTGGCAGAAAGTGTAATTCAGCACCGACAGTTGGCATTGAGTGAAGGGCAGTAAAGGAAACATCTGCTTTGCCAAGTTATGTGCTGATCAACATGCAGCAGAGGATGCTTGGGATGCCTTGTCAACAGTCACTGCAGAGTGTCCCACCAAATTGTGGGAAGCTTCTCTTGCTCATTCTCCTGCCTGCCATTTGGGCAAGGTGCCTGCTCCAAATATTGGGACCAGGAACTTATGATTGCCTTTTCCTCAGTTTGATGTGTGTGATTAGGCCAGGTTAGAGAAAGTACTGAACAGCAAACGGTTCTACTGCTCTTTTCAACCCAAAGGCAGGTAGCGACAACCCGTTATCTTTCCCTCAGCTGCGGAGTACGACCACCTAAGCCTTCAATTCCACATCATATGCTGTTTCCCTTTAATCTCTCACAAATCTTATACCCTCCTTCCTGAAGCTTAAACACTGGGGGACATTTGAAACCTGATTACTGTAATCTTTATCCTTTCAACAAGTAATTAATTGCATCTCTACTTTGAAAACAATAATAACCCTCAAAATTGAGAAATCTTAAGAAAACAGATCCTGCTTTCATGAAGGTTGCAGCCCTTAGACAATAAGTCGTATTAAATAGTAAATAAAAATCAGTATTTTGCATTAAGTGACATAAAGTAAATATGCATCAGGATTAAGAAGACAAACAGGGTAGCTGAGGACGCAGCTCAGTGACAGAGCATTTGCCTCTGTTGTGCAAAGGGTTGAGTTCAGTCCCCAGTGCTGCAAAAGAAAAGAAGGAAAGAAAAAGGAAGAAAGGAAAAAATAAAGAAAAAAAACCTGATGAAGTCAACAGTGAAGGCTCTGGGAGACGATATTTATGAGAGGATGTGGGAAGATGGAAGAAAGCAGCTTACTGGGCACCACAGGAAACAGTAATCTATGCAGAGAAGAGAGCATGTTCAAAAGTACTCAGGAGGAAAAGAGCTTACAGATTTTTCCTGAACTTCTGTTTGCCCATGGAATAGACTATTAGTTTTCCATTCATAATTCATTTTCTCCTTCCTAAAAGACTGCCAATATTCTTCAGGTAGAAAGGATGAAAATGTTTTTTTTTTTCCAAAACTATTTTTTAAAATAGCATTGGCAATATAACACATATTCAATTAATGTATGAACAGATGCCTATTACAATTTTAGAAAGAGATTTGATTTTTCTGATGTAAGTACTGCTCTTTCATTGTCACTAATTACTACTCTTTTTGAAAGCAGATGCAATGGCTGAGTTTCTGTAGTCGTCATTTAATGGAAAAGAATATCTAAGAACATCTTAAGACAGCAGCTTTAAATTGCTGAACTAAGCACAAGTCAACAATCACCTACCTGTATCTTCTATGGCAATACAAATTCTTCTTTTCATCAGATATTTTTATTGAGGAAAAATCCTTGTTTAGATCAGACATGGGCAGTTTTAGTCACGATAGCAGGATGTTAGGAGTATTATCTCAGGAAAACTATGTTATGTTATTCTTGCCAACTATAAGGCTACATTGTGGTTAAATGAATTTAAAAATATACCTAGCATGCAAGTAATAATACATATTATCATGGTCACAGATGAAACTGGTATTCAAGGGAAAACATCATAGTAAGATAGACATTAAATGAGAAAAGGGTAGGGAGAAAGGAGGCATCCCGAAAGGCCTGTTTAGCCAACAGTTTTTGGGGTAGTTTATTCCTGAGTTTCAGTACCTAATGAGATTTATAAATAGAGTACACTGTCTCCATGGCAAGTGCTGCTAGGGGCATGATGGCCCTTTGCTTGCTGTCTTCCTACACTACCTCTATTTTTCTTCTATGAATCATATTTTCACCAAAATAGTTGCTCAGACTGCCTGTCTAGTGAGAACAGAAAACCGGGTAGGTAGCCTGGGAGTTGACTCAGTCCTCATGCGTAACTCCTCTGCAGGATACCAGGAATGTATTATTCCGACTGCTTTCAGGCACAAATGCTGGTCAGGAGCAGAAGGGTGACCAGAGAACCTGATTCCACTGTAATCATGGTTTCACCAATGTGCACTTGAATATTTTAAAACAGTAGAGACCCAGAAATTATCACAAAGGAAATTTATCTAGGATTCCATAAAAAGAATATATTCATAAACTCAATGGTACATGCTAATTGATCAAGAACATTTTTATATCTATAGGAAGTAAATTCCTTTATAAAAACCTTCATAAATTGTAGACTTGATTATTAAGAAACATCTACGTATTGTTCTTTGCTACCTACCAAAATTTTCATCCAATAAACTGAATTATTCTTCAGATCAAATAATGTCCGTAACAAAATATAAAATAAACATGATAATCTCTATTTATTTGTAGGAAAACATGATTGATGAGGCTACATGCTACATTATTTCACTCTTTTTTATGATTACAACTTTAATAAAGTTAGAAAATTTCCACTAACTATTTCAAATCATGTTTTCTGGTCAAGAAGATAAAGGATAAACCTTTTCCTAAGCTGATATTAAAAAGTGAGGCTAAGAATTATAACTTACAGGAAGCCTTGGTAGTATATGGCTATTTGAATTCACTAGCCGTTGTTGTATCTCTCTAACAGACATCACTGATTGGAGGTCTCCTGCTTCAAGTCTTAGGTCTCTTATAAGAATACAAAAAACAAATTTACTCACAGCTTCCAAATTTTAGTGGGCAGGCATGCGCATCCATAGGGAAATCCTCCAAATGCATTGGACATTCGGCTCTTACTGTCAGTCTTATTAATCAAGGAAAATACAGAACACAAAAAGGCTATAGATTAGAAACTTGCTGAAGATTAGAGTTCAGTGCTATTAAGTGTAGCAAATATATTAAGAGAAACATAAAATACAGAGCTATCCTATATTGTTAATAATCAAGGGATTCAAAATGAATTATTTAAAATGATGAGTGGATTTTCCTCAGTTTTTTTGCATGCCTTAAGGAAATAGGCAACAGGTTTTTTGTTGTTGTTGTTGTTGTTGTTGTTGTTGTTGTTTTGTTTTACAGTGGCAAAGCATTGCAAACCTTTTCCCAAACAAACACCATCCACCAATCTACCTGGCTGAGGAAGATATTTGGAGGATTAAACTAGACCGACACAGGTACATTTTTGCATGCTGAGGGGATGGATATGCCAATTACCCTGATTTGACCATCACACAATGTATACATGCATTGAAACATTAAGTTGAATGCCCTAAATCTACACAACTATCACATGCCAATCAAAACTAAAGCTATATATATATAAATTTATCCCTAGTTGAGAAAACATTCATAGCTAAGGAAGAGAATTCTCTTCTTCCAGTTGCAGCTGTCTCCTTCTCTCAAATGGCACCAAGTGCACAAAACAAAGAAGACACAGGTGACGAGGAGTGTGTCCTCAGGCTTTGAGAAAATGAGATCAATGTAAAGTCTCCCTGAGAAACTACATGTGACGGGTTATATTCCAGGCCCTTAGTGTCATTTACAAACCCACTGCTGATGTGAAGCCAGGAATCAGCTGCCCTTAGTCCCTGGGATGTTCTGGGAATGTGAATTCTATTCGTGTTTTTAGAAAATAATTATTGAGAAAAGAATTCACTGAAATATTTTTTCTCAATTTGTAGATCTATGAAAGAATTTATATTAATTTAATTTTTAAAATCACTCATAATTGAGTTTCTCAAAGATGTAGTAAGAGGATTTTGTAGGCAGTAAAACCAAGTGAGTAAAATACTGGTAAAAGCAGTAGGAAATCTATTTAGTGATTAAATTGCATTCTTAAACTATTAAATAAGTAAGAACATATCACAGTGGTGTGAAATTTAGAAGATGGACAATATAGGATAGATATTGATGAACTTTACATCCACCAGAGAACATTAATCAGTAAACTATTCAGTTCTTGACTATTAGGTCTAATATCTGGAGTGGATTTTGAAGCAGTTTTTCTTTCATTTTCAATTGGATATTTGTGTTTGCAAAGCTTGACATTTTAGCAGCTTTCACCAAATGCAAAATATATGACTCTATTCCCATGCTAAATACAACCCACAAAACTGAGATTTTTGCCTTTATTACCTTTTTTATATAAAGGAAAAATTAGACTGTCTGAATTATCCATTGTTGGCTAGATCTACAAAAACAACACAAGTCGTCTAGGGATGAAATATTGCTGCCCTTCTTGGATAATTCAAAATTACTCATAAACTAGGAAGATTTTCAAAAATATCTTTTCTTTAAAACATTTAAAACGTTTTTATATGTGCTTCCTTCGCTTAACCCTGTATGTTTCAGTCATTTACTAGATGATGAATTTTTCGTACACCTTAATAAATAAGAAGTTTGTGAACCAGAAACACACACATAGTTTTCAGTTTAAGCAAAATTTAAGCATACTTCGCTAACAATACTATTACCAAATTCATACATCTTCACCTAACAATTTCCCAATTTCCTCATTTCTTATAAGAATTTGGTAACTTGCCATATTTGTGGTGTCTGTTTCTTAATTTGTAGTAGAAAGTTTCTGGGATACACAAAATTAGATACTTTTAGAAAGTTAATTTAGACTTTACTGGATAGCAGGAATAGTTATAGTAGGGAGAGTAAGTTCACCCTATCTAATTAGAACATATTGGAGAACTATATTTTGCTGTGTGATAGTAACTAGGATATATACAATTTTAAGACTTTGTAATCATTTTAACACCGGCATAATTTCTCATCAAGTTATGATTTTATTGTATATTAAAAAACAAAAAAAAAATCAGGAAAAGCAATGCTCCCCCTGGTCCATCAGTTGGGTGCCTGTCTCTGAGGAGAAGAGAAAGAAGCAATAAGAATGCGTGCATGGCCATGCGAGCGGCCTTCTGCCTCATCGTGCACGCGGGTGTGTGGATGTCCGTGCGAGCAGCCTTACCTCATGGTGTACAGTAAAGTCCCATCCTCTGTGATCCGCAGCAGTTTGTTGGGCATGGTCATGTTATGGGCCACAGATTTCTTTCCATTATGAAAAAAGGTATCCGGAGTCCAGATCTTGCTTGCCATTAGGTTGTTCAGCCGGAGAACAGTCATAGGTCCTTTAAATTTTAACCTTTCATCCTTCCAGCTTTGGCGGAAAAACACATCTATGGTATATTCCTAGGTAATTTTAGATAACGGCAAAGAGTTCACTGCGATGTATTTTGCAATGCAAATATCTCACAGACAATGCGTGAGTTTTGTAATTTTTAAGCAAAATGTGACCTAGGTGATGTTCCAGAAGGAACTTGTGCAAGTATATGCATAATAACATCAGGCGAATCATTGGTTGGTGTAATAATTTCTTTTTAATTATCTATAATGCATGACATTTTGCTTGGATGCAAAGTTTAACACCTCCCCCTCTACACCAACATTGGAAGAACTAGAAGACAATTAAAAGACCAAACTCATGTTAGAAGTTATTACATAAAAAGTAGTTACATTAGATAATTCTTACCATAAAGACCATTTTGGGGGAGTCTCCCAGGGTCTTTGAAACCTAGATGAACCCAAGTCAAACATGGGTCTAATAGAGATGTGAAAAAAACTCATCTTTGTGGCTAAGTAAACATTTTTGCCACAGATTATATATATATATATATATATATATATATATATATATATATATATAGTTTTCCAAGTCTCCTACACAGGAAGCATATAAAAATAGGAATCCATTTCCACGAATAATTTGGATTCTTCCCATTTATTCTCCTAAAAATCAACATAGAACACATATGTGCATGTGTGTGTGTGTGCATGTGAATGGGTATGGATTGTGCATGTGTATAAGTCACATGAGAAATGTGTGAGCCTCATCATCATTCACAGCCAAGGAGTCTATTTACTTGAATAAACACAGCATTCCTTATGGCAGTACCCAGAGACAAACATCTGCTAATCTGAAAACAAGCAATGTGACTTTCCAGCTCTTCAAATAGAATAGGGTAATATTCATCTTCCTCTCAGTGCTTGCTACACTGCCACTACATTTGGAACTCAATGGTTTGAAATAAAGATTACCATATTCCCCATTAATATCAGCATGCTTGGAACCAGAAGGAAGGATGACTTGAAAACATCGTGCTATATTTCCTAATCCTCTAAGCTCTGAGAAATCTAAGGAGCAGTTGCTTTTTAAAAAATTTTATGCATGCCATGTTTAGGATATACAAAATAAAAGTCTGTCTTCAGGCATTTTGTACATGAGTTTAACTACTTATCCCTTTTGCAAGATTTAAGGAAGGAAGACTGAGTAAGGCCCAGTGACCACTCATGTATCTGGCACATGTTGGATATCACTGAGCTATGACCGATCAAGTGCCCGCAGGATTAGCGGATGGTCTACAATGCACCAGAGAAGAGGGCTAATTGCTCACTGGGAAAGAGGCAGGAAAGTGTTGCAAGCATGCTGCACTTCTGTTGAGGTAGGTGAGACAAGTTTCCTTGCTTGTGGGCTAGGTTTCTGTGTGTTTGGAAGCATCGGATGAAAGCCATTCTGCTATGTGATAGAAATTTCCTTGCCAGCGAGCATTTCTTAAACATCTGGTAAATTTAGCAGTGGGAGAAACTATTTAAATTGCACTGTTGTCAGAAAACTTGGGGAGGAGAATGATGGGAGTAGAATTGTGTTTTCTAAGAGGGGAGGAATGAGGAAAGAGACTATGAACTACACATGGAAGGGATACAGACCGGCAGTGTTTGTCAGGGCGACAGGGAGGATGGACCTAGTTTGGAAAAGACAAGTTCTCCTAAGCACATGTTACGTGAGTGTTATATCATGATGCTTCTGTTATTTAATAGCTAGCCACAAGCACCCTATTCTCCATTCAACTGACCTTATTTAGACTGGTTAAACAGGAGAGTGACAACAACTTAAGATTCCTAAAATACCTAAGCTGACCAGGATTTATATGAAGTTAACAATTTGATTCAGGGCTAAAGGAATGGATGTGTCAGTGGTTAAAGTGCTTGCCTAACAAGTGCTAAGTCAAGCACTAAGTACCCGAGTTCAAATCTCCGGCACCACATAGCTGGGTGTGGTGGCGCACGCCTGTAATCCCAGCACTCAGGAGGCTGAGACAGGAGGATTGCTGTGAGTCCAAGACAATCCTGGGCTCCATGGTGAGCTCAGGACCAGCCTGGACTACCCTGTCTCAAAAAAAAAAAAAAAATTCATTTGTTTGTTGTTCCAAGGAATTTTTGGAAGTATAATAAATATTAAAAATAAATTCATTATCATATCTTCTTTGACATGGGGTATCCCAAAGTCAATGATTCTGAACCCCTGAAATTCATGTGACAATATGTCAAAGTCCTGATTTTTACATGTTTATCATCAATAAGCTTATCATATTTACAACCAGTCTCCTTTGCCTGTGCTAATGGCAGACAATGTATGCCTCAGATTCATTTCAGACATTCTCCCTTCAAACACTGTACCATTCATCCCCATGCACGCAAGCACAGCAACATAAACTGCATGAATTTTACTTCCATGATTTTCCTCTGTTAGAAGTAGAAACAACATAAAATAAAAACAGAGATGGAGACTCTGCATGATTGTCATGAAATCAGTAAGTGGTTCCTACTGGCAGCTGTGTAATGTCACAGAATCCCCATGACAACTCACTACAATATATATTTTTAAATGAGCATCTGGACCAACCAAGGTGGACTAGACCTTCCTCTTCAAAACAGTGGAATAAGAAGGAGGGGGGCAGAGTTATAGTATTAGCAGTTATGTACATGAGTTCTAAACCTGCTGGCCATATATCTCAGATAATTATCCTGCTCTCACATAACCTCAGTTTCTTAATCTGTAAAGTGGAAACAGTTAAATTGAATAGTGTGATAGGTCAGTTCATAAACATGAATGACTCATAAAAATTCTGAAAACATAGAAAGCTTTTGGTAAATATTAGAAATACCACTTGTCACTCATTATTAACACAAATTTTACTCGATTTTCTTGCATCCGGGAATGAGAAAGTGCTAACTCTTTGAAAGTCTGATAGGGTGCAAAACCTGAGGGCAGAAAGAAGGTGTCATAAGCGAGCCAAACGGAAGCAGAATGAGGAAGGGAGACCTGCACAACACCGACGAGACGTAAATAGGTCAAGGTGTGCTGTTGAGTATGCTCACGTTCCAGCCCCCACCACACACAGGAAAAGTCTCCCGAGTTCCCCTCACACAAGTAGGTCTCTGAAGAGAGAATGTCAGCCTTGTTCTCAAGATCTGGGACAAAACATCCGCTATGTTCCTAAATAAATATTATATGGAAGTGTTATCGTTTGCACCATTCACTGCCATCTGTGTGCGCTTTGACTTAATACATTTTAAACACTGTGCAAAACACGGCTGTGTGATTGTGCTGCCTGGATATTTCTGTCCAGACCTAGTGCCCTGGGAATGTGCTGCTTGATGGCCAATTAATGGCCTTTTTTAAAAAGCTAAGAAGCTGCCCTAGTTTTGTTTTCTATTCTAGATGAAGTCAGATGCCTTGGGAGCCGTGGAGTCTGTAGGGATGGATGGTATGAGTGCTAGCTGCTAAGTTACCTAGTAGGTCACTTTCCTTCTCCAGAAAATGTGGATAAGAACAGTATTTAGTTAAAAGGTTTGTAGGAAGAAGTAGAAGAAATATGGTCTGTAAAGATTTAACGTGATACCTAACAAACTCTAAGCATCCAATAATGATTAATGCTATGGTTATTTTTATTAACTAGATATTTTATTAGTTCTTGCTTTAAAAACCTCAAAGCTTTTCCTGTTTTGAAAAACAGCTTTGACATTCTGTCTTCAAATTTTGATTGCCTCTAAAATATATTGCTTCTTTTTACCCATAATTCTCTCATGATATAGTTTAAAAGATTAATATTATGAAGGAAGGGGATCAGGTACAACTTCTGCAAGCCAATTACCCAATCAGATGTAAACCTCTGGCTAATGGGATCCTTTGACAGGAAAACCAAATGTTACCTGCTTCAGAATTTTGACAATAGGGAAAATGCTGGCTTTGAAACTGTGACATTCTAATATGATATCCGATCAAAATTTATATAAAAAAGTAGCTCATGATGACAACAGTTAGTGAGGAATCAAAACTCCCACTGTGTACCTTTCTTCTAAGACAAAAAAAAAAAAAAAAAAAAAAAAAACTACTGTTTCCTTAAGTTTCAATTAATCTGATCTAATACGGCCAAAGTAAGAAAAAAGATTTTAATCACAAATGGCTTCACTAGGGCATTGCTCCTTAAGAATGTATTTTGGACATTTCTTTTTGTATTTATTTTTTATTTTGGTGAAGTGCCATGCTAAGTGCTCTGAACAGAGGAAGTTATCAGGAAAAAAAAGAAATTGGTATTTATCAATTTCCCTTACTCTTTGTCTTCTTTCTCAAAAGGAACTCAGGAATGAGGGTTCAATTTATTGCGGCTCATAAAAAATTTAAATTTTTGATTCCAAACATATTGGCAAGTAAGTAGAAATTCAATGCTCATTCTAAACAACCCCGAATATAATGGGATCTGTAAAAGAGATGTGTCTTTATAGTTTGGCCATCACCTTGAGAGAATATGACAATTACTTATATAATAGATGGATTTTGCAAAGCAGTACTATATTTGTGGCCAAAGATAAATTGTATTTTATAGTCAATAAATGTGATTAGAATGCAAAAGAGAGAATTAATTTGTTATTGTAGCAATAAAAATGGCTTCATTAAGCATTTGAGTCCTGAGTTGGGCCTGTGTGCAAACAATATGCAGATGAGTGGAAAGAAGAAATTACAGGAGTCTAAACGGCATAAGAGTCAGAAGCAAAACCTATGATAGCTGTGTTGCACAGCATTGATAGTCATTTATTCACATTTTTATTAAAATTCATTAATAATCTTATGAGTATAGGCAGCTATAATAATATGAACAGGTGAGGAACTTTGAGCCTTACCACCTTCATGTAACTTGCCCAAGGTCACGATGCTGGTGGTAAGATTTGAATTTTGTCACCCTAAATCTTAGACCTAATCCCGCTAACCTCCAGGTTGTGTCACCTTGCTGCAAGTGTATGACTCAGGTAGTTAATATCATAAACAAGTGACAGAGAATTGCAAAATCATCTGCAATTATATTAAATAAAGGTAAAGGGTTGAATTTGATCTGAAAACTAAATAATTCTGTAAATTTTATTATGAATTACACTGAGCTACTTTGAAGTCAAGCGACTTTGATATTAACTACTAACAAAAAGGCACTCAAAACAATATTTTATTAATACATCTGAAATGTTCATAGTAGTTCATTTCCAATATATACAACATCTGCGAAGCACTATTGATTTATCAACTTCCATTAGATGGGATTGAAGTTCATGTCAACTTATTTGGGTTAGAGAAAGAAAGGACAGGTATGTATTCACCTTTTTTCACTTTTGATAATAATTTGATGAATGTTTATGACAGGGAAGCAGAACAATTTTCCACTAGTACATTTTCTTTTTAATATTTCTCTGACTCTGCTCAAGTATGCACTTAAATTTTATACACATGTCCATGTCATAGCCAAAAATAATAATTCAGGAATCACAGTATGAATGAATGTTGGGTACCAGTGCTGGTTGCTTGAAAATCCAGTATCATGAATCCACGTGGCCTGTGACTCAAAATGACAGTTAACTCACACTGTACAGCTTGCAGGACACAAGCTACCATCTCAGGGATGGGAGAAGAAGAAACTGCAGTAGTTGGTAGCCATATAAATAGGACTGGTTTGGAAATCAGACACCTATTTTTCTATTTTAAATTTGTACATATGTATAATATGATGTGATACTAATTATATTCACAACACACACAATGGTATAATGAAACCTTTTCAGGCTGACCATATAAACATAATTTATAAATAAAAAAAGAAACCAAAATGCAGTGTCACTTACCATATCATGATCGGAAACAGGTCCGAAACTCGTGACGAAGATGTCAGTCTTCACTTCGGTTACACGCTCTGATGAAGCAGGAAATTGGGCCAGTGAGTCTCGATCAACAGCCCTGATTAGATCTCACCACCACATACTCACGCCCAAATGGGAAATTTATTGGCTTTGATTAGTTATTTCTAAAATTGGTCCACTGTGTAGTCTTGATAATTTACTGCTTACACATGAAATTTCACAGTTAATATTTTCAATGGGGGATAGAACCTAAAAATGCCACTTTGGGAGGCAGACTCTCTGGAAGATTCAGCTGCTTCATAATAAATTCTTCAAGATTGCACCCTCTTGCCTAAGTAATGATATAAAATCATTTAACATCATAACAACAATATGTTAGCGTAGGAGTACTCCGTATGCGAGACAGATACCTCAGGTGAGTAGGTTACTCTTGAGAAGTACATACTATGCTTTTGCAAGCTCTCTTAACTCTTTAAGGTCTCAAGAGTATGCATTCTAAATGATTGCTTTCTTGTAGTAAATCATAACTGAATTATCTAAACTACTCCCTGGAAGAAAATATGACAACTAATGTAAGTATTTTCCACTTTGAGGATGAGGGGAACATATTATGGTACAGGGAAAGTTCATTTAATACATTTTGAGTGTGATTTTATTATACTGGCCTCTGATGGCATATATGTAAACCAATAAAATGTTCACTGTGGTTCTGTGATAACACAGACATTTCCAAAGCAACAGTCACTCACCAAGAAATAGAAAAATGTTGCTTGAGGAAAAGGAAACAATTTGTTGAAGAGTAAAAATGAAAAAGATGACAATGTAATTTTCACCTTAGCTCTGAGAAGTGCCAGTCACTCAAACAGCACATTTGCATCTGTGGCAAAAGACACTAAAACATGGTATTATATGTGCAATCATACATTCCTTCTGGGAAGGAAAAGCTGGCCTATGTCCTTCAGCAGTTGACTCATAAAAGTTGAAAAGATTTGGTTTAAAGTTCTTGTATGGAGATTATGCTATATGATACACATAACAAGTATCCCTGCTGATAAACCAATTTGGAATTAGAGATACTCCAATAATCAATCTGATGTCTATGTTTTTGGGAAATGCTTTGCCTCCAAAGTATTTAAATAATCCTCTTCACATGAGTTATTTGAGATTTACTCTTCACATTGGTTCACAACGAAAAAGTAGCCTTTGACAAAGATGAGAAAGTGATGATATCACAGCTGTCACGTGGCACAACGACTGAGCACACCTCCAGATGCAGTTCTCAACAGTCTCCGACAACTCACCTGCTCTTCTCCTAAGCACCTTTGGTGTTTGTCCCCTCTAGCGTTTTCTCCACATGGACACCTCTCGTGCTACCACAACACTCTCTCCACATATATTTTTACTATTCTCTGGTTTTCAGTCAAAACATGCCATTTACTAAGGTTTCATAACAAGCTGATGCTTTGTTAGAGTATCAGAGCATTTCGATTAAAAACAACAAAAAGAAAACCCGTGATACTTATTAACAACAGACGACATTATATTAAGGAAGCTCCAATTTGCCCCTTCCCTTTCAGGATCTTTGTAGTCCAAGCAAAGGAAACTTTTTTTGAATTCTTGTTGATAAATATATATATATATATATATATATATATATATATATATATATATATATATTCTCTTGCTGATATATATATATATATATATTTATATATTTTCTCTTGCTGATATATATATATATATATATATTCCCTTACTGAAAATGTTTTTGTATTATTTATAAAATAACTTTAATTAAATGTTTCAGAAAAGATATGATCAGGAGAAAGATATCTAAATGATCTTCCAAATGAGTTTTTAAAAAGTCAGATATTTCTGTTGTACTTTTAAATATATTCATTGACTTAACCTAACTGTTTCATAGCACGTTATAATCTCCAATTATAAAGTATAGAATATCTTAGGGAACTTTATGACATGCATGGAATTGAAATTCTGTCAGTTCTTTTTTTATTTTTTAAAGTGCATGTATATTTAAGGAATGCTAACTAATTCTGTCTAAATACTTGTACATGCTTGGCAACCTGAGGCAGCCCGCCCAAAAGACTTTTGTCCCCTTCTTTATTTTTTGAGCATGGGGACAGAACAATTTCTGCAGTTCAAGGAAAATCCTCAAGGTAAGAAATTTTCCAAAATTGGCCCATCACATGTTGTAGAAACAATGAATGTTGTATGATGTTGCAGGATAAAGTGCCCTGAGGAATTGAACTCCATTTTACTGAATGTGCAGATCGTTCCTTCTCCTTGTTTTTAGATTGTTGCTAAATGACCGTGTGACATAAACAACAGATAAGACAGCCTGGAAGCCTATTTATAAAATTATTGCACCAACCAAGGGGAACATGCATGAACATGAACCACAGTAAGTTTCGACACATTCTTGCCGTGTGTAAATGTTAATGACTCATGTAGATACTGGACATAAGTGGAATATCATTTACACAAATGAATGTAACTACATTTAAGTGTAATTATTTTTTACCTTTATCTATTCTTGCTATTAAATATATTTACCTTGCCAATTTACCATCTTCTTATATTTCATCTTCTATCTTACCCACCATTTGCCTCTGGGATTTTCCAAAGCTCTCCAATGCAATATTCAAAGACAAATGCTCCTATCCAGAGCCATAAATTATGAGTCTCTGAAATGATCCTCTGACCACAAACTCCACTCATCTATGCACCTTTTCTCCACATTTTATTGATATGTATACGTGCAAAATTCAAAGTATACAATGGAGTTAACCATTTTGTGCACATAGGTATCTTGTCAAGGTGACAAGGGCTTTCCCACTCTCCTTTGTCCCTCCCCCTACCTGCCCCGCCCTCCCTCCTCCCCCACCCTACTCCCCTCTCTGAGTTTCAGATTATTGGCCTCCGGCTTTTTCTCTGTCTCCTCCAAACATTAAAAAAAATCCGGGTTGCAGTGGAAGGGTGCTGGTTATGGAGCCAGCGCGTGGCCAAGGAGCAAGTGAATGGAGTGCTGATGGCATTAAGAAGAGCAAGGACCAGAGGCCCATGTGACACCCTATGTTGTGCCCCGGGGAGTAGGACAACTAGAAGAGGAGAACAGACATGCTCCGTACTTTCCCTTCTAATGTATACCCAAATAATTGAATTTATCATCAGCTAAGATCCGGCATGTCTATTGGGACAAAAGAGTTCCCACAGCTGGGCGACTCTGGGTGTTGCCTCTTCACATGAAGTTTACCATGAATGTTATGAAGCAAATTAATGTCTCTAAAAATTATGTTTGCAGTATATATAGTCAAACTTTTAATCTATGTTATCCAAAGTATTTGGAATTGCTACTCTAAAGCATACTTAGAAGTGCCGTTTGGGAAGGCTACTCTAAAACATGTGATTGGGTAAGTTTGATGCCTATAATAAATGTTTCTAGTGTACATTTTTAAAATTCAGAAATACATGTAAAAAAGAAAAATATCCTAAAATGCTACCATCCATGTAAGTCTACTTTCTATTCAAATCTACCCTCACTGATTACCCTCAGGTAGCGCCCACCGAGCCCAGTACAATTTCAATGACAAAGGACCAGTTCCTTTGATCATTGTTTTTTTGTTTTTGTTTTTGTTTTACAGCATACAAGAAATTCCCTAAACACTAAGTGAAGTCATTCTTCTTTAACACAGAAGCTTCCCATTTGAAGAGGGAAGGGTCAGGAGCATGGGCATTGTTGCAAATAAATTTCAGCCCAAGAGCAAACAACGTGGCACACTCTCTGTCATGGCAAAGAAATGGTGGTTGGAAATGAAAACCTCTTCTGGTCCCAGACTGGGCTTAAGTGGAAAATGTCCTCAAATATACGTACTTCAGTTAAGACTGAAGGACATTGCTGAGAATTCTTCCTTTTGCCAACTGCTGGGAAAACTGGGTCCCTTCGGTTCTCTCCCCTCAATGAAATCTCCACAGAGCTCTCCTTGTCATCTCTAGCCCTGCCTCTGACTTTCTATCTATCCCTCTACCTCAAGGAACATTTTATTTAATAATTTGCTCTCATACCAGGATGTATTGACTTAGTGCCAGATTCTGAGGTTTTATGAGAAACATCCAAAAGATACCGTTTCTATATAATAAGAAGCCAAGATATGTTATGCTTCTATGTATTCTATTTAAGAGGATATGCAACAGGAGTCAGGAAAATTTGATGAAGTTTAGGTAATACCACTACAAACCTGGCCAAAGCTAAACAACACTGAAACAACTGTGTAACTAGAGAAGCGTCTGAAAATAAAAATAAAAATAACTTGGGAAATGCATGCATAGCTCAGGGGTTAAAGCACTTACATAGAAAGTGCAAGACTCTGAGTTCGATTCCACAGCACCTGATAAATGGGGCATGGTGGCCCATGCCAATAAGGCCAGTACTTGGAAGGCTTGCACAAGAGAACTGAGGTGTGTTCAAGTCCAGCCTGGGCTACATAGTGAGTTTAGAACCAACTTGGATTATGTAGCTGAAAATCTGTCTCAATAAATAAATAGATAGATAAATAAATAAATAAATAAATAAATATACAGCTAACTAACTAGGATAGATGATATTCAAAGACCTAATTATTTAAAGAATGTTTTCAATTTATTTTCTTCTCAGAATCCTTTTATGCCCACTATAAATGAAAGTCATCTAATTTAAAAGTATAAATGTAGGTCGTGTGTGTTTGTGTGTGCATGTGTGCAAATTTTCAAGGGAAAATGATATAGTTATATAAAATAGGATCAGGATTTTTATAGTTATTATTATTAACATTGTAGTAAATATCACAAAATAATAAATTGTTGTAAGCAAAGTATTTGGTGGTAAATAAACTCATTCTTTAAACCAATACTTAATGTTAGCTTGTACACATATACATATATATATATATGTATATATATATATGTGTATACGTATATATACATATATATATGTGTGTATGTATGTATATATATATATATATATATATATATATATATATAAGTTTATGTATAGACAAGCACAAAAACCTAATTATAATTCTGACTGCTAGACAGTAGGTGTGTTTTACTAAGAATTTTGTATGATGTTGATATCCTGATGATCAATATTGAAATAACAGATGTTTCAAAGTGATAATTCAAAAGATGATTAGTATTGGAATATAAAAAGGATAATGAAAACAGTCAAGTAAGTAGTAAGTATATTGGATTAAGAGTCTAAGTGCTCAGATTTTTAAATGCTGATTTTCTTTAAGAACAAGCTGTGTGATTTTTAGGTACAATGCTTTAATCTCTCTGACTCTATCTTCTCACTTCCTGAATGCAGAAATAATACCTACACTATCAAATATATAGCAGTAGAGTGAGGGGTAGATAATATCATGGCACAAAAATACTTCAGAGGCATTTGTGGGGCACCTTCGCTTACAGATGTTTACACAGCACATCTCCGTCATAGTCATAAGATGCTTCTGTTCTGTAGCTTACTTCACAGTTTTGGAGAGGAAAACATATTCTAGATAGATTAGACATATAAATAGGTATAAACATATATAATTCATGTAGAGACACATACACACAAATTATAGGTCATTAAAAATGCTTTGAAGAATGTACTTTAAATAAACTGAGCACTTAAGTGCTCAACCCCGAGTTCAATTTCCCCGCACCACGTAGGCTGACACAGTGCAAAAAGAGGCTCCAGAAACATTGGAACCACATCTGAAGAGTCTCGCATATCTCCAAAGGCAGCTAACCTACATTCTAACGCAACAGGATGCCTTTGGGTTCTGCAGTAGCAGGTTCTAACTTGCAATTTAGGGAGACAGTGGATGCTGTGTGGATAGTGGACTGTAACAGTGACTGTAATAAAGAGGATAGAAGAGGGAATGGCCAGGGAAGAATCCTAGGTGACACAAACACCATGGAATTGGCCACTCACCCCACATCAAGGAAGTCTACTGCCTTCTCTAAACTACCATGCCTATCAATTCAGAGGCAGAAATGATATGGAGACTGCAGAGACTCACATTGGTCATTGTCCCGGTTACTTATTTATTGCTGAGACACATTACCTAACATCCACAACCTAAGGGAAGAAATATTTATTTCAGATCACAGTTTCAGAAAGTGTCAGTCCACTCATGGCCAGCTGACAATGGCAGAAAGAGTCTGGCAGAAGACAGATGCCCACGGCTTCGCAGCAAGCTTCCAGATCAGGGCAATCAGGGGTCTCCAGAAGAAGCTGGGGTAAGAGTTTCTATCCTCCTGATTACACACCTATAATCTAATCTACAAAATCCCTGCCCTCCTCCACACACCTAGAATCTGTGCCTCCAGGCCAAAGTCCAGATTCTTACAGCATACGAAATCCTTAATATCTAAATCCGTGAAGCTTTGGGGGAACATTAGAGGTCTAAACTGTCAGAGTCATCATAATAAGATATATATAAAAATTCTAATTTAAAAAGTCCCTCCTTGAAAATTAATCAAAAACATCTTGAACTCACATATAGAAGCTAACATATACTCCAGGATCAGGCAACGTTCTAGCTCCAAGCTCATCTTCTTGGATCAACAATTTGCTCTGGGTCTTTCATTGCTATTCTCTTAATGCCTTAGAAAAATTGGCCACTTTCCCTTAGTTGATATGTAAACTACTTCATTTTGAATATTTTTAGCTTCTAAATCTGGATAATTGGTAGAAAGTCAAGTTTCAAGATATTTAACCAATTCCAGACCTCTTGAGTTTTTGGAATCCAAGAATTCAGATGATACAAGCATCTCCAAGGAAGAAAGGTCAGTTTTGTGACATCAGATATGTATTCCATTTCCCCTGAGAAATTCCCTTCTTCCTTCCTCACGTTGTGAGTATTCTTTGTTGACAGAGGGTTAATCTTAAAGGAAAATGATACCGTTGGAGTAATTTGTGGGGTTATTTTTGGTTTATTTAATGTGCATGAATCTTTACCTAAATTATACAACATATTATAGCCTTGAAATATTATATATTCTGTTGTGGTAGTTTAGTTATGTGAATATGTGACAATCTTGGAGGAATATCCTATAACCTCGGGCTGTGATTTCTATTAATTTTCACAAAAATGACATTCTGTGATGACTAACATGAGACACTCATCTCTAAAGTACTACATTATTTTTCAAATACAGAATTCAGATTCTGTTCTTAAAAAATAGTAGAAAATTCTTTTCAAAGCTCCTGTACTGGTACTAGAATCAGAATAGGAAGCGAAAGAGTAGCTATACAAGAAGCAAGCTAGGATCCTTTAGGAGGACCGGCTTTTATACCTACACTGTTGTCTCAGAAGCTACATCTTATCACAGGAAATTCTTGGCATAGATCAGGAAGATTTTGTTTTTCTTTTGAGGCAGGCGTTTGCTATGTAGTGTAGGCTGTTCCTGACTGACTTCACCACATACACCAAGCTGTCCTCAAACTCATGGCAAACTTGCCTCAGCTTCTGGGATTACAGTATTGCACCACCACGTGAGGTTAATTTTTATGTGGTGTTGGTGAACCTAACTGAGGGCTTTGTACATGCTAGGCAAGCATTCTCGCTGCTGAACCATACCCCTAATCCCAGGAACATGATTTTTACACAATAAGAAAGGCGAAAACAGAAAGTTGTGTAAATGTACTAGAACATTCCTTTGAAATACTTGTCCTGGATTCATTAGACAAGCTGGATTTATGATCTCATCAGAGATTTTAGCCAGTACAGGTAGAAAGGTGCTTTCTGTTCGTTTTTAAAGTTCCTCTTGAGCTTTTGGTAGCTGTCCTTCCTCTGGAATTTAACTGAGTTATGTAATGTCTAGATATAGTAGTTCTGTGAAAATGGGTAGAATTTGCCAAATTTTGAGCATCTGTTCCATATCTTGCATTAAAAGAACCAGATAAAACTACATAGATTAAAATGTAGGATCCCAAAAGCAGACCTTCAAAATACAACACTAAAGGCCATCCTCCTCCTCCCTCACCCCAAATGAATGTGAAAACAACAAGAGAAAGGGATTGGATAGCCTGAACTTTATTTTTTCATCAGATTCTTTTGATTTTTTATATAACACTGGAACAGAAGTATTTTACTCTCTTTTTAAAATCCTGACTAGTTACTTTAAATACAGTTTTGTATTGAAACATTAGTTAAACGTGAATTCAGTTTCTTCTCCCATCTCAATACCGTATGTGATGCAAAATAATAAAGTTTTTCCTGAATTGCAGAAATCTAATAAACTGGACATAACTAGAATCTGATTTTTAAAAAGGTCTAAACTGTTCTTTTTCCTGACCTATATGCTTTACCAAGTTGCAGGAAATTTCATTTTAAAAACCTACTTTTTTCAACAAATACTTAATTTTTATTTTTAAATATTTTACTTCGAGAAATACAACCCAAGATAAAATTTTAACCCCTAATAAGCCAATACTATTTTGCTTTCAGTAGAGAATTTGAGGAGTTTTGGAGTTCTTTCATCATAAAACTGAGGACTCTTGCAATAATTGAGCTAACGACTACACCAAAAAATTTATGAGGACACAAATAATCAAAGATTATGAGTATTATAATGATAAAGAGAAAGTCTGCTTGAAGGCATAACTTGTTTTTTACATAAAGCTGAAATACCTTGAAAGGAAACTCCAGTTGCAATTGTTGTACTGGATGCTTTCAATTAATCGCTTAGATTTCAGTCAGTCTAAGCAATCTTTCAATTAATTGTCTAGATTTCCTTAGGCAAAAATCTGACAGAAGAACAAAGCATAACAGAACTGCCAAAACCAAAACATTTCAATATATAATGCTTATAGTACAAAAGACAGAAACAGACACCGTTAAGCGTGTAACAGGGATAGCCTAGTCTCTGCACAGAATCCTGTTTACCAATCTACCTAGTTACCCCTCCACCCATTCATCTGAAATTATCACATTGGCCACACATACTCATCTAGCTTTCGTTAGCCATATTTACTTACGTGCCTTGATAATAAAATCTTTGAGAGGCTTCCATCACTCATCACTGTACACATTAGTTACTGAAAGGAAGTTCCAGGCTGAATTTAGAAACTATAGCCATGTTTCTGTGACTACCTAGTACAGTGGAGGAGAGGGTAAAAAATTTTCTTGTAACCCCTTCCAAATTTGCCTCAATCAAGATTTAATTCCTTCAACTCTCTGCTATTTGTGTTTCTGTTAAAAATGGATTTTGCCCTGATTTGATTTTAAGGAAGTGAAATGAGTTTATTTATAGAAGAAAATGTCATTTGAAAGCTGGATGGTTGAGACTCAGTCTTTGGACAGGTAGCGAGAGAAACATTCAGTTTAATGACATGACATGGACAATATACTGCGTTGCCGTGGAGTCCGGGGGATTTTGGTATATTGCAAAGTGCAGCTTGGTATGTATGGGAGGCCAGAGGAGACGGGAAGGCTCTCACTAGAAGAGTATTGTTCATCCTTAAAGACCTGAAATCCTCCTTCAGAACTAGCTTTTGAGTCTCTGCATGTGGATTTAGTTTTCCTACTTACGGAGTTTGGGAAGGACCAATATGAAAGTGAATCAGATTTCACCCAGATGGGTGGTTTCTTGGGAGCATTATTTAATGTCTTACAAAGTTAGGATGCCCAGGCTTCCTAGTTTATTATAGTCACAGGCAATTAGTAGAAAACCCAGAAAGATAAAAAGACTCAGTCGTCTTTCAATTCGGTCGTAACTGAAAGCAGAATCTTACCTATCCAAGTGAGCCTTGCACCGGCCCATCCTCCAGGCATCCCAGCCTCTCCTTGGTACATCCTTGGTACATCCTGCCTTCCACCCTTCTGCTCCCCTAACACTCTCCGTATCCTCTATCTTTCTCTTGTGCTTGCTGTGATTTTTGACTTTTTCCATCTTCCCACTCACTCTTACCTTTCTGTCTCCAACTATATTAGACTATATTATTTTTAAGCAGCCATTTAACAATGTTTTTCAGTGTGTAACTGCAGGAAACAGTGGCCCTTTACACCTTCGCACCCAAGAAAGTCATTATAAATAAGAATGAATTAAACAATTATTCACAATTTTGATTTGAACCTTCTGGCTCCTGATAACTTTAGTTCAAGTTTACTTGAGGCTTGTGTTTGATTTATTTTACACTCAAAATATGAACATGGCTGACTATGTTTCTCATATCCTTGAGCAAAGTGTGTTAGATACTCAGAATTCCACATATTTTAACCTATTTTGCTTCCTATATTTAAAGACACCCCTTCCAGGATTCCTCTCTTTATGTTGTTTCAGGATTTCTCTTGGCTTCAAAAAATAGCCTTTTGGAATAGCGTTATGATATCTGTAAATTAATGTCTATCATCTGAATCAACCAATTTACACACTTTGTTTCCTTATTAGTGGGCCAAATGTATTCCTCTCCAAAGACTCATTCTCTACCTTCTGAAGAAATGTGAGTTTCAAGAAGAAATCATCATGATGAATTTGCACGTTCAAGAATTGCTTATCTTTCTCTCAAGTCTGAGCTTACCACCTTTCTCTATTTTCTGAGAATATTCAGAACAAAATATCCTTGCCTTTGCTGAATATTGTTGATTAAATCAATTTCTGTCATGTAAAGACAGTGGGGCCCTTTCTCTTATGGGAAGGTACTATCCTTGTTGGAATCACAAATTTAGTAAGATGAAACTTTTACCTTCTTAAGAGCTCATAAATCTTTCAAGTATTTCCTCTACATATTCTTTTTTTTCCTTAAAGCAAATGACTTCAATTAAAAAATAAAATGGAGGGCCTATTTTGCAAAAAGGATTTGCTGAAATCCAGGTCACATTTAAATTACCAAAATCTCACGAAAACCTCAAATAATCCTAAAGAAAAAAATAAGATAGTTTTGATTTACACCGGCCAGCAATTAATGACACTAACCTTTGTCTCTAATTCTATGGTTGAATAATTACATTTTTAAGAACTCTTAAAATTATATTTGGTATGTAAACTGTAGTTCTCTAGTGACAAAGTTTCTCAAAATGGACTTAAATATTCATAATTCTCTTTAATAAATATATACCATTGTATCACTTAAGGATGAGCCATACACTATTGAAATATATAAAAATGAAATTTAGCTAATATTAACGCTTTTAACAATCTCAAATGCATATCATTTAGTTTTAGAAAAATACGTAAAATAGAAATAGAAGAATAATTTTAAGGTACTGTTACATTTATTTTAATATCCATAGCATTCTCTAAGTCATTGTTTCAAGAAATGAGAAATATTAAAGTCCAAAAACAGAAAGTCCTTGGTAAAGACTAAGGCCCATCCATTTTTAAAAAAGAGTTTTCCCAAGACCTTGACTTCTCTACTACTAGAGTTCATTATATGAATTTTAAAGTAAAAAGAAAGCACTATGTCTTTGTTTGGTCAACTGCTATTTCTGCTCTTCAGCTCACATGTTTTTGTCATTTTCAGAGATTAAATGAATAATAAAAAGATTAAAGTAGTGAAGTTGAAGATGAATCAATGTAGTTATTTCTATTTAAAAAAAAAACTTTCGCTGTCTCAACTACCAAAAATCACCTTTTCAATCTATTCTTTGTCTAGTCTCTACTACCACAACTTCCGTGGCTGTCCATGGTCTAGACATGCATCTAAGGATTAGTTTAAATGCATACTGCTTAGCCTATTTGAATGAAGAGTTACAATGAACATTTATTAAAGAGTTAGTGCAACTACATGAGAATTAGCAGTTATAGCTTTTTACTGAATAACAATACTACTTCACAGCTAATCTTTACAGAAGTGTGTGGTATGTTAACATGGATATGTGTACGTAAAATGCACAAACAAATTGAAAACTTCATACAAAAGTTTCAGAGGGTATTTGTATATACTCACATTAAAATATTAAATAGAATTTCCTCAAGTTAGATACAGAGCAAGTTGTTAGATCTTACAATATTCTGCTAATTTTACAGAGAAGGATGTTGTGGGGAGAGGATATTCATGAGAAAAGAATTAAGTACATTTTTAAATCAGAACTTTCAAAAGTCCTTCTTTTTAAAGGGTGCAGCAATAACCTGGTTGCTTCCTCTTGTGTGCATCCCTTTGCTATGTTCAGTCTCTGTAATTTGCCTCCAATTCTATAAATCGAGAGCATCCTTCCTGGAACTAATCGAAATGTACACAGAGATTAATATATCCTGGGCACAATTATGCCCTTTTATGACTCTTCTATTTCAATGCAAAGGTCTTTGCTTCCTTTCCCAATTTCTTAATTTCTTTTTTTCTCTTACCTTCCTCCTTCCTTCCTTCTTTTATTTATTTATTTTTATGAGTCTGTGTCTTCCTCTGTTCCTCAGGCTGCTTTAAACTTGAATTACTTGCTCAGACTCCAGAGTAGGTGGGATTAATGTCATATGTCCCTGTTCCCAGCAACTTTAGAATTATTTTTTTTAAATAAGAATTTAAATGGAAGCAAAATAGGGGTAAAAGCTGAAGAAATTTGTATAACATATCCTAAGTAAATATTTGAAATTGATGAGAAAGGGCACCTGCACAGACCTTTTATATATATCTGCATTGTGACTTTGGCAGGCAGTTGCTCTCAGACCAGTGGGACACTGAAGACCTTTGGCCCTTGACACACTGTCATGTGATTACATTATGCCAAGGGTTTTTTTAAAGGACTCAAACTCCATGCTACTCTTCAGTTGTAAAATTAGAGTTTAAATTCTTCTATTACTAGTCTTTGCTTCTATGTGTTAAGTGGAGATGAGTTTGTGGATATGGTCATTTTAGTTACTATGTAAATATTGCTACTAAGTAGTTTATGAAAGTGCTTTGGAGAAAGTGCAATATCAGCTATATTGTGAATCACAGGTCCTTGTGTTAGCTTTGGACAGAGATTTATTTCCTTGCTTCCCTTGTTTTACTCCAAGCTCACTATTTTAATCTGGTTTTATTTGACTTTGCTCAACTAGATTGAATAGTTTTATTATTTTATTGAAGGATTATTCAAGTATGTATCTTCTAGAACTCTTTAATCTTGTTGTTACATATACTTATATATAGTATTGAGTTCTATTTTCTTTCTAAGCAGTAATTAATCATTACAATAAATTAATATGCCAGAAAAAATAAAATTTGCTTAAAAAGTTACAATTTGTGGTAAAAGTAAAGAGCTATCTATCTTATTCACCTAAGATCATAGAGGTCGTGTTAATATCAATACAAAAATGGTGTTATACATAATATTACAAAACAAATGTTTAAAGCTACAGAAGCAGAGGTACCTTATTTGAACACAATGTAGACACAGCAGTGCCAGGTAAATTTGGAGCAGTCTGCAAAGGGGAATAGTATTTTCATTTTCCCTCTTGTTATCAAATTATTAGATAGAAAATACTGTTTGTATAACAAATGTGGCATCTCGGTTGCATTATTATAGGAAGGTCGTGTTGATCTTTTATCATTCGTGTAGTGCACAGAACTCCTGTCCAAAGTTGAGTTAGGATTGAGCAATCTATTTAAAAATAATTTTTAAATTATTACCACGGTTCTCATTAATTTACCATTGAAAGGAAAACCAAGGCTATAGTGATACAGATTTACTATTAGTCTAAAACAAAAAGACAATAATGTTACTCACCTCCTAATCCTGGTCTCAGGCGATTGTCATAACCATCTAGAAGTCGATCCAGAATTCTAGTGAAGACAGTGGTATTATCTTTAAGTTCATCTTGTAATGAAGTCTGTCCACAGCTGAAAAGAAATCAAAAAGAGAAGCAATGACGACAGGGTACATTTCTACTAAAACTCTTTCCAATTAAAAACTTTCCCAATGTTCCTACTTTCCTTTCTGTTGAGTCTTTCAAAAATTCTTCCGATAAGTTAAAAAAATCTTATTTTATCGCCTGACACTTTCTGATATTTTTTCTTCATTGATGATAAGCTCTTTATTCTAATGTTTCTTAAAAATATAGAAATTATCAGAAATGAGGATCTTTTCCTTTTTGAATTCTCAACAATTATATAAAATGGCCTAGATTCTCCGAACAAGCTAAAATGTTAACACAAGTTAACAAAACAACTAGGGAACTTAATCTCATTAAAAAATATGTTTCTTTCTACATCTATGTGAATTACAAAGATAATGCATAGCGTGAGGTTTCATTTTACATGGAGAAAAGATGAAATTTCACTTACAAATATCCATCCCTTCACTTATGGTATCCTTTAAAAATATTGACATGAGAACCATAGATGATACGTATTTCTAGGTTAATTTTTTATCAATGTGCACTTGTCCTCTCCCCTTAAGATTTGTTACTCAGTTTTTAATTTGATCTATTCAAATCACTAGCTAGTGGATTATTATGATCTCTGGATTTAGACAATATAGAATCTTTGGGGGAAATTCAAGGTCAGTACTCTTACTTTATGGCTTACTAACCTGAAGCACAGTTTTAGTGTCTTAAGAATACACAGTTACTTATGAGAAAAACTTGAACTAGAACTCAGAATTTTTAAAATTAGGCTAAAACTTAATTTTTATTTTTATACATAGAGGTATGTTTCCCTACTCTACTGTTTGAGGATGTTAATGGTATCTCTTACCAACAATATTAATGTTTGATTTTTAATCATATAGTGACTACAATTCCAATATTCTTTCTGATCAGTCATATTTGTATATATGCTGCTTGAATCATTTTTTATGTAATGATTAGCATAACACATCTAAAATCACTTGAAGGAAGCATCTTTTTAAACCTTAGGATGGCTCACACTAGCTAATAAATTTCAGTGATAGCTTTGACCTTGAGTAAAAGATAAATGAAGAGGGGTTATAAGTCAAGAAGCAACATCTAACATATATCATATTTTAAATTTAATACATTTTTGAATCATTATTGTGTGTTTATATTGCTGGTAAACATAAAAAAGTAACTTTTAAAACAAAAATTAACTTTTTGAAAGGGGCAAGGTGTAATGACAGTATCATTTTAAAATAAACACTGTTTTTCAGTAATTAATCTTGTATTGGTAGAAAATGCAAAGGACATCTTTCTGATAAAGTTTTAATTTAATAAAGTTATTGTAACATGACATTAAATTTATAAAGTGTATTCCTGTGAGACATTGTTTTGATTCTTCTAAATTCAATATTAATGCCATGCAGACTGAAGGCTTATACTTCTTTAGCAAAATTAAACATATTGCTGTTTTTCTGAAATCAAATTTTCAGTGAGTTCTGTATCTTCCAGTATGTCTCATGGCAGATGACAGCAGAAAGGCAGAAATAGTTTTCTGAATGTAATTATTTATTTAAAAAAAAAAACTCATTGTCACAAAACCAACTGCCATGCATGCATCTTTCAAGGATCTTGGAAGGTCACCATGATGAAGAAGGAAAAGAAATCCTAGCACACCTTAAGTTGTGACAAGCCTGCGGTAGAAAACTTCAGGGAAGAATGCCACAGTATAGGGAGGGGAGAAAGGATGAGGAGGGTGACATGACAGAGGACATTCAGATTGTTTACACAGTCCTGAGAATATGGGCTTTCTATCATTTTACCTGGGTTCTCTGTATTTTTAAAGCTTATGTAAAATTCCAGAAATGGCTTTCTCTCTGGTTTTGTCCTACAGACGTTGCTGTTAACAATAGTCATAAGAGATAGTAATATCGAGAGAGAAACCCCTTCCCCAAGTAGACTAGTTCTACAGCCGATTTGGAATGAAAACCTTTTATTTATGTGATTTTCTAATCAAATTCTTTCTCTTTGCTTCTAATTTACTAGGTCAAATTGTAACTGCCAGAGAGGAAACTGATTGAAAAGATCAATATTATTTATTTGGTGAGGGACACTCAGATCAGTGAAGTGTTTCCTAAACTAAATTATGTATTTTGTGGAGAAATGTCAGTTATAGTACCTGAATTTTATTCCATATAAATCACTATATAATAAAACACTGTGCACTAACTCCATCTACAGGTCATTACAATAGTAACACTTGATATAAATTTTCAAAAGCAATGAAAATCATCTATCTCCTGAAATTAAAATTATTTGAAAATAGAAAATATTCTATTTATCTGGTAGTCAGTGTTTACCATGTACAATAAAAAAACAGGCAACCTCTCAATTAATAAAAAAAAATCTATCCTTCTTTGCTAATATTGATTTCCAGGATATTCCACCTCTGTAATTTATAAAGATTCACCATTATACTTGAAAAACCTCAAATTTTTATAACATTTCTCATACTTCCATTATGGACCATAGAAATAGCCTATACAAGAAATGTTAAATACAGAAAATATTAAATATGTGGTCGTATAATTGCCACTATAGCATCTTACAATTTTTATTGGATCATTAGAAAATAAATATGGTGAAGCATTAAATTTTTCAAATAACTTGTCTGTTAGGCTAAACTAGAGAAGTTTAATTTTACTTAATGCTTTTTAAATATTTGTTGAGTATATTCCCCACTCTTGGTTATATAAAAGTGATCTAAGGCATCATATGAACGTGCACTTACGACCTTTAAATTGCACATATATTTTTGAACTTTCCACTTCTTTGTACTCACAAATTACTCTATGATCTTTACAATTGGCTAGACGTTTTCTTGTTGGTGAATCAGCTTGCAAGGCGTGAAGGCAATAACTGGGATAACTTTTTCCATGAATCAGGAAACTGCATTTTTTTTCCCTTTACAACTGATCAGTGAAAAGTTCAATTTAAGACGTAAATGTTGAGCTATTACATTTCCTCACGAAGGCTTGCTAATTGTATTCTGACTAACAAGCAAATAAGATGATTTATTTTTTCTATTTCTCTTCTTTATTCTTGGTGAAATGTTATCTCAGATAAGTTTTTTGAATTCCCTTAGTCATGAACTCATCAGTGAACAATTTTCTTCCCTCTGATGGAATAAATGAAAAGTTACATATATTCACATGCAGATTTAAAATAAAGTTTCCCCACCTTCTTCCAGTAAATGTGCTCAGAAGGAGGGTCCAGGCCCACAGATAGTCAGAGAAACCCGGACTTTTCTTCATGGCGGTCTTGAGCAGCTGGAAAGTAGAATAAGTAGAGATCAATGTGTCTTGTAGAAACATCAGGTTATAAGCACTAGGGCTGACTGAGGCAGTTCAGATGGATGCTTTGAAGTCAGGAAATGACCTCACTGGAATATGACACCTCATTGGAAGCAAAGGAAACCTGGACTGTCCATTCTCCACTTTCCCTTCCACTTTTCCATTGAGAAATATATCCATATCTTAATTTCTCCTGTAAAAGAATACATATTGAAATGCATTCAGGTGAAAGTACAGCTCCACATAATGAGTGGGAGTTGCTTTTCTCTGGGTTTTCTATTTTCATTAGTGTTTGATTTGTTCTGGTCTTGTTCATTATCTTTTTAAAAATTGACCTTTTTGACTTGATTCCCCACCGCTGAACTCTGCATTGAAATTTTTAACCTGCTGTCTGCACTAAAGAGAATACACTTGGGGGTGGGATACGGTCGGTTAACAGTCTCTGTTGGCGAAATTCATCTCTCGATTCTGGGTGTACCTTGTTTTCAAAAGCAACTGAATTTATCTTGTTATAAAGACCATCGGAAACACACTGTTGAATGCCAAAGTCGTGCTTGTATTCTGTGCCTATGATTGCCTTGTTAAATATGCTCACTAATGCTTCTGTGAGGCTGAAGAACATACTTGATAGTCAAGCCATGTGCTGAGCGCTCTTTCTTTTGCACACACACACACACACACACATGCACGCACACGCACACAAATGCACACAAACATGCCCTCTCTAAGTCTGTCTTTTAAGCCCTCTCTAAGTCTGCCAGGTTGCTGCTAGAAAATGCTACATTTCAAAACAGATGGAAACTGGAGTGCTTTGCTTTGCATGAAAAAGAAGCTCTTTTTCCCCCTCTTAGGTAAAGTGCAATCAATCACAATCTGATTGTTGAATTTGGACTTGGTGGGACGCTGGAGGACTGGAGAAGTGCAGAAAGCGAACAGACTTAAATGTGCACATAACCTATTTGTAATATCAGCTGTTGAAATTCAGTCCACTAAATTTTATTTGAACGCACTGTAATTAATTCCAGTCAGTCTATGAGAAATGTCAAGAATATTTGTTAGCACTTCTCTGAATCTATACTCCATAGGATGGGTACTGATTAACGGACTGCAAGTCGTTTAAAAACATATTTTAAACACCCTATAATTTAATGTGTTACGCTTTAAACATATGTACAAAATGCTTTCCACACTGTCAAGGATCATCTTAAATCAGTAAAAACCATTCGCGACAGGCATGTAGGCAATGAAACATAATTAATGTATTTAGAATGAAAGGGTGTAGAGATGAGAACTCTGAGCCTTTCAGAGCTTTTATTTAATTTAGTGACTGGTTTGACACAGATGAGTAGAAGATGACAAGAGATAAATATCTTTATGCAGAAACACTGCTTCTCAATGGCACCATTACCGTTTACCCTCCCATTAATCTTTAACATCTGTTATAAAGGGGAAAAAGACTTCTCCTTAGCCCTATCGATTCTCATTGATCTTCATAAAAAGAGGAAATTTCTTAAGGAGTAAACAAAACAAACAATACCTCAAGGCTAGAGCCACAGCCTTTGACCCTCCTTTGGTATTTTAAAAAGAGAAAAACAAACCTATCATGGCACTTCGGTTGTTGAGCAAGAAAGTTTCTTGCAAATACAAACATAACAGTTTAAAGGAAACACTGAGCTGCTCCTAACCCCTTCCACCTTCAGTCTCCCATCCAGGCACACGCACTCCCAGCACCCCCAGCCCCTGCCTGCCACCCACACCAAATCATAAGTTGACTTTTGCATGTTCGGCATGGGAGAGACCCCTGCACCAGAGGGCACTTCAGCAGCTTCCACAGAAGAGGAGAAAAGAGGCATTTTGTAAGCTAAGACGAGATGGTCCCTTCCCTCGGATGGAGAAGGGAGACAGGTTTTCTGTCCCAGAGTCTTAACTTTAGAAGATTGCCCCCAACGCCCCTCCCAAACTCCCCCAGTTCCCCTGTCAGAGAGAGAGAGAGAGAGAGAGAGAGAGAGAGAGAGAGAGAGAGAGAGAGAGAACCAAGACAACATGTCATCACCCACCGCGCGGAATACATCCAAATATGCCTAAGAAAGGAGGAAAGGAGAGAGACCAAGAAAATCATGCTCCTAGATCACTGCAGTTTTCACCGTGAAAGATGAAAAAAAGATCCGTTGCTTCTACCTGCTGTGGGATCGGGCTCCTGTCCTGCCCCCTGTTTCTCCCTTCCCTCCCTCTCGGCGATTACATGCCCGTCTCAACAGCCAGCCAAAGCCACGTTCAAAGCGCCGTGTGTCGCGGTCCGAAGCCGCACTCACCTCGGGCCCCCTCTGGGCACCGGATCGCTCCAGACCGGGGAAAAGTCTGCCAGAGCGAATCGTGAGGAGCCGGGAGCCAGCGCGAGCCTGCGCGTCCGGGCGGGCGCGCCGGGAGCGGAGGGGCGCCCCAGCCCTGCCTCGCACCCCCTCGGTCTGAGCCATCATGGACTCTGGGTGCTCCCTCGCCGCCGCGGCTTTCACACGCGAATTCGCCTCCCGGTACCCACTCTGCGGCTACACAACAAAAGATCTCTCTTTACCGAGACAGTAGTAATACGTCCCAGGGCAAACCGGATGTGGAATAGGCGGTGACTTCATGCCAGAGAGATTTTATTTTAGAAAGGAAGGTGGAGACCAATCCGCCCGTTTTTTATATGCAGTACAATTTAACTTGCACCGCTCTGGCCCCAATCCTCGTCTCTCTAGCTGCAGACCCAAATCCTTCTACAATCGGCTGCAAGCTTGGCTTTCTGGGGGGAGTGGGCACGGGGAGGGGCGGGGGAAAGGGCTAGCGAGGCAGCGACGACACCTAGGTCTTCTCTCGCCAGCCGTTTGCAAACACTCTATTTTAAAGTGTGCCTATGAAAAATGAAACCGATCCGTGTAACTGTCCCACCTCGGATCAAATATCTAGTCACCGCATACCATATGAGCGAACGCAAGCCACGACACGGGGAGCTTGCGGGGCCACACGTGCGGAAGCGCTCTGTCCTCTCGCCGCCCTCCCACACGCTCCCACACGTATGGCGAAGTCCCTGTGTCTTGCAGAGTCACGGATGGTGAGCGATGGCAGGAAGAGTTGGGGCTGGCGGGGAACCGGCTTCCGAGAGTCCTTCGCACTTTCTCAGGTGGCGAGCGCTCTCCAGCCCGCCTCGGTGGCCACGGAGAGGGGAGCCCGGAGCACGCTCCGGAACTGGGACCGTCATTTTTGGAGGCAACTGTTCCTCAACGTTACCTTGAGGAAAACAAGACGCCTTCGCTCAGGAGCGTGCGGGGTTCCCGGACGAGGAATATTTAACTCAGAGCGTTCCGATCCTGTGCAGGTTTGAGAGCCAGCTCTCCACTTCCGGAGTCATTCCTTCTCCTTGAGCTCCGTCATTCTCGGATTAGAAAAACCGGAGGGGAGATTCCAGTGAAGCCACAACAGCACCAGCCTCTCGGTCTCTCCCCTCCTGCCCTTTTGTGTCCCCCTCTCTGCCGGCCCTCCACCCGTGAATCATTATACACTCGGGGAGAGGTGTGCGTTCTAATGAGAATTCAAGACATTCGCACGCCTGTGGGTCCCTCCTCGGATTTTGTGAATGGCTGTCGGCAGCCAAGCGGATGGATGGGTGCTGTCTTCCTAGGAGCGCTGTTGGGAAGCCTTGGGTCCCTGGGAGCTGTCCTTTCGGTCCTGCCTTCCCGCACTCGGTAGGAGGTGCTGGAAAGTTGGGGTGACCCCGTGTGAGACCAGTGGTGGTGAAGATTGGGTAAACTCACTGGCCATTCCCCTGAGTTGGACCCCTAGCAGGGAAAATGTTTGGGACGAGAGCCGAGACGGGCAGAGAGTGAGGAGAAAAGCAAAGCAAAACAAACCCAAACTAAGCCTGCCTATGCTACTTCCGGGCTTTTGATTCTACAAGTGTCCTTGGACCTTAGGCTGAAAGACAAGGAGCTCCCATGGTTAAAACTTAACCTCAGAGGACCGGAAGGCTAAGGGGTGCAATGGGGACAACTGCTCAGGGTTGGACCTGGTTACCTGCTGTGTTTCCAGGTGAAGTGTTGTTAGTAAATGACTTTAGAGGTAAAGTTAGAGAAGAGAAATGTGACGGTCAGCTTAGGATGTGCTTGATTCTAGCTAACGGATAGTTGCAAATAAATGGTACAACATGCCAACATATTCTTAAAGATATGCATTGAAAGTACGTGGCAGGATCCCTGGGTGGCTTTGCCCAATGTCTGTTTGATCTCTTGTTCATTAACCAATTTAGTTATTTCCCAAGCGGCTCTGAGAATAAAACAGATTTTAATATGATTTTTGAAGCTCTGAGAGTTAACAATTAGAAAAAAAATATTTTGTTTCCTCTCCACATATAATACAATTCCAGTTTTGTTGTGTTTAAAACGATCAATAGTTATAAAATGTGATATTTTATTCTTTCCTTCTCTTGGCTAAGTTGTGGCAAATCTTTTTACCTTTCTCTACAAATAACTAGTGTCACATGGCCAAATCACGCTACTGATTATGACTTTGCAAGCAGGCTCTGAAACTTAGACGTTTAAACAACAGTCTGTGAGAATAATGTCAATGACATCCCACCTCAACCTCAAACTGTTATGTGAAAATGCAACAAAGACAACACTTCACAACACTTTCACATATTTAAAAACAGGAATTTATGAATAATTTGGGGGGTATACTGTTTAAGTGGAAATTCCCTTTAAAAAACAATACTCATAAGGTAGGACTTGCTAGGTTATTCCCTATAGACAGTCTCTTAGATGATACACACACGCGCACACACACACACACACACACACATATACACAATATATATAATATGACTATAAAATATATATTTATAATTTCTTCTGAGCCTCAAGTCTTAATAAATAAAATACAAATGTTTACAATATTGATAATTTGACCACTCCAAGAGCAGCAATTGATGCTCCAAGCTATGGATGTGCTTATTATTTCTCATTGGAGATGTGTTTCACCGATGCATAAACTAGCAGAGAACAAAAATAAGAGATTAATGACAAGGGAATCATTTTCTTTATAATGTTATGGGTTAAATTATGGATTAGAGAGAGACTTACCCAAGGGCCCACAGCCAATGAGTGTGCATTCTAGAATGCTAAGCCAAATCTTCTAACTTCAAAGCTTGTTCCCTTAGCCACGCTTTCACATGGCTGTATTTCTTTACTGTGAGTTGTGACATCATATTAAGATATCTTTCATTCATCCTATATCCGTGCTTTGCATTTGTATATCAGTCACATAAAATCTCTGCCTGGATATACGTTATGATTTATTCATTGTGTGAGTGTCTCTTTTGAGGATGTGGAGTGTACAACTGCAGCATACTCCTGGGCCTACCCGAGTGCTTTGGAGGCTGCTACCATTTTCCTCTGTTGAATGAGACTAGTGGCCAGACCCTCCTGATGGTTACTAGTTCCTAGCAGAAAGGATTTGAGGTCAAACCTAGGACCAGCGATTGGGGCAGGTCTCATAGCTCTCTCTCCAGTATTGCAGTCTGGTACATTTTGCTTTTTCTGTCAACTTTAAATGGCAGGAAGCCCTGACCTAATTGAAGCAGTGGCACTGATTCTATTCAATGGAAAAATGTTTCTACTTCCTCCAACTAAATACGAACCTAATGAGAAAAAAAATAGCAAGAGTGTTTTCTTTTATTCACTGTGGATTTTTTTAATCATTCACACAATAGGTTGAGGTGAGGAAGAAAAATAAGGAAAAATAATAACATACCAACCAAGCTTCAGCTGAAACCTAGAGCAAATTGATCTTTCAAAATGTTTTTGACATGGCTCTGAAGTACTCAATGAAAGCATACCTGAATGGTGACAGTTTGTAGGACATGATTACCAACTTTCACCAATAAGTACAAAGTTTTCAACTGGACTCATAGATTTATATATGTATAAATGATGTTTACATGAAATACTTCTTTATATAAATTAAACTACTCTCATTTTTTAATGTCCCTGTATATGACAGAGACAATCCTGTTTAGTGAATTATATTATTATTCTCAAAAGAATATTTTTTTGCAAGTGATGTAAAAAAACTAGCTCATTTTGGAAAAAAAGAAAATAAATATTACTTAAGAACTAGAATTTTTGTGTCATCTAGGTTTTGCAGGCAGATTGCTTCCCCCAGGTTGGAAGGTCGGGTTAGCATTGCAGTATATGGAGTGACACAGAAACCCCAGCTGAAAACAAAAACAAAATATAAAATATATTTATGTTTTACTCATAAATGATTGTTACTCTTGTGGGAGTTAGAGGTTACTTATCCCAACCATTTCGGTAGATCCGAAAGATTATGTCCTTTCTCCCTGAGATTTGCAGAAGTAGCATCCACTTTACTGAGGCATTGGAAATAACTGTGCACAGCTGTTCACCTAAGATTATGAGAGTGTATGGCCAATGGTACGCTCCTGAATTTCAGCCTCGTTTTCCAAAGCTTCCAGTGAGAAAATCACACGTCATCATCGTGGTGTCAGCTGAGAAATCAGAAGCTAATCACCTAACCTTCTTGTGTGATGCCCAAAATGTATCTGTCCTCTCTCACCCTAAATTTATTACTTTATAAATATTTGCATTCCTTTCTTGCAGCTTTTTTTATATAACCTAAATATTTGTTACAGCATAGTACTTGTAGTATTATCTACATTTTGGGTAAGATACAATTGAAACCCCAAATTACCAATTATCTCACAATGTACTGATAGGTCCCATACAACCTTAAATAATTCTAGGCCTTTTTCCTTATTTACCAGGTATTCTGAGAAAAAGCGTGATCCCTGCCACATCTGCCTGAGGCATAGATTTTTTTGCATGTACTCTCACTCAGAAGATTGGAAGAGAGTACAAGGCTATGCTCAGCCAATCATCACAAATGCTCCATTCTTAGCACAATTTTTGGCCAACAATGGACTCCTCCAGAGGAATGCTCACAAGGCTATCTCCTTCATGAAATTTAAGAAATACAGAACAAACACCCATTAGGAAATCACTTATCTATAAGTTAGGAGGTGGGAAGCCAGAGTCTATTTAATAGTTATGTAAGTAGGACACTATCCAATTTTCTCTCTTGGCAGTTTTCAGTTTATCAGCAACTCACATATAACCCAGATTCACCCATTTCTTTTAAAAGTCTTCTTTTCACAGATGTCAAATCCAATGCAAGCAGGTAAATGCAGATTTATTCAGAATTAAAGGGAATGACAATGAACTGATAGCTAAGAGGAATTATTTATTCTATTAAAATAGACAACAATAATTATCTAAATTTTTAGGAAGAGTATTTCGACTTTGCAGATTCAACTGGTAATTTGAATATTAATATAAGTTAGAAGGAGTTAATAAGGTGAACAGGTGGTAAAGTGCAGTCAGATAAGGTATTTTAAAATACTATATGACATCAAACAAAGATGTGCTATTTTTACAGCAAAATAAAGGTATTCAAGATGTGTACGTGCATTCCTCAGTAAATTCAAAGTTAATTCGCATATGTGTGGTCTATGTAAACTCATTTTCCATGGTAAAAATGCGTATATACATTTTTTATGTTAAATAGATTGAATGGATCTTCAATTAGGAACAACACCAAGCTCTACCATTCAGGGAAAAGTATCTGAGTTGGGGCAACAATCTAGGGAGATTAGTTATCAGAAATAATAATTTTAAAAGCATGTTGATACCAAGAAGCTGCATTTAGTTTCTGCAGGGTCTTCTGGTTTGATTAGGATATTTTGAGCTTAAAATATTTGAAGAATTTAATGTACTCTCATTTTCCTGTAGGACAGGGGCATTTATATATTTATTTGAAATTATAAAATAAATGAAACGACACTGACATTAAAGCAGCATTTAAAAAGTATTCATCATGCCCTGAATGGCTACAGGATTTGTGAAAAGGATACGAAGCAGCAGGATTTACTAGAACAAAGATCAGGCTTTAAGACAGTAATGCTCCATCTGTCCCTCGCTCCTGATTTTTGACGTTTACAATAATTGTGGCTTGTAGGATGAAATGAAAACGAATTTGTGGAAATAAATGCCTTTTGTTAATATCTCATATTAAAAGTAGAAAGTACAAACAATGAGTTTTTGTTTACTATAATTTACAAGTATACAAAAGGACTTCTGGTAATTTAACTCATTTTCCAATTTGCTTATAATAGCATCTGCCGAGATTTCTCTTTGTAAGAAAGTTCACAACCTCTCTGTCTCTCCACACATATACATAACACATGCACCACACACACACACATCTGTGGGGAAAGGGAAGGGAGAAGCTGTGAACGTTTATAGATGACTGCCAATCATTTCCACATATTTATAAAACAGTGACAAATACATGCAAATCTCTAAAGAGTAGAGAAATTAGGATTTGGTCAAGAAAAGTTAAAAAGAAAGTCATAGCTGGGTCTGGTGTCACAGGCTTGTAATCCCAGCACTCTGGGAAACTGAGGAAGGAGGTTATAAATTCAAGCTCAACCTGGACAATTTAGCGACTTAGTGAGATCCTATCTCAAATCAAGTATAAAAATGAGCTGGGATGTAGCTCAGTGAGAAAAATCTCTGTCCCAGTTCCTAGTACCACACACACACACACACACACACACACACACACACACACACACACACACAAATCAGAAGCCATGTGACCAAGCTGAATGTGAAAGTATATGCCTATGATTTCACCACTTTGAGAGGCTGAGACAGAAAACTTAAAAGGTCAAGCTCAGCTCGGGAACTTGGTGCACTAGAAAGTGAGTTAGCAGGACTTATTCATAATATTAAAAAAAATTAAATAAGCCTTCGGGGTGTGGCTCATGTCAAAGGCCCAGGGTTCATTCCCCAGAACTACAAATACACAAACACATACACATACATACACACAAATATAGACACAAACACACACAGTTATCAAAATGTACAATGAAATGCTTAAACTAAAAACAACATTACAATAAAAACATGTTACCATTATTCTCAAGATAGTCCCCTGGCCTTGGCCACGCTTGTCATTCTTAACACTTCCTAAAGCAGTTGTGGAGGTTCTCTTTCAGGAGTCTTTATGAGGTTTGATTAAAAATATGAGAATGCTGCTGTCAAGCATCCTCCAATACAAAGACAGTCTCCTAAAACCACCGCCCTGTGTCCTCAGCTATGCTGTTCATCATCCCTGGCTCTGTATGACTTCTGGCTCGTCCCCAAAGTCAACATAACAATAAAAGGTTAATGTTTTGAGTAGTTTCAGGACATGGAGGCAGCCCCAACAGCAGCACTAATGGGATTCTCAATAGAGGACGTTCGAGACTACTTAAAGAATGGCAAGAATGGTGTGATCTGTCTAAAGCAAGAGAGAATACTTTGAGGAAGGATCGGTAGCATTCTGTTTTTTCCTATAATTTTAAAAACTTAAACATTCAGAGTGCTTTCTACTTATCTAGCTAGCTATCTCAGTCTCCTATGGGCAACTTAACAAAAAGAATCAAGGTGACACATGAAGTAGCGCTGCCGTGTCCTATACATTATTTGCTTATAAAGGTGATAGCACAGGGACTGAAGGGCTGGCACAGTGGTCAAAAATTTCTATTCCCAAGCACCACGTTAATTGGACTTGGTGGCACACATCTAAAATCTCCGCACTTGGGAGACTAAAGTGGGAGGAACTGATGAGGGATAGAGAGTTCAGGATCATCCTAGACTACAGAGGAAGATCGTGTCAAGAAAACAAACAAACAAAAAAACATGACAGCACAGAATTGCCTTTAAAAGATGTAAGATAAGAAAGATACTGAAGGCAACTGAGTGGACTTCCTGTGTCTTATAACACATGTTCAATGTTAAAATTCAACATAGAATAACCAGTCTTAAATTCCTTTTAAAAGGCCAATGGGATGAATTTTAAGTTGCCATTAATTTTCATTAGAGAAGATAGTAGCCCTTTTTTTAGCAGCTATAATATACCAAAAATTGTACTAAACTCCCCCCCCCATATAATCTTTCATTGCCTTCTCACAATAATGCTGTTTGCAAGTGGAGAAATTGCTTTTATTTTCTTTTGAATAAGCACTTTCTCAGAAACACATGACTTAAAACTTACCTGGATTTGAACTTGAATTTTGTTGCTTCTAAAACTTTATCATTATAATATAACAAACATAAATTTCATTCACATGCTTGGTAGTAGAAATCTCACATAGTTTGCTGAAACTATTTTTGATTACAAATTTTTACAGCAACAAAATGTACTTATTATGAGTTTTAAAAAACAATTTAGGAAAGAAGTCTTGTGTTAGTATTTCAAAAAGAATTACGAGGCAAAACTTTTTTTTTTCCTCAGTGAATATTCTGTTGTTTGATTCCTTTTCTGAACTTGAGCTTTTTAATTGGAATGAGAGATTTGTGTTTTCATTTTACACTGAACACTACTTATAATACGTATGGTGCAGGCTACACATTAGAAACCTCTCAACAACTGGTGACTCTGGTTGTTGGTGACAGCCCATGGTACAAGTAGTATCCTAGGGTAGTTCTTAGCTTTTTAATATTGAAATTGCATTTTTGGGACTTGGCAATTAATTAATTAATTGCCCAAATTTATCAAACATCAGATTGACCATTTGGGTTTTTTCATCATGTAACTGCAGCCCGACGCAAGGAAACCCTGGCCTTTGCCTGAAAAGTGAGCTCAATATTTCAGACAAACGTAACTCAGCAGGTGGTAGGACAGAAGACATAAAGCACTGAAGGATGAAGCTGCTGCAGAACTCAACTGTAACCCACAATGGGAGATAAAAATATCTCTCTTCATCTAACTTCATCTCAACTATTTTACCAACAGTCCAGTATAGGCTTTGTGAAAAAAGATACTTAATATTATAATTATAAATGGAATAAAAATAAGTGAACTGAAAACTATTGAGTCAATTAGGTGTTTAAGAAAATAACCTGCTCTTCATGTGTCTTACACATTTACAGACAATTCAAGAAGATATTGCTGAGATAAAAAATACAATTCACAAAACGCCAGAGAGAGTTTGATTGACAAGTCGTTTAGCTTGCATTTAGCTAATTCTGAAATTGAAATTCAACTTTTTAACCAGACTAAGGAAAGTATCCAGGAAAAGTCTTGTGTTTGGTCCATTTTCATACAATGACTTCTGTTTAGTTTTGCTTGTTTTATTTGTGTAGAAATATTTTAGCAAGCAAATTTGTTTCAAAAAGAACTATGAGAATTAATGGTCTGATTTTCAGATCAATATTTTTACATTTAGATTAAGTGGAAATATTAACTACTATTGCGGTAAATTTAAGAAGAATACTTTGTTTTGTTTTACATTTCTTTATGTAGGCCAATTTGAATTAATATGTGTTTATATTTCTGCTAAACATTCAAAGCGGAATAAAGGTAGAACATAGAACTATTGTCTGAAAAGCAGCTCGACTAGACTGATGTTCTGTTCGTACCGCTCATCATTACGCCTGTGAATCATGTTAAAATACCGAACTTACTCTTCTTGTGACCTTGAGAAACTCCATACCTCTAGGAAAACTAGCTGTTTTATAGATTGAACTGTCCTAAGTTAGTCTGACAGCCATATGTTTAAATCATGATTTCAGTGCCTGGAGAAATTTTTGTCAGGCTCCCAAACAAGTCAGCAGATTCAGTAGAATTGCCCTGTAGCTTGGAGGAACATGGTTGGGAAGGTCAGTGAAGGTTCAGAAAGCCCTTGTCAGCAGCTGAAGATGGGCTCCAGTGCAAGCCCTGCTTTCAGCCCGAGTGACATCTGTTTGTCACACATCTGCTCAAGGAAAGCCTTCCAAAGGACGCCCACTCTAAAGTGTAGCTACCTTTCTTCAGATTTACTAAATTGTATGTGTAATATGATTCAAAAAGTAAATAAAAACAGACGATAAGTTAATACTTTGTGCGCATGTGTTCATGTGTACATACGTGTGTATTTGTGTATGTGGTCGGGGGGTTGCTTGTGTGTGTGACAGGTAACTGAGCCCAGGTCCTTCGGATTAAGCTGCACCTCCTGCCTTCAGTTTCAACTTGAATTTGATACAGATTTTTGCCAAGTCACTACTTTGCCCAAGCTCGGTTCAAACTTACAATTCTCTTGCTTAAGCCTCTCAGAGCTAATGTATATTTTTGATAAGAGCTTGTGAAACACCGGGAAAAAAAGGAAAGTAGAAGAATATGTATAGAACTAGATTTTTTTGAAACCTTGTATCAGCTTCTCTGCCACAAAGCATGAGTTAAGAGAGTGAATAAAATGTGTTTGTAAAATTAGAAATAGTGGCCCCAAATTTTTCTTCTCATTCTTTCCAATAGAAATATCATTATTACTATAAAGATTCCCTTCCTTGGAAACATCGATTCAGACATAGAAAAGCATAGTTCTGAGTTCATCTTGTCAAATAGTATAAAAAATAAAATCTATAAAAATAGGAAATTATTACCGTTCATGAGAATATAAGTAGTTATCCCATTTTTATTTGAAGAAGCAGCAGCACCCTCCTCTTTACAGGTCATTACTTTTATCTAGTTTCCAGATCTAAACCCAATGGTGAGATTTTTTCTTACTAGCATCACCCCATATGAAAGAGCATGAATCTCCAGGCCCTTCAAGGTCACTTCCTCATATTTCTATTCCCTTAGAGTTTCCTAAAATTGTTTCATGCAATAATTTTAAAAAGTATTCGAATAATTTAACCAGTTGCTTTTATTTAAAGACTAGATAAGTTGATTTAAAGTTCTCTGAAGAAGTTAATGTGAGCAAAATCATCAAGAATTTTTTGAGAATAGTGTAAGTTGACGCATATAATATATTCTTTCAGATAGACAAATGTATGTGATGTAATAGTAAGTAGAACTCAAATATCATGGTCCAGAGAGACTTACACAGACAAAACAGAGGAATAATCCAGAAACAGAGTAATCCATACATGAGAAATTTTATACGAAAAAGTCATTTTCCAAATGTGTAAAGGCATTTTTTCAATTAAGAGATGGAACGGATTATAGTCTATATGCTAAAAAATAAATCAAACAAGAACTGATTTGATTTATTTTTAACATAGCACCTGTAGGTACATGCTACTCGCCCCAAAAGCCAAATCTCCAGGCCTGGTTGAAATGGACAACTTAAATAGCTATGATTTGTTGAGCACCTGACCTTTTGCTGGGCCATACAACAGGATCATACCATTGTTACTGGCACTCCTTACAAGGTAGCTATTCCCATTTCACAAGTGAGGTGACTGAAGGTCAAGGAAGGTTATATTCCCTGGTGTCATACAGTTCACAGGTCTGCTTAAGCCTGGATCTGGGTTTCTTCCACTCTGCCAGCTTTTTCTGTTGGCCCCATTTCGTAGTTCCAACCTACCCAGCTTTTTCATGCTACAGCTTACACATAATTATAACACAACTGTTGGCCCACCTGAGAGCAGGGCTATAGTCTCAGTTCCTTTAACCTTTATGAAAGTCCCGGAGGTCATTATATCCTAATGATGTAGAAGCTAGGCAAAGAGACATGAAACATGAGACAATTTGTCCAAGGTCACACAGCTAGTGGGTTGTAGAGCTTGCATTAAAAAGAAGAGAGAGAGAAAGAAAGAAACCTAAAAAATCAAACCAAACCCATCAATAAATAAAAAATCCCTATAATGTTAGACTCACAATTAAAAGCAAAAATGAATTCCTGATGAAGAAAAGGAATCTACAAATTTGTATACAACAACTAATAAAAAATTCAAAGTATAAAATGGTAGGTTAACATGAAATTCCTACTTAAATCCAATAAACACGAGAAGAGATAATTGCAGTTGTGATCGGGGAGATGCAAATTAAAACAATATATATCATGGTTATCTAATTAATAAAAAAGAATAAATACTTATAGATTTAGTACATTGGTAGTACTATCGGTAGTCAGTGCTACTGTACATCAAATCAGTGTAGTGTTACTGAGAAATTATTTTTATATCTGAAGTATGTTAGTAAGATACACTTAGATGAGGGTAACACTAAGGGAAACAAATGTTAATGACAGAATAGCTGAGTACATTTTGGTATAGTCACATCATGAAATCATGTCTAGCATTTTAAAAATTGAAGTAGCTTTATCTATTAACATAAAAAGGTGTGTACAGTACATTACTGAGTAAACAACAAAGATATAAATCGTTTAGGTTCTGTTTTACAAAATACACATAATATGTGATACAAAATATAGGTCTGAAATGTTTCAGACACATAAAGCTGTCAACACAGATTAGTCCCTTATATTTTATCTTTTCCATATGATAAACCCTTTACATGACTATATATATTTAAATAGAAAACTATAGCAAAATATAAAATAATAATAATCTAATACAGATTTCTGAGTATGAATTAAGTGATTTAAAGCTAATAAGGTTCATATGAAATCCTAAAAGTCCGAGCCTTTTGCAAAAACTGGCTTTTGTAATTGTCACCCAGGATGAGAGTTGAAGTCTCAAATTTTCTGCGAACTCATGCACTTTGAGACGTCAAAGAGTAAGCATCAGTATAGTGCCAGAAATTCAAATTCGCATTTTTTTGTCTTTCTAGTTATGAAGTCACCCAGGAGTAACACTCCCTGTCAGACATGAGATACTTCATTCCCACATTAGTCCCTCTTCCAACAATGTGCTTGTAGGTTGACTGTAAATTCAACAACAAATAATTGAAAATAGCAAATGTCAATCATTAAAAAGATTTAAGCAAAAAGACTGTCTTGTGCATGCTATAGATACCAGATCATCCTTGTAGTGCTACTGGGATGGTAACTTGCAGTCATTTCTTTTTGGGGTTTTTTGTTTGTTTCTTTGTTTTTCCTTTTCTTTCTTTCTTTCTTTCTTTTTTTTTTGTTTCAGGAAGAAGACATTGTGTGCCTGTAAATATTTAAGTATGTTAGCATCATAGGGATAGGACGCAGAGAACTTTGCCTACATCTTTATCTGTGCCCTTGGGAGTGTGTCATTGCTCATGTAATTCTCATAGTCTGATAGTTTAATGATTCACCTATTGTTTCCTGTGTTGAAGGATGTGTAAGTTTGGCCGTTTTGGTTTTGTAAAACAGTTACATAAGTAAGCAGCTCGAAAGCTCTGTAAAAATGTTCTTTTATCTCACTTGCAAGATTTTGTCTCAGCTTCAGCAAGGGGATTATATTTGAAAATAGAGAATAAATTCAAATGTCCTTAAGTTTCTTTATTTTCACCCATGCATGACATCATGCTTATGGAGAGGTAAATAGTTCATCTCATACTCAAAGTATGAGTCTCAGTTCATCATTGTACAAAGGAAACTGTTCCTTCATCTCTGAATAGCTAGCTTGGACACCCAATTTTTCATGTATTAAAAGCATAGCTCTCTGACTAAAAGATTCAAAAATCAGGCAGAAGTACTGATTGGTAATTTTTCAGGATTTTACTGGACTAATTCCAGGTTTAAAACTTTGATAAGTATATCTTATGACTATCTGATAGATGAAGATTTTATCTGACATTCAGGTTAAATAGCCTTGAATCTCAGTAGAGTAGGTCAGGGAGAAGTAACATGATAGTTCAATAAACAGGCCTATCAAAGGAAGGCATTCCCTGAGGAAGCTCATAAGGAGGACTTTCTCATTCCCTTGATTTCGTGGGATAGTATTTGTTGGAGGTAGGACTGGACTTAAGTATCCACACTTGGGTAGGCATAAAAATGGAAGAGAGGATTTTGTTCAAGAAAAAATAAATGAAATATATGCTCAAGTGAAAGCTTACTGGAGAAATTTTAATCATATACAGGTTCATGCCCTAGCTCAGCTAATAGAAAAGCTGAGGTAACTTGCTTAATCTTCCCATATCAACAAATTTTTCATAAAAATCAAGAAAATCACCACTTAGAATGTTTTGTTATGAAGTATAAATAATATAACTTAAACACAGTGCTTAGCATAATGCCCATTACATGACCCATACTCAATGAAAACAATGTAAAATGTAACTTACAATATGCCTATTCTTATTAACATAATATCAACGGCATAAGAGAACCTCTCCGAAATTCCATTTCTATGTGTATAGATCGAGTTAATAAGTATTCCTCACAGTGAGAATAATAATCAGTAGCCGAAAGAAAACTTCACCATAGCTACCATTGCTACAAGCAGTTAATATTATAATAATTTCCCCTAGAGAATTTATTATTCCATCATCACTTGAGAATTTATAAAACAGCTCTGCAGTTCTATACAACAAAGAACACACATCTCCCTAAGTGAATTCTAATTTTATTTAGGATTATGGTAATCTTAATTATTAATTTTAATACAATTTAAGAATAAATGGATGAATTCAAGACAATCTTCTGGAGAAGAGATGCCAAACTGTGTTAGCATGGACAGTTATGACATCACCGAAATGATCTCATCTTATGAACCATATCTGCAATCATGAAGATTTAGAAAGATGCGTGTAATAGGAACATTGCCACGCACAGTCAGAATGCACAGCTGCCCTCTATATGTCTCTGCATAGATAAAAGATGCTAATGATGCAATTTGCAAAGAGTGTATGTCTCTGTTTCTACATTGATTAATAGTAGTTATGCTTATTACTACAGAAATTAAGCTTAAAATCCTTTTACAACACACCAGCACATATATTAATTATGAGTAAAGCAAGACCTTTATGGCATCCAAAACTTAGAAAATCGGGTATTGATGTACAAATTCTATGGAACTAGAAACTGGTCTGTAACCCCTACCTTATAGTTATAAACTTACTGTACCCTAAACTATGGCAGGCACATTTTCAACTTTAGGAGTTTGGAGCCATACTCACTTAAGGGTGTTCTGATAACCTGAATGCCAAAAGGAGAAGTTGTGTTTTCTTTCTTTTTTTAAATGTAATCATGCTTTAACATCTCCTGCTGAAATTAGCAAGTATTTCTAAGTGTCAGAAGACAGCCAGTGCATCAATCAAAAGGATTGTAGGGTCTCCTCTTTTCTGCTCTGCTTAGGGAGGAAGACCTGAGAAACTGGTACTCACTGAAACTATCTAAGGGGCGAGCTCTAGAGTTTGGGTAGGTTTGCTCTGGAGCTGGGCAATCTGTGCTTCCCTCATCATTAGTACTAAACTGTAGTTTCCATGGAGACATGGAGCAAACAAATTGTATTGAAAGAGTTTAATCTAAAGTAGTAACATAGATATTAGAATGGAGTTAAAAACTTAGAGTGATCTTTGAGAGTCAATTCTCTTTTTGGTATTTTTTCCTATCTTATGAACAAAGATATTACCAGTATTCTAGATGATCTTGTTATAGATACTTCTCTAATAAACATGCTTGGAAGATGAAGGATAGTATTTCTTACTATAGAATGAAGTGCAGGGTTGCTTACAGCCTTGAAGGCAGAAATAAAGTTTCTGTGTGCATCAAAAGTCCCGAAGCTTGGTTCCACTGTTAGACTAGGCTGACTCCCCAAGTCACACATTGCTGTCTTGCGGTGCAACCTTCTTCGTGTGTAAGTGTAAGCTGCTCCCTTCATGTCACCTGTGGGGAACGAGGTAGGGAGAACTGATTCAAGCATGACGCGCAAGCTGCGTGCTGTGTCTTGGCCGATAAAATCCTTTGTCTTTAACTTAGAAGTCATATAACTTCTGCCAGCATCCGTGACTCTGCAGCAGGTTGGCATGTTAGACGACAAAAGGTGTGAAGTATTAGACACTTCATAGTTCTAGACAGAGCACAGAGAAAGTAATGCAGAAGATAGAAAGAACTCTAAAGCAGAAAAGAGCGAACCACAACCTCTTGGTTCCTTCCTTTGTGTTTAAGGAGATCTTACCCATATGGTGATCGTGTTTACACTCCAAGTAGTGTTCTAAGTACCACGAACACAGTACTGCTCCAGTGATGTTCCTTCCTCTTTTACTGTAGGTCTTAACAAACTGACAGAGACAAATTCAAGCCTGTGAATAAATACGTATTTCAATTTCAGATAGTTGTAAAAGCTGAGTCTAGATAAAGTATAAAATATATTGTAACAAGGGAACTAGAATGTCAGAGAAGGTCATTATGATGTGATAATATGTGTTATAGGATCTTTGGTGCAGGATATCAGGAAAAGTCTATTCTAGGTGACAAAAAGAAAAAGAAAAAAAACAGAATGAAAAAGTGAGTGACAGAATGGGAAGGTAATAGTGGAGACTGAACCAGTGTCATTCTTGTCCCTAAGTGAATGGAGTGCAGAATAGAAGATAGCAAAGCAGTAAAATGAAGGTGCGTACTGGATGTATGCAGGTATTTTTGCAAGAACTAGATCATATTAAAATTACAGACTATAGCGAGGCAATCACCTGGGAAAGATACTCTTTTCCTTTATGAAGTTAAATTGGTTCATTTTGCTCATTAGTTTAAAAAAGGCATAAAACACACTGATTCTGTGAATATTTTGAAAGCACTGCAGAATTTAAGTCTGGATTTCCATCATAAAAATACAGGTGTCTTTATCTATAAATGTCCAGAGAATGGATCTGAGTATTATTGCAAATAACAATTACTGTTAGTATTATTGTTAAAACTGGAATCATTTCAATACTGTTAAAACTAACAGTGTAAAAATAAAGGAGAAGAAGAGGAGGAAAACATAACGAAAGCGACAAACTGTGGAGAGACTCATACTCAGTTTTAAATATTGTTTTCTGAACTTCAATACTGCTCTGTGAAACGCTCCAGTGTTCCTTCCAGAGATGGAAATTCAATATTCCAGAAGTAAACCTTTTTGCTTGACTTTTTAATTAGTAAAAGTCAGTGCTGGAATTTGTACCTTGTAACTATCTGAATTCAAAATAAACATATTTGCATATCATGCAGTCTATATTCCAAGTTGACAGCTCCACGCTGCAGATGTCCCATCCCCTATGAAGCAAGCCGCTTTGTCACCACGTAATAGAAAATTGTAGTATTCCAAGGATTGTTAGGCTCAGTCGTGAGAAAAAAAATGATTGGTGGTTTGTGTCTGCGTTGTTTGAAAAGCCTGGCTCAGAATTTATTTTTTCCCAGTAGATGCCATAGCAGACAACAGATGTACAATGGCTACATTAACTACAACAGGTGGAACTGCCCAAATCAGCCATCTAGCCCAAGGATACAGCTGACCCCCAAGCAATTCTAGGTGTGTCTAGACTTCTGTCTTTTGAAGAAAAGGAGTTTTGGAAAATATTTTTGAGAAAATGCAGTTGCTATTGTCCTAGGGAATGCTTCATAAATGCAGAGGCTACAAGAAGGCGCACAAGCACCCAAGAAAAGCAACTTAGGGTCCAGCAGGGTACCAAATCCACGGAGACCTGAAACTCACTCTTTAAATGATTAGTGACCAGTGACATCTAGAAAATATTGTTTTTCAGAGCTTTATTAGATATTGAGAGCTTGGAGAAACTCTAGCAGAATTCATCTACCTATATCCCTTGTTTTGTTATAACCAAATTATGTTAAGTTTTATTTGGGGAAGTATAACTTTACCTTCTTTATGTAGATATCCGCATACGTTAGCCTATTTTTAACTAGAGAAGCTAATAAAATGCATGAGAAATTTTCTCTAAGAGGCTTTAAAAGAGCCTTGAAGAATCCTTTTCCCATCCCCAGTGTTTTATCTTCCTGTGTGGAAATTGTGTGTGAAGATGGAGCTCCAGAAGTCTACAGTCTTGTGACAGTGGAGTCTCTTCGGGACGACATCCACACGGTAGCGCAATAAAGCTTCTATTTGAGACGTCAATTGTTCTTGTGGCATTACTATCGCATCCCTGTGTACCTGTATCTGAATTCAATTTTGGTAAATATCTAAAAATGTACTTTTTTCTGCTACTGTAGCCAAATCTCTGTTACTTACCAGGAATTGGACAAAATTCCTGATACATTTTGTACAGTTCACTCAGCTGAAAGGTTTTCAGGCACATTTGATAATTAAAGTTTCTGAAAAGTATTGTCATAAATAATACCTGCACAAATAAAGCAGTTGTTGAGGAATTACCTTGTGCCAGTCTCTGTTAGATGTAGAGCAAGTGGGGAGATGGACTGATGGACCCAGTGTGTGTCTCAGAAGGAAGGCTCTCCAGATATATCATTAAATTTAAGGGGGACATAGGAGTTTCTAAATTTAAAAAAAAATACAACACAGATAGAAAATGTAACAAATGAACTGAGATATAATGTGTCCCAAGAATCTCATCATCTTTGATGTCGCTGGAGAATAGCTATGAGGTACATTTGTGAGTAGATATGTGATCCTGGAACACGTTACGTGTTTGGAAACATAGACCAACCTGTGAATGTTTGAAAGGCTTTGGAAAGAAATCTATGGAACCTAACATTGTGCTCTAGGCAATGTGGCACCATTAAACACTTTTAGGCAAGGAGAAGTGATACTAAATTTCTGTTCCTGTCATCTGTGTGCAGGATAGATAAGGAAGCTTGTGACAAGTGAGCTAACTCAGCAATAAACCATACCAAAGACAGTCAAATTGCCGTGTATGGAAACTGTCCGGAGCGCATACCAAGAGGGTCTGATGACGGCAGACATCCGCTTCATTGACCGACCAATAAGTGGCTGGTAGGGTTTACTCGGGGGACAATGCTAACTCGACGGCTGCCACAATCGTAGGGAATGGGAGGACACTGACTCTTACACCGGCACAACACTCAGCACTTACCAAATTTTCTCATCATGAGAAAATTTATTCCATAGATTATAATTTTAACATCCTCCCACTTCTCTGTTTCTTTTAAGAATTACATTTCTTACCCTGACAAAGTGATGGAAGCCCGTGATCACAGCTGCTTGGGAGCGAAAGCAGAAGACTCACCAACGCAAGGCCAACCTGAGGAGCTCAAAGGGACTCTGTCTAGAAAATTGTCACACAAAACACGGATACAGTTTTAATTTGTTCCCACTAACATGGTATCTTCCAAGCTGCAGACAGGTATGATATCTCCACTACTTTGCAAAAAAAAAAAAAAAAAAAAAACCTTTATTGGGCTGGAGGAACAACGGCTCAGGGAGTGCTAAGTACCCAAGTTCAATTCCCCGGTGCCGCATAAGCTGGGCGTGGTGGTGCACCTCTGTAATCCCAGCACTCAGGAGGCTGAGACAGGAGGATTGCAGTGAGTCCAAGGCCAGCCTGGGCTCCACAGTGAGTTCAGGACCAGCCTGGACCACAGAGTGAGACCCTGTCTCAAAAACAAAACAAAACAAAACAAAACAAAACAAAAAAACCCAAAACCTCACTTTGTTTAAAAATTACCATATCTCCTTAGTATACTCTTAAAATCCATTAACATCTCTACACAGAAGAAAAAAGGTCAATTTTAGGCTACATTAGCTCCTTTGCACCAACCTCCCACTGTATCAAGTTCTGAGAGATGGCGAGCTTTTGGATAATCTTTAGTCTTCCCTAGGAAGTTCCTAATTCATAACCTTTAGAAAGAGCTGCAAAAACGAGCAGAAGGAAGTTTTGCACTGGACAGTTACATTTATCAGGTTCTTCCTGTAGGAAGTTGAAGGGGATTATCTTCTTAATTAGAATGATAATCTTTGTTGTTATGATTTATGGTTATGATTTATGTTCTATCCACAACTCTCATCCTATTCTGTGAACTAGAATCCTGGAGAAAAAGATCAGTCAGCATAATCAGATATATATATATATATATATATATATATATATATATATATATATTTGAGTCGGAGTCTTGCTCTGTAGTCCAGGCTAGTTCTGAACTGTGTGGCTCAGGCTCAAACTCATGGCCAACTTCCTGTCTCAGCCTGCCAGAATGCAGGCATGTGCCCCACACCCAGCAGAAAGATTTCTTGAGTGTATTCATGTTGCTCTTGCCAACCACTCATATCCTTTTATGAAGAATTTTGCCTCAGATTTCATTCCTTTAGAAATATTGCTTTTCCTTTGAAGTCCATCATATGCATCACTTCTTGATTCAGAATATATATATATATAAATTACTGAATGGAATAGTTTTTGGCAGAAAACATTATTATCTCCAACAGATTAAGGCAGCTATTAGCAAACAGATTGGATGAGGAGGATGTTTGATAATTGCTGTTGTGTGATGTTTTTACACCATTTAATATATAAGCATTTTAATTGGGAATAATGATTAAGTATCTTAGAAATATGTTACTCAAAAATAGACTGCTTACTAAAAAGTATATGTTTACTTACTTTCATGTGGAGTATACCTGTCTTTTAAAAAGAATATATAATTGCCAGTGATGTACTCTACTTCTTCTCTAACACTATTATTCAATTAAAGATTCTCTTGGTCTCCTGAGGCACAAATTCCACAAAAGAACACATTACTGAAGATGATGTACTGTTCTCTGATCTTTGGCTCCTATTTAAATTCAAACAGCAAATTCCACACAAACAATAGATTCAGCAATACACACAAAAACAGAAATAATTAATCTTAGTATTAAAAAGATAAAGAGTCAGGTTAATAAAGATAAAAGCATAGCTCAGTGATTAGAGCGGTACCTAGGAACCACAAGTCCCTGGGTCTATTCCCCAGTACCACACAAGCCAGGCATGGTAGAATATGACTGTAATCCCACATTGGGAGGCTGAGGCAGGAGGATTGCTGTGGGTTTGTGGCCAGCCTGGGTTGCACAGTGAGTTCAAGATCAGGCTGAACGACAGGGTGAGACCCTGCCTCATAAAATTAATTAATTAACTAATTAAAAAGAGAAAGAGAAAGAGAGAATGAGAAAGAACCAAAGAACCATGAATTTAATCTTTCTTTTTTTGTCTATTAAAAGTGCAGGGGGAAAAGCTGGTGCAAAAATAATAGACGTGATAAAACAAAGCTTTCTGAGAAATATGCATACTTTCTTACATCTAAGGAAGCATTCTGACTATAGCATCATAAAATTAATAAGAATCATCAAATCTCACAGATCTTGAAATCAAACCATTATGGAATGCTGGTTCCTACAGAACATTTAATGTAATGTCTATGTTTTACAAATGACAAAAAGCCCAGAGGAGTAAAGTCACTTTCCTAACATTACGCTACCACAGAGGTGGACGGCCTCCCTGGACACAGTGTTAAAGTTTTTACGTGATATGACGACAGGCAGTTGTTATAAGACACATCCTGTAAAATTTCAGATTTTCTCTTTCTACGAATCAGATGGTGACTATGGAAACCAGGACACACTTATTTTCTGATAGTTTTGTAGAATGTACAGTTCTGATTAAAAAAAAAAAAAACTAACAAAAACCTGCTAAAGATATGTCACTCGAGCCAGTGTCCAAGATCAAAGACTGAAAGGTCATCTGCTTGGAAACCAAATGCAACCCAATTCAAGTCAGGTTTTTAAACCTGGGTAGAAGACTGTGCACAGTTACTTCTCTTAAGGAAAGGAGACGTGGGAATATGCCTTGTCACATGGTAAAAAAGGCCTTTATCATATTCCACTGAGAATTCACAGGTTAAAAGATTGAAGAATCTTCCTTCGGTTTCTAGAAATACTTAGCAACCTAGTTTCATAAGATCCCATTATATCCCAGCAGGGTATGCATTTGAGAGCTCTTGGATATAAAAGTTTAGCCTTGGGGAAAAAGAAGATCTAATTTTCTGGAGGCAAAGTATTCTCTCTCTCTCTCTCTCTCTCTCTCTCTCTCTCTCTCTCTCTCTCTCTGTCTCTCTCTCTCTCAAGTTTCACCTTTAGTGATTAAATTAGTCAAATTGACATTTTTCATTTTTTCATAAGGCACACTTTAAAGACCATTCAAATAGAATTTATTCTTTTAATAATGCTAATTAGCTCTCTGGTAACTCAGGAGATGATGTTCTTGGTGAAGAAGGTGATGACAGGCTCACAGTGGAATTCCAGGGATGGAAGCCTTACTCACAATTTTAAAATACAAATAAGAATCATTTTAGAGTGGAAGATAGAAGGTTCCTGAAACATACACTGATACCGATACTGCTTATCTTTTGTTGTCAGGGTAAAATAATAGGTGCAAATTTGAATACAGCATTGTGAAGTGAGTAACAACTTGAAATATTCACATTCTAGAATAAAGTTGTGAGCCCTACTTTGCTACATAGATAGCTTTCTCAAAATTTAAAGGTTTTGTAATATGGCTAATATTCCATTTGTCTTTTTGAAACTTAAAAAAAACCATTCATTTATTTTTTACTTCACGTCTCTACCTCACTGACCCAGAACCTCACCTGTGTGTTCCCCATATGTGCCTCAGAAAAGCAGAGGAGGAAATTATTATCAGCCTCATTCCCTTTGGTGGTCAGTGACTAGGCATGAATCATGGGACCCGTTTCTGTCCAAGGCGATAAATAGCACTATCTGTTAATATAACTTCACAAAGGAAACACAAAACTGTAGAAATACCCATCATTTTCAATAGATACAGGCTGCTACGGCTTGGGGTCTGATCCCTGAAATCCATTGTGAGGAAAGCCATATACCTCAGCATAGTACCATTGTGAGGAATTGGAACCTATGAGAAGAGGGCCTAGCACCGGTCCTTAGGCTATTGGAAGTATGGACCTAGAGGAATTTAGGAAGGCCCATTTCTGTCTCTCTATGACTTCCTATGTGGCAGGGTGAACATTTCCAGAAACATGGGCTCATGCCATGGTACACTGCTACCCATATGTCTCATCAGAAGCCAGAAAAATTCCCACTTGATCTTAAACTGGCAGCTTCCAAAACAGTGAGCTACATAAGACACAGCCATTTCATTACAATAACACAATTTTGCCAACACTTGGCCAATAGTTTCTTGTTATGCCAATTTTATACCAAGACATCATTGCAAATATCTTGTAGGCATGAGTACTAACATTGCTGCAATGCTAAGCAGAGGAGCGGAGAGAAACACTACGCCCGAGTCCACGATCGCATTGCTGATTTGTTGATCCACTGCTGAGACCAACGTGTGGCAGCTGGGTGCCAGGTTAGGTCTCCTGGATGCCTGTACAACTTGCAGGCACATACGTGTATTTTGTCCCCTTACTCCCACGTTCTGTTAATTGAAAAGGCCTGGGAACAAGAACATCCTTGAAGCAAAGACCCAGAAAATCCCAATCTTTGTTGCTCAATGCCATCCCGGCCACGAAGAACTTGCGCTCCTTAAGGAAACGACTGCTTCTACGAGTAAGGCAAGGAAAGAACAATATGAACCTTGTCTATGGTATCGTAACTGGCACTAAAGTTGTGCTGTGTCAAGCACATATAAGCTAGTTCAAATGGGGTGATTTGGGCATTAACATTAATAATGATAATTACAATGTATAGAATAAAGTAGGAGTCTATGACTTTGTACTGATGTAATGAAAGAATTGAGTCCGACTTCCTCTTATATGGCAAGTCCTCTGACCCTCCTGAAAAGAGGAGGGGTGATTCTTAGACACACACATTGTAGCGGCAAGGTGGAGTCTTCAGGTCTGGGAGCCCAGCCCACATGAGGCATGACTGATATCCCAGGTGCCGCAGTCCTCTGGTAGCAAGTACAATCCTGATCAGGGGAGGGGGGAATAAGGTGTTCCCTGAAGCATGTGACACACCTGCTCAGGTGGCAGGTAGAAGATTGCAGGAGGGATTTAAGGGTGCTAAGGCCAAAGGACTAGAGTGAATAAATGAGAGTAGCAAATGAGAGAGTGGAAAGTGAGAGTGGTAAAAGTGAGAGAGAGAAACGCCTCAAACAGAAGAGCAGTAGCTCTCTAGGGAAGACGAGACAGTGTGTAGTTTCTGTGAGAAGTTATCTATCCTTTTATATCATGTGACTTTTGTATCCCCCATGAGTCTGTAAGTGACCCATCGCCCGTGGTCCTGGAGGTAACCCTTTTTCTATTCTATGTTGATGATAATATGATTACCGAAAACAATGTAGTTACTTCCATCTGAATTTAAGTTGGATATTTATTACATGATATTTCACTAGGTTTGTCCTGTTGTTTTAGTTGCAGGATTTAATTGAGAGCATTTCAAACAAATTTCAAAAATGTTGTAGTCTGTGGTGAAATTCACACAAACATGTTGAGATATTTGATTCTTATTTTGAAGTAATTAATCCAATAGAATATTAGTTTTATTTGTTTATTTTTAGATATTCCAGGGTCTATGTGAAGAGGTGAGGAAACTTAAGAGAGGACAATAATCTTCAACATAATAGTAATAATGCACTCACTGAAACCTTTGCATGGCAAACATTTGGTACTTGTAATTTCTGATATCTAGAGCATAGGAGTTATTTTATATTATCAGGATTGTGAATAGAGATATAAATAACCTTTTCCAAGTACCTTGGCAAGCCTGGTCTCATTTGTCAGAGCTAAAAGCATTCTGATAGTGCGTTGCTTTCTCAACCTATAAATACTGTATTTTCTTCCTTCCAGCTCTCAGTGTCTTGAATTTCAAAGGTCCACAGCATTCTGGATAAAAGAATAAAGAGCAGCGTCTTTATAAATTGTGTTGAAGGCCTGCAGTAAAATGTTATTTTTACAGTGAATCAAGACAGTAAAAGCAATGGTACCCATAGTACATTTTGACTTTTTTTTCAAATTCACTTTTTAAAATAATAAACCAGTTTACTAATTTTAACTTATCTCTTATCTTATGTGATGCAGACCATAAACACAGATCTCAGAGTTGCAAAGTAAAAAAATACTAAATATCCCTTAGAATATTTTCAATTCAACTGAAGATTTATGTATTTTTTTTTCTGAAGTTACAGTTACTTTTGCAAGTGAAATTTCACAAAAGACTGAAATAATTCTTTTGGCTTCACTCCTGAAATATGACACGAACTCTTTCACTTCCACGTGTATATTACTTGGAATATCTAGATACATAAAAATAGAATTTGGCCTAGAATATCTTTGCTAAATAACTAACATATCTCAAGCCCCATACTATTACATACTTGAACCATAAAATAAGTAATGTGCAGTCACTCCATAGAAAATTCCCTCTGGTGCTAAGAAGAAGTAATTCAATAGAGAATGCACTGATGTACACACGAATAAGGGAGAATGAAAACCGAGAGAAAAGTATGACTGCCTTGATTTGAAAAGGTAATAGGGATGTCTTTCTGCAGAAGCAGACAGGCAAAGATTTTAAGATCGAAATGAGATTTGTGGAGCCATGTTTCAAAAATTAAAATGCCCAAAAATCATAGGAAAATTATACAATGTATGTTCATTACTGCCTCAGTTGTGCATGTTAGATAAACAGAGACTGCTAATAAAGATACCTAAAGGACTTAAAATTTATCCTGTAAAATAAAACAGTGAAGTGATTAAAAAAAAGTCACATGGAAAATTCGGTCGTAGGGAAAAAAATTAAAACCACAGTAGCAGTGGACAATGTGCAGAAAAGAAACCTAAATCCTAACAATACAAGACATAAATTTTATTGTGCACTGTTTTGCACTTGAAATTATATTTAGGCTAGAGTTGTATTTATTCCGGTTGCCATCTATAGGTTATGTAGCACTTTGTGTGAAATCATTCATGCTACTTCAGAGTGCAGATGGCTGGGCTACAGCAGAAGGAGGTGATATCACCTGGCATTTAAGGTTGGGATTCTATCATGTGGTTATACACTTCACTGTAACCATGTGCCTAACAAGCAAGAGCAATAGACTCTCTTTTCCCATCCTACATATCTTCCTAAGTTAGTACGTGGGCTGTGCAGGCACTTGCCTAAGTATGCAATCATTGTATTTCCTAATCCTTTCCTGGTCTATCTCCCACACAATAGCAAAGGTGACCTTCTGAAGACTCAAATTGATGTTATTTTATTGAAAGTGTCCAGTGACTTCTTATTATACTTGAAATAACATCTGAATTTCATCATATGACTAGCTTGCTTACTTGTTCAATTCCATTTCCAACTTTTGGTTATTAATTTCTTACAATATTGGCCTTTGGTTGGTTTGTAGGACAACCTGTGTTTTCCCCTGACATATAGGCCTTGAGCTCACTGATTCTTCTGCACAAATTATCCTTCCCATTGCAAGAGTGGCTTCGTTAAGATGCTTCATGCTGTAAAGATTAAATGTCACTCAATTCAGAAAGCATTCAGCATGGTTCTACCTAATGCATTATGTTGCTTTCCATGGTTACAGTGACATTGACTATTGAAAGTGACGTGGGAACAGTTGGTACAATGAATACAAAGGGTTTGGACACAGTTGTATAGACACAAGTTGTATGTGTTTGGATAAATTCCTTAACAATCTCTTGGATTTATTTATTCTTTATTGCATGCACACATTCATTCATTCATTCATTCAGGCACTGTTCTGGATCACTGGGGACTAAACAGTGAACATGACACACAATATCTCTCCATTTAAATGTGGTGGAATACAGATTATAGGTATTACAATTTCAGGGAGTAATTACTAATAACTCTAGGATAAATCTCTTTTATACATGTTGATGAAAGTCTTGTCTTAGTTGGGATGCATTACTTGACATTCACAACTTAAACTTTAGCTCAGTTTAAGAGGGACTCAGTCAATCTATGGGCTTCCTGCAATAGTGGTGACACACGGCAGAGGCCTAGCCAGAGTCAAGCTGTTCACAGTATGGAAAATTGGAAGATGAGAAAGGGAGGAAGTGTGGAGATAGCATATATGTATTCTTCTGGGTCGTACCAGTAACCCACACTTTTTGGGTCAAACCTCAGAAATATACCCACCTCCCAACAGCACGTGAAATAAATGGATAACCTTCATGATTAAATCACGTTCCAAACATCATACTTTGGGGGATGTTCTTGAACCAAACCACAACATTTCACCCCAGCCCCAATAGGCCCATATCTATCTCCTTATGCAAAATGTATTTAGCCCATCTCTAAGAATGGCCAAAGTTTTAACAGTTCTAGCACGGCTAAGAAGTTCAAGTCCAATGTCTCCTCTGAGTTTTAAGGCAAGCTTTTAGTTGTGAACTCCTGTGAAAAATCAAAGAAAAGATAAATATTTCCAGCATATAAAGGCATGAGGTAATGGCCATTCTACAACAGAGGAATAGGAGGATGGAAAATAATCAAACCAAAGCAAGAACAAAACATAGCAGGGGAACATTAATTAGATCCTGTAGTCCCATGCCTGTCACCTGATGCAAACTGTGGCCTAGTGTTGTCAGCTCTGCAGATCTTTTGCAGTCTCTGTTGCTTCTCTTTTGCATTGTCTTTACTCGCAGCCTGCAGTCTTTTCCTGCAGACAATTCACAGTCCTGTCACCTTCAAAATTTCTTGGCTGACTACTGCCCTTCTGGCTTGTCTTCACAATTTCTGCATTTTCCTCTTAGAAGCAAGCTGCCTCTCCTCCGAGGCGTGCTTCTGAAATACGGGTAAAATCTTCCACGACATGCCAACTCTTGCATTTTGCAAGCTTGTCAAACCAGCACCACGTGGATGATGCCAAGGTCTGAGTCGTAGTGGTCAGTTTGGAACATGGCCACAGAGGCTTCTTAGTGGCTGAGCTCTTTGTGTGCTCACTTTCCTAAGTCTTCTCACAATATGTTCTGAGGCTCCCTTTCCAAAGCAAAGTATTTTACCTCTGCACTCTGGGATGTGTAAAGGATAGAGTCCTTTGTGATTCCTAAAGTGCTCTCAAAGCATCTTGACTGCAAGTACTCAGCTGACTTGTTTTTAATGCTAATCTTTTAACCACCCGCGATCTTTTGCCCCAACTTTGCAGTTGCTTTTAGTATGGCAAAACTGAACATTTTTGGTATGTTTCCTCCCTGCCCCATGCTATTTTTTCCTGCTTTTTATTGTAGAACTGAACTCACATGACAACTTGAACACTGGACTGAACATGGGACTGCCTCGAAATGTCTTAAGTAGTTCACGACCATTAATCCCAGTTTCAGGCAAAGTCTCAGGAGAGAATCAAAATGCTGACCAGCTTTTTGCCAGAGAATAACAAGCAAGGTTTCTAGATGGGTTGTCAATAAGGTCTTCCTCTTTATCTAAAACCCCTTTAGCCTGTCCTTTATAACCCACACTTACATCAACATTCTGATATTCAGAACTTTGACAAGAATCCCCTATCAAGCTTGGCTCGTGGCATTCTAAGTTTTCACTAGCTAGCAAAGCTTTCCAAAGTCTTCCCATGAACCAGTTCCAAAGACTTCTAAACTACATTGCCAGGTAAAGTCACAGCAACAGCCCCACTCCTGGTACCAACATCTGTCTTATTTTTTCTTGCTAGTTATCTAATGTCCACGACTTGAAGGAAGTAAGGTTTATTTTAGCGCACAGTTTCAAAAGGCCTCTGTCCATTCATGGGCTGGTTGTAATGGTGGTGGCACATGGCAGAGGCCTACATGAAGAGACGTTATACACAGCATGAAAAACAGGAAATCAAGAAAATGAGGAAGGGTGGAGTTAGCATACACCCTTCCAGCTCTTGTCCCAGTATCCACTGGTTTGAAAAGAGCCTCTGTAATCCACGCCTTCTGATCTGAACCCACTTCACAACAGCACAAGAAGCCAAGGGCTTAATTAACCCCCATGAGTAAATCATCTTGGAAGTATGAGTCTTCTGGGGAATATTCCAAATCCAAATCACAAAATATTTTCTTAGGATGTAACATTATAGGAAAGTGGAAAAATAGTATGAAAAAATTACATCATAGTATAAATTGAAACTTAAAAAAACAGCAGCAGTGACCAATCTAGGAACAACATTGGTACGCTCAAAGACTAAAGTTTGTAGATGCTGAGGCCTGTTTTGAGTGGTTGCAGATCTGGGGAGTGATTGATCAATAGGGTATGTAGCACAGTATGTGAAGCTTACTCAGCTCTTGATAAATGTCAGTTTTCTTTCTTATTGTTCCTGTTTCCTGCCTATTTCCCAAAATCAAGAGTATGGAATGATACAAAGTTACATTGCTGTTGATCTGGCACTGTGACTTCTTATAATCTCTTACTCTTTCCCATTCTGTTCATACAAATGTGTCAAATTTTGGGTCACTCATTAACACACACACAAATAAAAATCCCTTTCCAGTTCTTCACCACATTTTCAAATAGCATCATAGTAAGGGGGTTGGATTGAATTCAAATCAATCTTACTGTATTTGTGATTTGTTATTGTGTGGGTGACCTTTGTTTAAATTATGTCATATTTTTGAGAGTTAGTTTCTTCATTTGTACGATGAGAATAGATTTTTTTGACATTATTGATAATAGTAGTTTTGAAGTAAGTTCTAGCTAAGTGACCAAGCTAGCCTCGAACTTCTGATCCTTCTGCCTTAGACTCCTAGGTAGTTAGGATTTACAGACATGTGCCACACGGTTCAAACAAAAAAGGATTTTTAATCATGAAGTTAACATTTATTCCTGTCTTAGAGTGTCCCAGTGATTGCAATAAGCATGCGCTAACGTATGCAGTCCAGTCTTCATGATCATCCTCTGAAACATTTTTACTGTTATTTCCATTGTACGGTAACAAATATAATATACAGAAACTTCAGTCATTTTACAAGGTCACTTTATAAGTAAGATTAGAATCAAAGTTTGAAGATAGTATACAATTAAGATGAGTGGAAAATAGGTATTTATTGTTGTAAAATCCATAGATTCTTAGTATTTGTGACCATAATGCATTTGGTTTTTGTTAAAGCTTATGATACAGACACTTATTCATTATATGACCATCACTCTAACGCATTTTGTTTAAAATGTTTGAAATTACACTATCCATGCTTCAAAAAAATGCCTATATGTTCAATACTCATGTCAACACTGTGATACAAGTACAATGAATATCCTCACTTAACAACAAAGGAAACTGAAGGGTAGAGAAGATAAGTGGCTGGTCCAAGGCCACAGACATGTATGTGGCAAAACAAGAAAAGGTAAGTTTTGAACAGCACATTCTGGTGTCTTGCATGTATTTGGTAGCATGTTCTATGAATCAAAGCCAGTTCTTGTGAATTAACAAGACCAGTTTCCAAATGTTCCAAATGTGGATCTTTTTTAGTAAACATTGGTCCTAGAGAGTCACACTGACTAGAGGCCTATCATGGGTTATGTAGATCTCCTCCTTTCACTGCCTATTAAATCTTTGCTCAAGTGAGGATGATTTAGGATTTCTTTTGTTCTTCAAACAGAATATTGACCACACGTTCTAATCTTTCCAACATTCTGGATAGTCAAAAGTGTTGCATGACAAAAATTTCCAATGGTAATATTTAGTATTTTGTTGGAGTGTAAATACAACTCTCATATTGAAAAAATTATCTCATTGGCACTTAGTAAATTTGAGTAGCATTAAGTGGAAGAAAATAAATCTGTGGAGGTGTTTCTAGAGCAGAATCCCTTGACAAATCATGCGTATTAATGGTTTTACTCTGGCACAACATGAATAAGAAGTCTCTAAATTGTATTCTAACCAAACAGTATAAAACTTCATGCAATTTCTGAAATCCATAAAAAAAAGAAATACATATTATTGTACTTCATCATGCCACAATCTTTCTTTTAGGAATATCTGAATGCTCAGTTGTTCTTCTTGTTATAGTGTCAAACAGATGTGGTAATAAATGGACCTGATATCATAGGATTGATGGATCGAAAAGAAGTGTTGTTGGCATTCTATCCTGTATCACTCTTTGTCTTTACCAAAATATGAATGTAAAAAGAGGAACATGTGCTTTTGTCAAGTTGTAACTTTTGTTATTTCATGAAGACTTGTAGAATATCTCAGGAGAAAGAAGATAAAGTGTGAGTGAGAAAATTTCCATGTCTTGAAAAATGTTTTGAGCCACAGCAAACTGCAGTTTCTTTACTGATGATAATTGCTGGCATGGTAAAAGAAGTAGTAACATTGGCTGCTGATGGTTACAGGGAGTATTATTGAACTTGGGTCATTTTCAGTTTCACTGCATCATTTCTTCATTGAAAACCATATGAAAATCCTATCACCTGACCTTCAAATGTAGCTGGAGCCCATGCCAATAGGACAGTAAGTGCTTTTTATAACAGAATGATAGATGCTTTTCACAGATACCTAAGTGCTAAATCTACCCATAGATGTGAAACCAGCGCTTGTGTGGTGAGTTTATGTATAGATCTAAGGACATGGTGTCATCAGCTGAATTGTTGTTAGGGCTTCCTGTATCTACCAGACTGAAATTACAAGACTTTGACTTGGGAATGACACTGCGGGGTACCTCCAAATCTCATAAATCTCAAAGGCATCATAGGTAGACATTTGTTCAGTATATGAGTAAGCCACGAAACAAGTCATTTTTAACAACACCCCTCCTGGGAATATATCCAAAAGTGACCAAAACAACACATAACAGAGATATATGTACACCCTTGTTCATAGCAGCACAAGTAACAATAGCTAAAATATGGAAGTCACCAAAATACCCATCAACAGACCAGTGGATACACAAACTGTGATATTTATACACAATGGAATACTATGCATCTATAAAGTCCAACAGCATGGAGGCCTTTGCAGGCAAATGGAAGAAACTTGAGAACATCATGCTTAGTGAAGTGAGTCAGAAGCAGAAGGTGAAACATCGAATGGTCTCTCTGATATGAGAGACCCAGATCACTTTTTATGGAACTTAAAATGAAAAGCAAAGTGAAACAGGGGTAGGGTAAGGAGGAGGGGATGGGTGGGTAGGGGTAGGGATAAAAGGAGAGAGGGAAAGTCCTTGTCACCTTGACAAGATACGTATGTTCACAAAATGCTCAATGAAGTTGTTTTGCTGTAAATAGCAAAATAAAAACCCTTACACACAAATAATCTCTTTTCTTCATTGTCAATCCTTTAAAATAATGGTCACTTCTGGGAATTGAGAAATGAGTTAGTAAGCAATGTGTTAATTTGGCTGCAAGATCAGTTTAATATCCCATTAGCTGAATGGAAAAGTGGCAATACAATGAAATGTTAGATTTAGATAACACATTGATAAGATTTTTGGCTTTTAGCTCTCTATTTCAAAACTGCAATCTCAAAAAATTAGTTACTATTAGTCACATTTGTATTTGCAACTTTTCTTCATTTATTTGGCTAGATACCCCTCCCACCAAATTTTTGTTTCAGATATTTTTAATTTAGTTTAGTAGACAAATTCAAAATGTTTCCAAAATACCTGCACTTATTAAGTGTAAAATGTCATTTTAAGAGAGCACAGCGGTGCACCCTGTAATCTCAGCATTCTGGAAGGCAGAGGTAAGAAGATCAAGAGTTTGACCCCTTCCTGGGGAATTTAGCAACTTAGAAAGATCCTATCTTAAAATAAAAAAAGAAAAGAGGTCTTGAGATACAGCTCAGTGTGAAAGCTTTAAATTCTATCCCTAGTACACACACACAAAAAAAAAAACCTAAAACCAAGAAAGTCTTTCTTTTGTAAGCCTGTAAGTTTGTAAGTAAGGTAATATATATATAGCCATAAAATACTACCACATTGTTTAGATTTGGTGAAAAATAAATAGGCAAAATACAAACCTGGCTGATTTCTTTACCTGCAGCAGTTGATACTGTTTGTTGCTGAGACTGGAAATGGGGATTTTTCTCTCCTGGTCTGTAATCATCCCTAAAAACAAGCCCTTTCATGCACCATTCCAAACCCTGTGGGTCAGCCTGCCACAATTTGTTTCTGTGTGGAAAAACTGGGAAGAAAAAAAAAATAACGGAGACAAATTGATTTCTATATTTTAAAAAAACTGAAGTGAAGCTTGATTTAGAGACAAGCAGGTGGAAATCACGAAAGGGTGCTACGGATGGGATGGACGGAGCGCCCCCCAACACACACAGGGCTGCCTATGCTGTGCCTGTTCTTTAGTGTAGGTACTCAAGCAGTCTGTTGAGTGAATTAACACATAACATTGTAATTTATTTGATCACTTGTAAGAAAATGAACATGTGTCATCAATACATATTACTTGTATTAAGCTGACCCTAAAATCCCTGTGTCTGCCGATAGTGAGTGCTCTGAGATATAGCAAATGGCGAGTTTTCTGAGATATAGCAAGTGGCGAGTTTAAGGCTGAGCAGCTATGTACGTGAAGCCTCCAGAAATTCATCTTTAAATTAAGGTGCTAACTGAAATGCTGCTTCCCTTCCAGGCAGCAGCCTACGCTGGGAAAGCAGGGGAAGTAAAAGAAGCTGGGGACCGTGTGCTTGCTAGTTTGTGCTGTAGTTTTTACTAAGAAAACTTTACCAGACCTGATTTTTTTTGTCAGAACAGACATAAAGAATCTATAGAAATTTCTAGTTTTGTTGAAAATACGTTTTCACCATTTCTAAATAACTTTCTTTAATTATCTCCAATGTTATGTCACACTGTTTATCTAGTGATTATTTTTTTAAATGAGAAAAAAATATGAAATCATATGCTTATTAGTAAAAGGACACAGCATGAGGATTTATTTTGGTAAACTGTACCTTTCATACATAAGAAAAATTGTGCAAAAGTATAAAATTGCAAACTTAAGTAAAATAAAACAGCATCAGAATTTTTTATAGATTTCTCTCAACAAAAATTTTAAATATTATTTTACCTAAAAGTTTTCTATACAGTATTTGAAACACTTGCTTAGCAATCACAAGGCATTCGGTGCTATCCCTCAACAGCATATAAATTAAGTCTGATGGCACACGCCTGTAAGCCAGCACTCAGGAGGCTGAGGCAGGAGGATTGCTGTGAGTCCAATCTGAACCACGTAGTGAGTTCAGGACTACCTTGTACTACAGATAAAGAGCATGTCTCAAAAAGTTTTGTTGTACAATATCTCCTCAAAATTTCCTATGCTTGATCTCTAATGATCAAGAGATTACTGTAATAATCAAGAGATTGCCTTTTACAAGTATTTTGCTGAGGAAAAAGTAAAACAAAATTCCAACCAATAATCATATCTAGTAGTAAATAGCATCAACAAATTAGATCAGAATTCTGCTTTGCATTCATCCTCCCTGGAACACTGGACATGTCGCTTCCTCTCTTCAAGCTTCAGTTTTTTGATTAGTAAAACAAAGATATTGAACTAGAAAATATTTTATTTAATGTTGAATTATTCTTATAGTTGCCTTAAACCACACAAACTTCCTGACTTTGGAAGAAATAAATCAAAACATTTTCAATTCTTGTTACCCTCGTACCACCCTCCAGATTTTAAGCCAAAGTTTATTACTCCCACGGCACATGAATTGCACCTTGAGGAGTGCTTGTACTCTATGCCTTACCTAACAAACTGTTTCTGCCACAGCTGCTACTTAGGACCAAAAGATGCTCCAATAAAGATAATAGCATGAGTAGCTGGCACCGTGGAGCCACCTATACCTGGGATCACCAACTCTTTCTGGTGTCAACAGGAAGTTGCTTAAGGACAAGAACTGTTTGTCTGATGAATAACACACAGACTAGAATAGCATGTTATATCTAATGGGATATATATATATATATATATATATATATATATCACACATATATGAATACATAATTATATAATTCTTTATTTGGCACATATTCTTACTCATATCTAAAATGGAAAACAAATTCAAGGATCAGGTGATTGCTGAAGTCAATAGTATCTCTGAAAACAAATTTTTTAAATCAACTTGTGTCTTTTGACGGCAATACCAGACAGATTGACACAGGTCACACTAAGGCTGATTTTAAAAAAAGAAGACTGAAAAGGAAGCTATGAAATCTGAGACCATAATGATGTTAGTTTTTAAGAACAGAAGCTTTTTCGTTTTACAATTTTCTCTTTCTTGTTTGAAGTGTTTCCAGTGCAGGACTATCATAATTTCTTTTGTAATCTTGTGAAGCATAAAGAAAAATATCTCTTCTGAAACTGGGAAAATATCCTTTGGTTTAATATCAGTCTTGCACAAGCAAAATTTTGAGAGATTTTATGATCTCATTCCCAAATCTATGATAAATTGTTCAGTAAAAATGAATGCAGTCAGTGAAATTTTAAAATAATTGCCAAATTCTAGAATTAGAATATCCTAAAACTACAACAATTAGCTTTGCTGCTTTTATTAGATTCCCAGATCATGAGTAGTTTTCTAAAATAAATCTAAGTGGCATGAAATAGTATCTGTTGAAAAAGGACTTTTATTAATAGAAATCTTTTTAAATATATATGTGTCTCATCCCACTGCGTGGAAGACAGGCCACTAAGTGCTGGCAATAGGAGCAAAACTCTCTCTCAAAACTCAGTGATGATACAAGTGATATAAAAATGATACTTAAAGTTGTAAGATGTAGAGTGCTAGAAAAAAATAAAGCAAGGTCAAGTGGCAGGTGGTGTGAATAATAAGGTGCCACATTAAATACAGTAGATGTGCAAGGCCCCACGCAGGAGGTGACATGTGAACAATACCTTGAGGGGAGAGAGGAGAGGGCACTCGGCACCCTACTAAGTGCTCTGGGTAGGAGGAACAGCACATGCGCAGTTCTGACACAGAGCCCCTGGGTCAAGGGACCTGCACTGGCTTGGGAAGAAGGACTGACTTAGACTATTCTCAAATGATGGGGAAAATATCGTTCTCATAAGAGTCTCGCACACTGCACAGATGTAAACCAATAAGACATTGATTTTATTATCCACTATTGATTTTATTAAGGGAAATGGATGCCACTTCATCTTCAAATATCATTCTGGATTGCTACCTGAACAGAATAGTCACTTTCTATTTAGAACATCAATAAGAAGAAAACTAACGTTTAACCCACAGAGCATAGGTTCAAATTCTGAAAAAGGCTTGTAAACTAGATTAAGAATAGCCAAGGTTTTTTTTTTTTTTCTACCTTTCCTCTCCCTCTATCTGCACTGCATAAAGTCCTATGTCTCTCCATTGATCTACACAGGAACCAGTTTCAGGCCACATGCTTGATCCCATGCTTGCCTCAGTACTACTTGCAGGCCACTTTCATGCTATTATATAGTATAAACAAGCAACAGAACCCACTAGTTTGAGTTGCCAGAATGCCTTAGCCAGGCGGTTGGCTCAGCAGTTTTCTCAGCTCACTATGAACTGAACGAAGCTTGCGTGTTTGCTTGCATCCCCTGGTCCTCATCTTTACAACATCCTATAGACCATATCTGCCTAATCCAAATTAGCAAACAAAGTACCCCGGGTAGATTTCAGGTCCTCAAGGGATGCTGCTCTGTTAAAACCACCACTGGAGCCTGCACAGGTCTCTCAGAGGAAGTTGCTTCTTGGTAACTCTAAACGTAGCTCTCTTATCTTTCCTTGATCCTATCCAGCTCTGATCACTTAGGGGTAGTTTTATTTTTGTCTGTTTTTTTCTTTTCTTTGTTTCTTTTTTCTTTCTTTCTTTCTTTCTGTCTGTCTGTCTTTCTTTCTTTCTTTCTTTCTTTCTTTCTTTCTTTCTTTTCTTTCTTTGTTTTTTTTTTTGAGATAGGGTCTCGCTCTGTGATCCAGACTAGTCTTCAAAGTCACTACATACTCCAGGCTGGCCTTGAACACACAGTAATTAATCCTCCTGCTTCAGCCACCAGAATGCTGAAATCACAGGCATGCACCATCAAACCCTGCTAATATTTTGTGTGGTACTGGGGAATTGAACCTCTGGCCTATGTGTGCTAAGTAAATTCTTCAACTACTAATCTATGACCCCATCTCCTTTAAGTAGGGATCTAAATCTACTTCTTGAAAAATTGTCCTCAATGAATTGAGGAAGCAGTGTTTCAAACAGTATCTCTTCTCATCTTTTCCCACACACCTTGTTATTTTCCCTACACTGGGAAACCCAGAAGAAGCAAGGATCCTTCACAACAGCAATCTAGAGCTTTTCCCAATCCACGTTGTTTCTCATGCCTTATATCACAAATAAGAGAGCTAAAATACCAGAATCTCCTAGGAAACACTCGTGGCTGCCTTACACTCTGGTATCATAAAATAGTCAAAATTGCATTTTGATAGAATTTATTTTGACAGGAGGAGAATAACTAGCCTCGTGAATCTTCATATGACTATACCTATGGTCACAAGTAAACAAAATGGCCAATAATACAGATAACGGAAAATCAAAATCAAAAATCAATTAAATCAAGATCTCTCAGACAAAACTATGGGTAGCTTTAAAAAGTCTATTGTTGATAATGCTCTACGTTTTCCGAATGTGTATAATTTACAATGTTCATTTTACAATTAAGGAAAGTGATATTTTAAAATATATTGTATTCTCTGCACTACTGCTTTGCTTGTGCCCTCAATACAAAGCAAAATCAGCGGGTTAAAGGGAAGCATTTCTTAAAAGCCTAAGTGCCTCAAAGGGAAAAAAAGTCTTACAATCAAATAGTTTCTCTCCAGCCTTTATGGCACCAACCAGAGTCACACAAGGAGCTGAGGTCGGTAAGCATGTGCTCGCGGCTGTGCAGAGACTCGTCCCCACAGGCACAAGGCAGAGGACAGTCAGACTGGAGAACGGGAACACAGATGTCCTGTTTTCTTACATTGTTTGCAACATTTAAATGCACTTGGCAGTCTAAGCACATAATTTCTTTCCAAAGGAGGTTTGATGCTGAAGGTTATGCCAGGCTCTCCACTAAAACACAAATCCGTTGGCTGTTTGTTAAGCCTTCTGCACAATGAAATCAAAGCAATCGTCAATGGATATGGTTCACTGGAAAATGTAAACTGGCTTCCTGCCCCACGAGAAATGCGTTAAGTAATGCAGGAGGCTTGCACACCCTCTCAACACACAACATCTCTTTTTGAAAAGGAAATTTTGATTGCAGTGCTTCTTGCTTCTCATTGTACCTGCCAACTTCCTCTTTTTCTCCTGAAAATACAAATTCCCATTACACACCGAAGAATGAGTAATGCTTCTGAAGTGCCCAGAATATGTTTGCAATAATTGATATTTCACCCTCTGGTGCCAGGGCTGTGTGGATGGAGAGCTTTATACTGAATGCTCAGGAATGTGCTTTTGAACTTTTGGTATCTTGCCCAGAGTAAGAATCCCCACAGTCAACAGGGCCCACTGCCCTCTGCACACAGAAAAGGCCTGCATCCCACAAGTCTCAGGGTGCCAGAAGCTTACATAATTTATCTGCGATATCAGAATTTTCTTTGGGGAAATAAAAATGAATACAGCACATACCTGAAAGGAGCCTTTATTCTTTTCCTAAGGAAATCACACCTGTATTAATAGGAGTAACCTGGCATACAGTTTAGCCTCCAGTTTAACAAACCATACCCCAGAGCATCCTTTCTTTAAATTAAATATTTGCATTTTCATTATAAACTTTCTTCTCTTTAATTTAGCTATCTCCTTTACTGTGTTATACATCAGAATTGGGTTTAGTTACTAACATGTCTAATAAAATGCTTTCATATGGGTTTTTATTTATCTTTGAAAAAGTTAATGATGAAAATAATTCAATTCTCTAAGTAGCAGTACCAGGATTATCGCTGTAGTGAGGAGCGGGAACAAAGGAGAAGCACAAAAGTAAAAATGATCCCTACATGACATGAAGGCCAGAACACGAAAAGATCATCTCTTGGGATATTCAGAGAGGAAGATTTTTATCATTACATGACTCCTTTATTATTCTACAAACCAAACTATATTAAGCACATTATTTCACCCAATGTTTAAAGCTTCTCTTGGATGTCATTGATTCTAAATACAAATTAGAAGAAATTTTGAGAGGAAGTAGGTATGAATTTTTGGGTAACTCTAAAACCCCACAGTTGCTGACCAACTTGTAATTATGTACTATCAATTGCTTTATGAATGGTCATGTATTTTTCTACTATTTAGGCTTTCTTGTGTTACTGTTTCCTGCCAATTCCACATCTGCAAGTTTCCAAGTCAAGGAAATAATTACCTGCGGCAGTTTAGTTCCCATACTACATAGAAAAGAGCAGAGTGCCTAAGTGGCATTTTTTCTGTCTTATCTGTTTTTGTCATCCCTGGAAAGTTCAAGATGTCTCATTGGAACAGGATGTGGCCAAAACAGGACCAAGATTAAGCATGGATTGCAGTGTATTTGTGATGTCTGTTCCTTCCATAATAGAACTTTTTTTTTCTGTATACCATCAAGGCATATCTGTTTCCCAATCTCAAGGACTGTCTTTGGATAAGTGTCTGTGTTTTCAAATGGCACTCTAAGTAAAATCATTTGGGCATATGAATGAGTTATCTTAAACACAGCTGGAACAATTTGTATGTATTCTACTTTTCAAATCAGTCCTTCCCCCTAATACTGGGTTCTAATGCTAACACTATTTATACTGGAAGTGGGTCTACTGTGTCCCTTGTGTCTCCAAACACTGAGAGGATCAGACTGCCAGCTCTAATCTCATCTAGTGTTCATTCAATTTTCGATGAGTCTAACTTCATGTAGCCTTAAATATGTACTGCAGTACAGATTTCTCCAGGTAACTCATCTGTGCCTGAGGACACATACAACTATTTACCAATGTATAAAAGAATGTTATGCTGCTCCATATAGTTGGTGGGTTTCAGGCCTCTGTGAGAGGGCATTGCTCAGTTCATAATGTTAAGCTAGAAGTAGAATAGCTAGAAAAATAAAAGAGCTCTTATCAGAAGAGGCATAAATATTAAGTTTCTGTAATGGCAGGTGATATTAGTGGGTATCAGTGTCTGATATTATGTACGAGGTAATGTCCTTTAAGAGAGGAAGAGCAAGACAATGCAAGAATTTTAGGACAAGCACGACCTGATGTAAAGTCATGACCGATTTTTCTGTTTTTCTTAGAAAGTCATTATTTATGTGAAGATCAATGATCAATTATTTTGTTGTATAACCTTTGGCCATTTTCAGTGAGCTTTATAATTCTTGTCCATAGAGGGGCCTGTTATTGTCAGCAAATAACTGAACAAGGTACTGATTTACAGCCTCAACTGGATTGAAGATTGTACAAAGCAAGTGGTTTTGAAGAGAGAAAAACAAGTAGAAGCCTGACCATGCAAAGCCTGACAAGTATGGTGGGTGTGGGCAACACATGCCATCCAAGCTCCGATAACTTGTGAAGAGTGATCAAGCTTGTATGTGGTCTCATGTTGTAGTGACGGAGTACAATTCCTTTATCATTAATAAGCTCTGGACATTTCTGGATAATGGATTCATTCAAATTGTCCAGTGGCAAACATATACATTAGAATTGATTGTTGGTTCCTTGGTAGGAGCTCTAAAATCATGATTCATTTAATGTCTCACCACACTAAAAGCATAAACCTCCTCTAATGACTGTTTGCTTTTGATGTCATTTGAAGAAAATCATCAAGTTGGGCCCAAGACTGTTTCTTCATACCACATTGTTGTAAAGGATCCACTTCTTGTTACCAGCTATCAGTCACTCCAAAAAGGAATTACTTCCCCCACATTTAATAAGCTTATCACAGTTGTTTATACACGCCATTAAATAAACTTCTTTGAGTTCGTGAAGAACCCAAATATCAAGCTTACTTTCATAGCCCAGTTTCTTCAGGTGATCATGAATGCTTGAATGACAGATGCTCAATGTTTCTACAGTCTCTCATGTTATGTGAACTGGGCTGGACTAGCTCAGCATCTTTGTTAGTATCAACTTCTGTGAGGATCCCTGACTGAGGAGGATGGTTGAAGTCAAAATAAGCAGCACAGATTCCACAAACTGTCACTGTTGTTGTAGAGCACTGTCACTATAAACTGTATACGACTTTTCACAAACTTGATACGAGTTCTTCCCTTCATGGAAGTAAGCAGTAAAATATGGCAAAAATGCACAGTTTGGCCTTCCATCTTCAACTTGTACAATCTCGAAAACTCAACCAAATCACTCATATTTTTAGAATGAAGCTAGAAATGTCAGCTGTCAAATGTCAGAGCAATAATATAGATGCAAATGACTTCCATGCTTGTGAAAATAAACTAGCACCACCTGTTGCAAAAAAAAAAAAAAAAAGCATCGCGACATTTTTGCAAACCCAATCTTTGACACTAGAGAGACTTAGTTTTTAGAACTGGAAGTGTAATTATCAAAATTTGAGAATGAATACCACAACTTGAAGGAGGAATGTCTTTCTTTGTTTCATAACAATGCCTTACGAAGTAACAATGACATAGACAGTAGAACATCAGCACAAGCCACTGCAGGTAATTATCTCCTGTGGATTCGAACCAAGTCTTTTTTTTTTTGTAGCAGTCAACATTTAGTTAAATTTTAATGAACAAAGCTGGCATAACTTGAAGTGATACCCCTTTATAAATAATTTTAAAATTTAACATTTTTTTTCAATACTCTATTGTTTACTTACTACACAGATTGTTCAGGTTCTATGTTTCAAACAAATGTTAGTCACTGATGACTTTTTAAAAAAGAAAAAAAAGGGAAAATAAAAAGATGTGGGCAAAGGAGACGAGGTTTCTGGGAAAACAGATATCAACCAAATCACCATGGAAAAAATACAATTGAAAACTTTGCTAAGTCCCACAAACACTACTAGGTCGTATTTGTTGAGGACTTGCTTTATGCTAGACAGTGGTATAAATACTTTAATTGTACTATTTAATCCTTTCTTTTTCCTTGTGACGATATATTATTATGTCCATTTTATAGCTGAGGCGGCTGAAGCTAGTCAGATGGAATATTGCAGTCTAAAAACACTAAGAACCAAGTGGTAGAATGGATATTGACATAGAAAAATTTGACTGCACAGATAATCTAGTACTACCATATTATATTTGCTCCTACACTTTAAAAAGCAAAATATGACAATGCGCTCATCAGCTTTTATGATGGTATCTTGAAGTACCAAATAGATCCAATATTTCAATGCTTATAGTAACAAAGATTTATTTATTTCTGAGGTTAATGTTTCATGTAGTCGATCTGTAATTCTGCTCCAAGTCCTTATGTCCTAGGAAAAGAGCCATGAAAAGATCCTCTGCCTTAGTTATACCAGCAGTAAAGTCTTCCTGTGGACGTGACATTCTTACTCCTACTTGAATTTAATTGCATATATCGGGGCTCAAGATTAAATTAAGCAAGCATCAACAAACTAGGAAACTTTCTCTTTCTCTAAAGAGAGACACAAAAGAGGCATTCTTTTGAGAAGAGTCTAGAAAAAAGAGTATAATTTGAACAACGCATATAATACAATCCAAAGTAGACATGTAAGAAGGACTCTGCACCAAGTGGCATCAAGGCAGCCCTCGTGGGCTCAGAAGGGAAGACATGTGCTTAACTAAAATTGGGGTCCACAGGGAGCACCCATGTAGTAGGAATAGCAGGTACAAGTACTGTGAGGGACATGCAAGCGAGCAACTGAAATAAATTACCTGAGGTAGAGGCAGAGGGGAGGCAGCCATCCTGAGATGAATCTGTCAAACTGAGCGGGGCTGAGATCATGCGGGACCTCGCAGGTCTCTTTAAGAATTTGGGCATTTATCCTAATGGAAGCTGCTAAATTCTTTTAAGCCTTGGGAGTGAGATAATCACTCCTTGGTAAATTTGGCTGCTTTACAAAAGAATCATTCTAGCTGAGCTTCACTAACTTAAACATGTCATCCTCCAGATTCTCTTAATAGTATTGTCTTGACTGTTTAAAAAATGAAAATGGAGCTATGTTTTTACTAATCTACTCCTGGCAGAACTCACTTGCAGATCCATTGAAATACGATCAACAGGAGTCGTAACTTCCTCCCTCTGCTTTACATGGAAGGATTTATGCGCCCAGGCTCGTCCCTGTCGCAGGATTCCTGCGTACCTCTCTAGTCTTCTACTATAACGAAGAGAGCCAATAGTGATACAACACATCTGTGCTAGGTCTTTGGTCCTTTGTAGGAAGGGGTGGAGCTCAGCGGGAAATTGTAGCAGTTTGAGGTTAGGAATATGTGCAAATTGCCTGTGGATAAAGTGTTTAATTAGGAAAAAATACGGGATGTACTTTCGAAGTTTTCAACAGAAATAAATGTCACCACCCTGTGGTTGAGACAACCGTCACACACTCTGATGTGAGCTTGGGTCGGTCCTTGGTCCTGGGTCCTCTACGGGGTACTGTGGCACTCTCAATATGTGTGCTTTTTATTTTAGACTGTCTTCCTGCTACTGGTAACACAGTGCAGTTTTGACTTTCCAACTGTTGTTTTCAAGGGCCAATTTAGAGAAAATGAACCAAAGAAGTCATGCCCATATGTTTTATTAATTCAATATTTGACAAGGCTATGAATGAATACTTATAACATCAGAGGAAAGTTCACCATGTTTGTGAAAGTTATGCCAATGATTACAAAAGAGATACACCCAGATTCCAAGTCATTCTATGGTAAGTGATTAGAGATGGTCCAATATGGCAGCTCCCTTTTGAGGCAGTCACTCAGGGAATATACATCTTTCTTTCTTAAGAGACTGCTACTCTCTAGAATATTCTCATTCACAGACAAGGTGGAGACAAGGTATGGGGAAACTGACAGGCAAATGGGGTACACATCAGCCCCTGCTCGGTCTCTATGTACAATGAACCCAGCTTTATGACCATATCTACATAATAGAATACCTAGAATATTAGCAATACCTGTCCACATAAATAGAACAAATGTATTTGAAGAAAAGCCACTTAGTCTCTCATATACATTGCATCATTAATTTTTAAAATTGGAGGAAGTAATAAAGTAATAAACATTTTGTGATACATACAGTATTAAAAGAAAAACAGAATAGGTTTTCTTCAAATAATTCATTTTTGCTTCATTAATATTAAAAATGTTGCTTAGTGGTTTCATATTTTATTTCTGAAAATGACATTTAATTAGTTAATTTTCTTGTTTTATTTAACATAACATGTCTTGTAACTTCCAGAGTCTAACAGAAAGCACAGAGTCGGATTAAAACTTACAGTCATCAAAGAAAGAATTATTAGCACTAAAAAATGTTATTTTGAAATATTTAAGCTTGAGATTTTATAATAGATAACAATTGTGGTTTGGATCTGGAATGTCCCCCAAAATTCTCATGTATTTGAATGTTAGGGATTGTCTATGGAACCACGTGCTGTTGGTAGATTGGGGGCCTAGTCAGGAGGGGTGGGTTACAGGCATAAAAGTTAGATTATAGGTATGTAAATTGAATTGTAGGTGTGTAGTGGGTGCTTACCACACCTTCTACACCTGGATGCAGGTGGGGCTGATAACTGGGATGAGACCTGGAAGGATCTATAAGCTGCTTCCTGTCTTCCTTGGAGGACTTACCTTGACTTGGCTTCCTGTTCATGTTGTCATGAGGAGCTGCCTTCACCTTCGCCTCTGTGATGTACTTCCACTGCTGCCAGCCACCCCTGAATGGACTGTGACCTTCTGAAACTGTGAAGTAAAAATAAGCCTTTATTCTCCAAAATTTGTCAATGTCAGTTATTGAATCATAGCAAAAAAAAAAGAAGAAGAAAGAAAGAAAGAAAGAAAAGAAAAGAAAAGAAAAGAAAAGAAAAGAAAAACTAAGACAATTGTATAACTGATACATGATCAAAATATGCAACTATATTACATTTAGGAAAGATGATTGCTGCTACTTTTAAGGTTAAAATTGCTTAATTAACATTGAAAATTAAGAGAAAATTAACTCTTAGAAAATTGCAAACTTTAGGTAGCTGGGGCCCAGTTGATTAAACTTTCACTTTTTCTTTCTTATCATAGTGTCATATATATATATATATATATATATATATATATATATATATATATATATATATATGTATATATGTGGGAGACAGAATAAGAACTGTGCTTTCTTCTCTGCACTATGATTGAAAATGAATTTTCTTGGATTTGTTTAAAGTTATAACAATTGCAAGTGGAAGTTATTTTATCTCAACTTCTGTTATTTTTACCAGTTTTCCCAACAAATATTTTTGAATAGCTGTTATGTTCAGATGTTGTGTCAGATATTGAGAGAGTAGGAATGAAATGGACAGATCTCTGTCCTTCGTGAATTTTATATTCTTTAGCGGAATAAGTGTATCATGCAAGGAATACAATCCACAGTGAAGACTGTGTGATGTTCGTGACAAGATATAGCCTGCAGTGACTGTTGTAGAATTAAGATGACGTCCATGGTCTCTGCCCTCAGCAGCAGTTTTGAGAAAAGGGTGCACCCAGCCTGGTCAGCCTGAAAAATAGAACAGCAGGACATGGTGTCGAGGAAGGAAAAGAAGTCAAAGAAAACAATAGGGAGTTAGAAATCCAGATGGTACCTGAATTTAAAAGGAAGTTGACCTTGTTTCTGAGGGCAGCATGGAGCAAGGCATCAGTTATAGTTTGGGAACATGAAACTGGTTGTTCTTCAGCTAACACAATGGAAGGGTAACAGTGAGGAGGCTGTTACTTTTCTTCAGGAAAAATTGGCCATGATGAATGTTAAAATTCACTAGCAAGGAAAGAAAGAAAAGCGGGAGCAGGAGGCAGGGGGTCAGAAAATTGATGATTATAGAAAATGGCAGGAAGCAGTCATAGAAACACACAAGCAGAACAAGCACACTGCTGTAATTACGAAGCCCCTCCGCTCGCTACACCTTTCCCTCTTTAGCACAGGATCTTAAAATATTTTTTTCCAGTAACAATTTATTTCTTAAAAAACATTCTATGGGATTGACCTTTAAATTTTTTTTCATGTTCTTGACTGAAATACACAGATTGAGCACAAAATAACTCAGTTTTTTGTGGTTTTGGCCTTTCCACTCTTGAGCTCCTCTAATTAACCTACCCAATGGACTCTGTGATATTAAGCATATACTGGACACTTTACAACATTCTGGGAATAAAGGAAATGGAACTGATTTTTCTACACATCATTTTTCTAGACTGGAGGCTCTTTGGGTGCATCTTTTGAGACAATTTCATTCAACTCACCATGATGCCTTTCTCCATTTTATGTTCGGTGCTCTCAGGATATTTGAAGTGAACAAAGTGTTTGTGGACGGGGTAATAGGACGCTTCATCTGTTTTGACATTCTGAATATACTGAATATGGTGGTGATGTGATGGCCAGATGCTAGTAAGATTGGAATTGTCAGAAGAAATTCTTCCATTATTCCTCAAATATACCTTATGAAAGTACTTAATTTCAATGATACATAAATAAAAACACATACGTACTATTTTAGTTCAGAGTGTATTCCACTTTGGTCATCGTATTTTGAAGCATTTTTTTCTCCAGACTCCTGATGAAAGTTTAGAGGCTTTCTCCTTACTAACTACTCAACTTCTTTTTAAGCTCTCCATTTTCATGATGATGCTAAACTATTGATACACTTTAATTTTTCCACGAAATCCCCTAAAAGTAACTAATACAGTTCTTAATCTCACCATCAATTCATGAGACAATAGTCTGTGTTTCTGCCGTCTGCTTCTTACCTGCCATTATCAATTTTGTCTAAAGCAATCTGATTTATTTCTCCACAATATCTGCTCTGAATAGCTCAGATCGACAATTACCCCCAATTACAATGCCTACCGAGCCAGCAGTGTCAACCTACGTTGGGTATGACCATTTCCTCTTTTTTTTGAGTTTTTGTAACACTTTCTTCTTTGGTGGCACTGATTCTTTGGAATTATTGCTTGATATTCTGTCTCGTTTAGCAGCTTTTTCAATTCCTAAAATGTTTTTTTTTTTTGTGCTTATAGACCTATTTTGTGCCATATATTCTCATTACATTTAATCTTCTGCTGATTTTTCCTCTTTTTTTGAGACAGGGTCTTGTTCTGTGGCCCAGGTTCGTCCTGAGATCACTATGGAACCCAGGCTGGCCTTGGACTCAGGAAGATCCATCTATCTCAGCCTCTTTAGTGCTAGGATTAGGGGTGTGCTACACCATGCCTAGCTTATGTGGTGTTGGGGAATTGAATCCATGGCCTTGTGCTTGCAAGGCAAGTGTTTTAAGCACTGTGCCATTACTCCAGGCTAATCTTCAGTTGATTTTTTAGAATTTGATTTGTTTTACATGTATGTGTTTTGACTGTCAAGATTTTATTGTCAGATTCTCTTTCTCTACAAATTTCCAAATCTATACACACATCTTCATATTAGGCATATTTTTCAATTCTTTAAAACACAATGAAGTCAAAATTGAGCCCAGTCCATCCCACGATATGTTCACAGACCCACCATCTCCTAATAAACCCACTGAAGAACTTCAGCTCTCATTCTACAGCATGCGCATCTAATTGGTTGATAAGCATCACTGATTTTATCTTCTAGATATCACCAACTCTCCTCACTGCTTTTCAGGGCTTCAGCGTTATCAGCAGTTCTTCATCTTTCCCTGAGTAGTTTGAACACATTTGAAATTACCGGTGTTCAGTGGCTTGTTCTTGCCTTCAGGACAAATACTATGCCGTTGGACATAGCAAAAACACTTCCTTGTCTGGTTCAATCTCTTCTCTGGGCACAGATTTATCCAGCCTATGTTTGCTTTTCAGTGAGAATTGCAGCATTAATTCTTAGACTAAAGTCTTTTTTTTTTTGTATGAGCCTCAGTTGGATGCTTCTTGCAACCATCACCCATCTCTTCCTTTTGACCCACACAGCTCTGGGTGTCCTCTTCTTCTGTATCACTTGTTGAACTGTAGTAAATTGTCTCCATGTCATCTTTCATTATGGGATCTAAAATTATGGGGAAATGTTGTATTCATTTGTTTATTCCTAGTCCCTACTAGGAATACACAACCAAATGTTACAGAAGATGTTTGGTATTTATTGAGAAAAAAAGATAAATCAATGATTAAAAATTGGGTTATTTTAGTCATCTGTGATCTAATATTCTCCAAGATGCTAAAATTTCAGAGATTTGAATTGTGCAGTTTGTTTACATTACTATAAACTTGAAATCAAATAATTCAAAGTAAAGATAATGATATTCTCAAATCAAGATGTCAATATTCCCAGTGCCAACATTTCATTCTCTCCCTATTTAGAAAACATCTCCGTGTGCTTTGCGTAAATAGTCTATTAGGCAATGTTGTTGGAGGTGAAATAATAGGCTGTTACCCACTCATTGTTGGTAAAATAAAACATAAATTTTTATAAAAGCAGCTTGGCACTGTGTTTTGACAGCTATTTAAAAAGTTCATGCCAATTTCTTTTATAGAAATCTATGTTAAGGACCTAATCAGTGAGCATAGAAATGTTAGGTAGAAAGATACGTATCACAATGTAACTCTGTCTGCAAATCTAACTGTAGATTAGAAGGTAAATTGAGAAAACTGAAAACTTTATAAAAGAATATTATGTAACTATTCAAATTAATCTTTTAGGGAAATAAGACTATATATATGCAGAAAATCAGTTTCTATAAAATAGTGTTATACCACTTTAGGATTTTTCTATAGATTTAGAAACTAATTATAAAAATGCACACACATGTGTATATATATACATATATATAATGACTTAAAGCTAAAACAAATTTTTGAGTAGCATTCAATCCTATATTGCTTTATAATCTGAAAAGTAGCCATAGATGTTTCATTTACACTAAATCCATTTCATGTTGCTCACTTTTCCCTGCTTTTTTTTCATAAAACCAGTCTGTTGACACTCTTGCTAGGAGGTCAGCATGCTTCGTGAACCCAAGTCAAAATTGCTCTAGATGTGGCTGTCCAGGATGGCTAACTTCTTACTGGGTAGGAAAAAAATAGGAGTATAAAATCAAGGCCCTTCATGCAGTATTTGTAAAAGAGGATATTGATGGTATTATTCAGTTAACACCTAGAATACAGTATAAATAAAATATTAAAGAATGGGGCAAAGGAATGCAAGGAAGAAAAAGACATTTACGGCTGGGATATATTAGGAGCAAAGCAGAGCCAAGGTGGAGAGTGGGCAGCGAGAAGGAATGTGCTGGAAAGGACAGCAGAGAGGGACTGGCCTCAGCTCCGGGACCCAGGGCCAAGAACTGGGGAGGTGCCCGATTATTCTCCTACTTGTATGGTTCCCATCTATAGAGAGATCCCATTACCTCAATTCTGAGGGAATATGTGTCTCGTTATACTAAACTCCTTCTCTTTATTTGAGATCACTTGAGTGTGTCACTCTTCCTTACCACCAAATAACCTAAAGCAAACTAAAGATTTGTCCGATTCGTTTAGTCAGTACATAGGACTAAGGTCATTTGAAGATTTAACAATTCCTCACTTCGATCAGTTTCCTTCACTGATATTCATTTAACTTGTCATAGAGACTTTTTCTTCTTCCTGAGCGCTAAGAGTCTTTGACCTTGAAGCGCAATTATAGCATTCTGTTACCTGCTGTAAAAAATAATGTCCAGACCATTTTTTACTGATATTCATTCCATCGGTTCATTGACTTATTCAGCTGGTAAATATTTATCGAGTAATGAGTGTTTCCCTAGAGTCAGGCACTGTGCTAGGCTGTGAAGATATAATAATAAGATAGCAATTTTCTCTGCACTTTCTGGTCGCCCAGTCCAATGAAAACAAGTAAATCCAAGTCACTGACAATACACAAAGACTAAGTTGACTGACAACATTTAATGACAGGTAGACATTCTCTAAATGTTTCAAGGCCAGTGCCATCATATTTTTACTTTAAATGGAATTTCAGGGAAGGAATTCTGTCTCAGTTTAGTTTTTGAACTTTAAAGTGCTTTGCTACTTTCTCATTTCCTTTTCTACCACTGCTGAAGAATTTCTCCTTCACTACCTGTGAATACCAAAAATATATGGCTTTAAAGTTTCACTATGTACCATGAGACATTGTCTACAAAGTTCGCAAGACACATATTAATGTTCTCTTCAAGGGTTCACCCTGCATGCTCTACAAGATATAGAAAACATGGGGTTGTTTGTTTAATAGATTGGTGTGGGCATTGAGTGAGGATATTCAAAAAATTTTCCTCAGGCTTCCTCTAAATTTAGATGGTTGGGATAATAAATAAAAATGATTATATTTACAGGATATTGATTAAATATTTTGGGATATTTGCTGTATGGCTTTCTATGAAGCAATTAAAATTAGGATAGAGCTCTATTTGATGACACAAAAATGTTTGAGATACGTTATTATATTCACAGAGGAAGAGAAATCAGAAGAACCATTTATGAGTCTGAGTGAAAATTGTCAGCATAACATCTTTACCTTTATTTTTTTGTCATCGCAACACATCTATTTGTTTGAGGAATTCACATATCTTTGTGTATCACTTACAGCTGAATGAAAAGTGACCCCAGTCACAACATGCTAAATCTTATTTAATGTTGTTTAATTCATTAAGGTGACCCAGTGTCAGCCTCTGTCCTTGCAGAACAAATCTTGTGATATCTTCTAGGAAAACTCTTCCCCTTTGGGACAGTTTCTATAAACAGGTTTCTCTTCCTGAGGTTGTTTCTATAAAACTCGGATTGGCTACAGCTTGATGCACACGAGGAAGAGCTCAACAGAAAATCACAAGGAAGCATAGCCAATGGTACTAGATTAGATCATTTGCAAAGACTGCTTGGGTCCGGGATTTCAGGCACACCAATTAATTTGTGTTTTGCACAAACTGACCTGCCTGCATTTGCAGTCAACTCCTCCTGAGGTTTGGTAATGGGATGTGTATCTGGACACATCAACTCTTTGAAACCAGTGTAGGAGAACATATATCAACTAAGAGAGGAAATATGAAAAATGTGAGATTGTGAGATGAAAACGGAGTTCACCTTTCTTCTTCTGTATTTCCTTCTGAACACATAATACATGTGTACTTCGTTGCTTTAAACAAAAAAAAGTATTTTAGAAACATGAAGAACATTACAGTATAACCTCTAGTTTTCTCCTTATAAATCTACACAACCTTTCCTTAACTTCTAGTGAAATGACTAAGAGATTTATCAGAGAAGTTACGTTGATAAGTATTCTAAATGTCTGGAGTTTGCAGCACATTATATTAGGGGAAAAAAAGACATAAAACAACAAATGTAAAGAGTCTTGGAATTCTCTTTTCTTTTTCTAATTAGAAATATGACCCAAAACATAGAACATTTCTAGATTTCATTCCTACCATAGAAATGAAGGGTATTCATACATTTATTTTAAAGAGAAATTCCTTATCTGAAATTTTGGGTTTTAACATATACCCACAAATAAAATGATATAAGTTGAATACTAACTAAAATCAATAAGGAGCTGATATGATTTGGTGATGGTGGGGGGGTGGGAGGGGGAATTGTTGTTGTTGTTTTTCTTGAGACAGGGTCTGGCTCTGTTGCCTAGGCTCATCCTGAACTCACTTTGGAGCCCAGGCTAACCTTGGCTTCAGGCAATCCTCCAGCCTCACCCTCTGAGCGATGGAATTACAGGCATGTGCCACCACATCCAGTTCATGTGGCACTGGGGATTCAAACTCAGGGCCTTGCGCTTGCTAGGCAAGCACTTTAATCCCTGTGCCATTCCTCCAGCCTTGGTAATGTTTCTTCTTAATGATGTCAGATATATCGCTTCTGTTGAAGCTGAAAACCGAGGAAAGTCCATTACAAACACTCTTTACTTCATTAATTCATTTTTCAGGTTATTGTTTTCTCGTTGCCACTGAAATAAAGACTTCAAACAGAGCTGGAATAGTTTACCCACTGATTCACTTTTCTATTGCTTTGAAACTACATCTCCACAGTGACATTGTCTTTCACATTCACTTTATTCTTAAACATTAACCTTTTCTCAAATTTTTTTTTTCTATAGTATTTATTGAGCCTAGACCCATCACACTGGCTACACCTCTGGAGCTCTTTTATTTTTTTTTCAATTTTTTTATTTTGAGACAGAGTCCCACTAGATTTCTAAGTTTCCCGGGCTGGAAACAAACTTGTGACCCTCTTGCCACGCTCTTCCAGAGCTCTGGAATTACAGGCAACGAGTGTCACTTCCCTTTTCCTAACCTATTCTCTGCTCTTAAATCCAACAGAAAGCAAATCTCAGAATTGATAAAGTTAAGTCTATGCTAATCAATAAAATTATTCAGTTACTCTTTAAAGCTGTATTTTCCCAGGAGAAGTTTGGTAAAAATTCTTACATTAGCAAAAAATTAGCATATTCCAACTGAGTTTTTTCTTCTGTATAAATTTGTCATGTACATATAAACACATTTACACTTGATGAATGATCCAGATAATTTCTAATCATAATGTAATTAACTTTTTGTTGAATATTTATTCTTAATTTGTATATACATAATAGTTGCTAAGGGCTACTGACCAGATGAGTTATTTTAACCCTCAAATACCTGTTACATATACTTGTTAGGAACTGAAAAATTCTTGGAAAATTGTTCTAGGGAAATAAAGCTTCCAACTAATTATTTTTGGTAATGAGTTACTTAATCGAGTAGCAAGTCAAACCTATATTTTATTGTAAAATGAGATTTATTCAATACACTGGTTGTCTCCCTGTTTCTATTTAGCATTCTTTTTCTAAAGCATTAAACAATGTTTTCTAACAGAAAAAATATGAAATGATGTACAGATACTTGCAAGTATTATTAAAAAGTCTATGAAGTGAAAACATATAGTTATTTCAGGTTATAATACGCTATACTCTCAATTAATACTTGTCTTTCATAAAGGTGATACCTGTGAAGGCAGTCAGATGATAGGAACAAGTCATGTATGAACTTCGTCAGAATTTTCCAGTAACACACAATTAGTCACATGCAATGATGAGAATGTTTGATAGAAAGATGCCAGAGACATACAAATGTGACCTGATGTCCTTTCATGAGATTACAGCCTGGCTTGCACAAAGCACCTAGAGAGTGAGGAGAGTTATACCCTGCCTGCCTACAAGTGTCCAGTTCCTCACAAACTCAATGTGGCGTCCTTTGGCCAAGGTTATTACAAGATTAGTACAAGGATCTTGTCTCTTTTAAAAGCTTGTAATTGTCATCATCATGTTGCGTGGCATAGAGTTAAAAAAAATGTGACACTATTCTGGATCTTCCAAGTTCTGTGTGAGATCCTCATAGGAAGGCTTACAGGGAGAAACAAAAGAGGATCAGTAGTATCAGAATGAAATACAAATTTCTGTGTGACTCTTAATTATCTAAAGTATTTTATCCACAGTCGACTGAGATTTTAGTCAAATTATGCAAATTAATCTAATTTATATCTGTTGTTTGTCACTGCTACTAAAAAGCGTCTATCAGTAAAGTTTGGTCTTTCAAAGTAGTTATGAAACGTAAGGACTGTCCTGAGTACTACTGTATTTTCTAAGCCAGTAAAAGTGGCCATCTGTCTTTTCCCTAAGTCAATAAAAATAGCCACCTGACAACAGCTAAAGGGATGGGTTGTGCTAGACTCTCTCTTAAATGGAAATTTCATTTAACCAGATGCTCATTCTCAGCACCGTGCAAGGCTGAACGCTGTGCACCTATGACTATCCCCGTGTATGTTCACCTACGAAGACTCCTCAAAGTACGAATTCTCAATCTGTTTGATTTCTTGGTTTTGATCAGTGTCAGTGGGAGTAGATTTTAAACACCGAGTTCTGCATGAAGGAAATTCTCAAATAAAAATACTGTGTGGAATGCTAATTCTTTAGAAATGTTAAAAAAAAAACACCCTAATGTGCCTTATATAACACAGCTATTTATACTCTAGCACTGAGGAGTGTTAGCTTATGCACGCTCAGGTTGAATGCAACATTTCATTTTCACCTTCTTACCCAACTGATAACTACCTGTTTAGCTAATTGATGGACAATTGTGAATAAGGTATTGAGGAGTTTTCAGATGCAAAAAGAAATTAAATTCAAACTGTAAAAGAGATTTAACATAAAAATTCATGAACAGAGAAGGCACAGCACTAGAATTTCAGCTCCTCTCTCTAGCATCAATTTCAACATTAAGTTCCATGAGAAAATATTATACATGACAACAGTTACTAAGAGATTCTTGCAGTCTTCATCCCAAATTGGATGTTTTCAAGCCTCTTTTCAGTATTCCCCAGAACCAGTAGTGACTAAGAACACACTATGGATTTTTTAACCAATGTGAAGCTCTTTGAGTATAAAGTATGTTCTTGAGGTGTGACCATAATGCAAAATTTGGTGTGGTGGAGGGGAAAGGTTGTGGAAGGCTTACATGGCTTCTGAAACAAAAAACTGACTATGACTTCAAAAACTATTTCAGTAATTTTTTCTTCATTTACATGTGGAAACCACCAAACATATGAAATACCACTGTATTTGCAGCTCTCTCTTTTCTTGGGCCTCTAATTCTTATATTATTTTCATTATTAACTTGGTGTTTACCATATTAATTTATTCTTTGTTTGGTTTTATTTTGTTTTATATAATGTGGGCTGAACCCCAGCCTCCGCACTCCTCCCAAGCCTTTTTTAAATATATTTTTCACTTTGAAATTGAGCCTGCTAACTTGTTAAATTGCCCAGGCTGAGATTACATCCTCCTGCTTCAGCCTCCCAGAGTGCTGGCCTCACAGGCGAGTGCCGCACGTAGCTTCAGGTGTTCTTTTATTTTCCGCACATAGGGAAGGTATCGTATGCCGCAGTGTATGAAGCGCTTTACACTCTGTCTATCAGTAAGTCTTCACAGAGGCCGGGCAGTAGGGGCCATGGTTACACTCACAGGTGTGAAAAGTGGAATACAGAAGGATAAGTCGCTTGCAAAGTGATTCCTTCAGGAAGCAGTGCAGAAAGTGTGTGAATTCTGACCTGACCGATTTCAGCTTCCACATTCCTGCTAACCTTATTACTTCACCAACTTCACTCTTCTCCCAGGTCCCCCATTTATGTCTTAGGAAGCGGAGCCCAAATGAAGGGAAGCCAGGGTCACTGTCATGAAAGTCAGCCCTTCCCAGGGTTTCTCCACTTTCTGAATTCCCAGAGAAACAAGAAAAGAAGTACTACATATGAGGAAACAAGAAAAGAAGTACTACATATGAGGAAAACGCGATTCGCCTAAACTTACTTCCCGGGTCAGTAGGGACCTTGGCTCGTGGAAGGTCATTTGAGAAGGCTTCCCACCTCCGTCAAGCATTTATCACACAAGAGAACACTCTCAGAAGACTTGCTATTAAATCCTTTTAGGCCCTCTTTGTGTCGTTTCTCACTAATGGGCTTCACTTTAATTCACCTTTATTTAGTTTTTTGCTTATTTTATTACAGCAAAAAGTGCCATTTATAACCTCACAAATTACATCCCTTTTTATCTGTGTTATGTTGGAGTCCTATTTTTCTGTAAACTTTACAAAGCACGGTGTAATGAAAATTGGTTTGCTATTCAAAAAGTTAATGCAAAGAGAAAAGTGCTGTGAAGTATGAAAACAGAGAAAAATATTAACAAATTTTATGCCGTAAACATATATTGTAATAAACTAAGCTATATATATAATTTTAAATTTTTCAAATTAACAATTTGCAGGTGGCAGGTGGCCTCAAATTTATTATATTTTCTCAACACAGACTAACATCTATGTTGTCTTTTTTTACTTTTTTTCTGTAGAAATGGTAATATTGCCCAGTGTTTGGCAACACGTATTACTATCTCCAACAACTACATTAAGAAACATTAATTAGGCATGATTTAAATACCTCCAAGCCATTTAAGTAAGATTTAACTTGCATAAAACCTGAAGATTTTGTCAGATAACATATTTGCTAATACATACACACACATATATGTCTGTATATATGTACATATTTCTAAACAGTCTGGTAAAATAAGACATAAAGATGAAAGACAAAATGGTGTCTCTAAACTTTCTCATTAGTTCATAGTTCATGCAATCATAAGCCTTTCTTTATAGTATAAATACTATTTTAACTGCAGAAGCCCAATAAAGCAATTATGTGAAAAGCGGTGTGAAGAGTCAGGATGCAAAGTATTTGCATAAATTTGCATCACTTACACACCCAGAAAAATTTCACTCCCAGCCAAATTTAGTTTAACAGAGGAGAGCACTTGAATTCAACTTCAACTTCTGATTGCAGCACCTCCTTACGATCTTCCTTGCAATATTCTTTCTTATACCTGCTTTTGTTTCTATCTTTATACACTAATCAGAGTCTATTGCCTTAATTTTGGACGTAAGATAAATAGACATTAATGTGCTTAATTTTTTCTTAATTTTTATTTTCATTTTCACAAGAAAAACACCATTGTCAGCTTCCCCCTATGTTTCCCAGTGCCTACAACAACAGAGAAAATGTAGTAAGAATCCAATAAATATATGACGATATGAATACATAGCCGTGGTACCAATCTTCATAGAAGAAAACAAAAGCAGACAGCCAAAGGGGCCTAATTTAAGGCCCTGTATACCAGCACAGTACTGATTCCTAAAGGAGTGTGGCTCAGTCTTGTGGTGGGAAATAGTGTGGTTCAGGATAATCTGAACTGAGCAAGGAAATTCAAGGTCCTGACTCACCATGGAGGGCTGTGATTCAGAATAGACCTCGAAACTGTTCACACCATGTTTAAGCTTGGCAAATTAAGATGAGAGCAACATTTTAACATTTTAAATTATGATGACTCAGCATTCACTAAAAACAAAAAAGATAATTTAGTTCAAGTTTTAGCTAACAGTTCATGGTGAGTTTCCTAATGATGATCTGTATTTTAATACTCCTCTTAGACTAAACATATATATATATATATATCACATACATCTTAACGTTTCTATGAGCAAATGTGTTCAAATGGGCCATTGTGGAATTCATGCCAATCTCTTTGGAGTATACTTTTGTCAAAATAATCTAGAAGACAAATCAGGAGAAGTCTTTAAATTGAATTTATTTCTATTTCCCACTTTGAAACAATGAGAGACAGATTTATTTTGCTCTTTATACATCTGGAAAATATTCTGTACACCTTGTACTCCTATTTATGAAAGGTCATATCTACCTTGCAGCGTGCCCAACAATGATGCCTACAAGATTATAAATTCATATCAACTTCCAGATTTAAGCAGAACAGAAAATCCTATATTGTTAGATTTATCCCATCTGGCTGTATCTCTTATTTTTCTCCCAAGCAGTTTTGTTAACCAAATTAATTCCTGATTTATAGAATCAGAGGATTATCTTCGTATGAATTTCTAATGTCTAATTTCACTTAGAAACTCTGAGCCAAAATTCAAAATTGCCTTATTGGATAATTTCTATTTCTACCTCAAAATTAAACTCCATTAAAAGGGAGATCTTTTCATATGTTTCTTCCTTCAAGAGGGAGCAAAAACCAGTGAACTCAGATTGAGAGACATGTACAATTAAGTAATACACATATGCTAGTTCTACCTTTCATTTTGTTTTACAATTTTCTTTCAAAGCTCATCTTGAGGTTTTCAGAGTGGCCTGTTTTTTGACATCTTTTCTTTTCCTTACCAGCAAATGTCTTTTCTAATTCAAAAATGCAAATGTGTTAGTGTCTTTGCTTGTATTTAGGCATTCTGCCATTTTCAAACTGTGCCTAAACTCAGCCATAAATATATGCTGAAGCATATATGAATCTCACAAGCCCCACCACCACCCCAAGTCATGGCCACCCCACTGCGACCTCGATACTTCCACACTCACAGCATGACACTCAGTAATTAATCAAGACTGCCCTGTGACATTTCTGATAACGTATATGTAACATTGCGCACTTACATAATTTGTCAGTGTATCATGCCCGGGCTGCTTCAGTTTAATTGCAGGTTTCTTGAGGCAGATTCCATGTCTATCAGGGAGACTGCATTGCAAACAAGGAAAAGTTGTGTGGCTTGATCATTGGGTTGATTGACAACATCCATTTAGCTATGAAAGAAGACAAACAACAGGAATAATAGAAACTTAAAATTGTCTTCTGCTGGTCAGATGTTCCTTAGTATGTAAGTGAGAGTCTGAGAAACAATGTTAGTGCTCTCTGCCTTGGTCTACAAAGAACAAGCTAAGAAGTAATGATGTTTTTCATCTCTTTGACATGTTGCTCTTCCTATTTCTAATCTTTGTACATGGACGAGATTCTATTTCTTAAAATGCTGCCTAGAAGGTTTGTGTGACTTTAATAATCAGATCAAGGGCGAAATAAATTTGAGAAAAAAAAAACCTAGCATAAACAACATTCGTTAGATTTCTTTTTTGTAAAAATCCCCAGACATTTTAACATTTCTTTTGACTATAATTTCCAAAGAAACAGAAAAGAGAAGATGCCTATTTTTCAATTATGTATAAGCATAGATTTTTGTTATTATTGTTCAATATTTTACAAAATCTCTGTTCCATGACACTTACCTGTAGAAATTCTGAGGTAGAAACTCCAGGTTGATGTTACATCTGTGATGTTTACATATGGAATGTTAACTATGGTGGAGCATTTCTTATAGCTGAGCTCAAAATCCAATATTAAAATCAGATTGTTCGATTTTCTTTCTTTAACAATGTGGAGCAGATCTGTCAATTTTTTCTCTGACATGACTGACTTCTTACATTGTGTTAGTGAGATAGATATACAATGAAACTGTAGGATTGCTTTTTAAAAACTCATGTAAATTAGAATTTAAAATTTTTTTGTTTTCTTCCTCATTGCACAGCAATGTCCTCTATTAAACAGAAATGTCGACCTATATTTGATAACAGTCTTAAAGTTCTGTATCCAAATGTGGTGTCATAATCATTACTCATTTGACCACGTCTGCCACATTTATTTCTAAGCCTCAATTTCTTTCTCTGCATAAGTTTGTGTAAAAATGAAACAGTATATTAAATTATTGATAGGCTAAAAATCATTTTCATGTACAAGGTATTACTTTCTTGTCATTTTGTAATTAATATCTTTTGTTTCTTCCTATTCTGATTTACAATAACTTGTTAATAGTGGCTTTCAGTTTCTACATATCTCTGTGTGCTTAGAAATTTTAATTCTAAAAATATTTTTCCCAAAGAATATGAGAAAACAACATCATATCAACACTAATGCTGTGATATAAGTTTATTTCAAACAATGCAAGCCTAAAACCAAAGCCAATGTGAACCTGGCTGGGCTGGGTCAAGAAAAAAAATATTGATCAGATGTTAAACCTATTCAGTTGTTTACAGCTTGAGACTAAAAAGAGTGAATCATGGCTGTATGCAAAGAGATTGCTCCAAGGGCCTGTCGGGGTTTCCATCCTTGCACTTTTTTTTTTTTTTTGGCAGGTAGAGAAGAGAACACTTTATTGGAAATAATACATAAGGGGGAAAAAGGAGGGTAAAGCGACTGCTAGCCAGAGTGGGGACCTGGAAATGTGGGTTACTCCCATTCTTGTACATTTTTCATAAGAAAAGATAGTAACTTGTTTACTATTTTTTCTTTCATTATAAATTATATTTTAAAAATAATTTTATAGTTTCAGCACTTGGGAGGCTGAGACAGGAGGATATCCATGAGTTCAGGACCAGCCTGAGCTACAGAGCAAGACCCTGTCTCAAAGAAAAAAAAATAGTTGTCCTGTCTTTTGTTTGTACTATGAGAGCATCATTTTTAAGAGAAAATTCCTGATTCTCACATTCAGATGCTAATCAGTTATGTCCTTCTTTGTCTTTGGATACAAATTAAAGAAAACAGCCATTAGCAAGTTACTTTTCTTAGATTCTGAGGAAAACTTTGAATGAATGTTTCCAAAGATGCATGAATCTTCCCAGGAAAGACAGTTACAAAAGGGGCATAAATCAAGAAATTAATATTAGTAAAACCCTACTCCTCTTCTTGTAGAGATTTTTATAAATATTATGTTCATTTCCTAGGAAACATAGTTTTTATGCCCAATTAATAAACTGTTTTCTCCTCATTGATTTTAATCTTTTAAGAGAACTATGGAAATGCAGTCTATCATATGTCTTGTGTCAAAAAACTGGTTTATATATGTTGATGTGAATAAAAAAAAATTGTTAAATAGATTTTTCCTGGAAGTGTTAAAATTCAAATGCATTCAGTGATCAAAATATAGATAACATAAGACGAATATTTTATTGCTTACTTTTTATTAACAGATATTGACATATGTAATGCAACTCTTAGTGATATGTCCACATGTACACACAGTAGACTCTGATCTTATCTGTTCATCCTTCTCCCTCTCTACCACTTTCCAGTTCTGAGTAAATAACTTCTTTCTTTCAAGATCTCCTGTTTTTCCCCAATATCTCCTTTTTTTTAACGTATGGATAAAAGTAGACATGCAGTGCATGTCTTGTTGTGTAAAGCTTCCAATCTTCTCTATTTTCAAGTTCTTGACGAATATAGATTGTTCTTATTTCTCTAGGAACGTGTAGGATACTATTAGATTTTTACTGGGGACTTCCCTGTTTGTCTGATGCATGCACTCTTAGCTGTAAACCTCTTGTAGTACCGCTTTCTTCGTGTCCCATAGATTCTGGTATGATGTGCTTCCATTCTTTATTTGACTTAAGGGAGTTATTTTATTTTATTTCCTTGTGACAGGATCTTGCTCTGTAGCCCAGGCTGGTCCTGAACTCACTGTGGAGCAAAAGCTGGCCTTGGACTCAAGGCAATCCTCCTGCCTCAGCCTCCCAAGTGCTAGAACTACATGCATGCACCACCACACCTAGCTTATGTAGTGTTGGGGAATCGAACTTGGGTAATTAGCCCTGACTTAGAACTTGCTAGGCAAGTGCTTCAATTACTGACCATTCCTCCAGCAGGGGAGGATTTTTTTTCTTTCTTTCCTGCTTTAAAAAAAGTCATATGCACTGCTAAGCAAAAGGTATACTATTTATGTTGGATGGAATTCTCTGTAGATTTCAGTTAGCTTCATTTGTTCTTGATCTGCTTTAGCTCTAATATTTATTTGTTAATTTTTGTCCTTTTAACCTACCTTTACTTGTGATAATGGAGTATTGAACCCTGCTAGTATGATCATATGAGTACCACTTCATCCTTTCATGTTCAATAATTTTTATTTTAAAAAAATTATGTGCACTAATTTCAGGCACATTTTATTAGTTTTAGTTCTTACAAAAGGCAGAATTGGCAAATTATAACAAAAGGATCTATTTGGAAGGCTCACAAATCTGAAGAAAGAAATGGTCCAAGATGGCATGCAGCCTGCCCCTGTGAGAGCTGGAGTGTCCGCTGGCTGCTCAGCGCGAGGTAGGTCACCTGTGCAGGACTGCAGGACAGCTGGTGAGAGTCTGCTGCAGATCTTGGTTGTTCAAAGAAAATGGTGAAGACTGGACAGTAAAGATTGGCGATGGGTAGACAGTTCCAAGTCCGCCGAGACTGGAGCGAGTCTGTGATAAAGATTTGTGGTGTGTAGTAAGCCCTTGCCAACAGACAATTGCGGAGGTGAGAGCTTTCCCAGAGTAAAAAAGTTGCAGCAATCTTTCTTCTACCTTCCTTTTACACAGTTTGAGCTCCCAGTTAGGCCTCCCACATCCAGGAGTGTGTTCTTCCCTCATTCTCTGGCCCATAAATCACTCACAGTCTAATCCAGGCTGGTTTCTGATTGCCTGATCTAAGCATGGTTCTTAAACCCTAATCCATGCATGGTCCCTAATTGCCTCAAATTGACATAATCTTTCCAATGGTCACACACATATACACTGACAGTTGTGAATTCTTCCTGTTGAATTGTTCCCTTCATCAGTATATAGTGTTCACCTTTGTATTTTATGATCTGTTTTGACCTGAAACCTGTTGTATCGAGATTAGTATGCTACTCCTGCTTGTGTTCAGACTCCAAAACAAGCATAAATTATTAATTTAGATCTCTTATCTCTAAGTATATGGGCTAGATGTGTCTCTTACAGAAACAAATTGATGACATGTTTTTGATTCAATCTGCCAGTCTGTATCTTCTGAGTTATGACCATTAACAATAAAAATTGTTATTTTGATGTTTCTATATCTTGTCATTTTATTACTATTTCAGTGTTTATAATTTGCTCCTTGCTTGTGTTAGGTCACTCTCTCCCTTCTTTTTTCTCTGAGTTCTTTAGTACGCCTAGTCTTCCTGTCTTAATCCAAGATTCATTTCAGTATTTTCTGCAATGTTGGTATAGGTTTTTTATAGTAGTAGTAGTAGTAGTAGTAGTAGTAGTAGTAGTAGTAGTAGTATAACTTGTTGTATTACCAGGTTTAGATAACAGATAATATCTGGATTAATAGCATGAGTTTGAAAGGTTTCCTTCTCTTTCAGTTTCTCTGGATTGATTTAAAAAGAATTGATAAAATTTGATAAAATTCAGCATTGACGTTGTTTAGACTTGAGCTTGTCTTTGTTGGGAGATTTTTGTTTTAATCACTGATTTAGTCTCATTATATGTTATTTGTCTATCCAAGTTTTTATGCTATTTTTGTTCAATTATGGCTAATCATATATGTTCAGAAATTTGTCCATTTCCATATTTTCCAGCTTGTTGGCACATAGTTTTTGAAAAAAGTTGCCAATAATATTTTATCTTTCATCCTATTGATAAACTCTATCTTTGGTCACTATATATTGACTTTTTTCCTATTCTCACAGGGTTTGTCTTAAGGTTTATTTCATTAGATAGAATTATAGCTAGTCCTGATCTCCTTAGGACTCTGTTTGCTTGGCATATACATTTTCCATTTCTTCATTTGTCAGTCTGTGCATTTCTTTGTTTGTAAACAGCATGTTGTTGGGTCTTATTTTTAGCTGTTGAGCTTACCTGACTCTTTTAGAGAATTTTATATCCTTATATTTAGTGCTATGATTAATAGTTAAGGTTTATTTCTGTCATTTTGTGATCTTTTAGTTGCTTTGAATATTCCTTTTCTTTGTTTCTTATTTATTTTTGTGGTTTGATGGTTTGATGTATTGATTTTGATTCTATTCTCTTTGTATATCAATTTTTCCAGTTGAATCTAGATACTTTCACAGACATTCATAGCTGTCTTTCACTTCTGAACGTATCAGTCCTTTAAACATCTTTTGTAAAGATGTGGTGATGGCCATGAACTCCTCAGTTTTTGCTAATATTATAAGGTCTTCATTTCTTTTTCATTTATATAGGACTATTGTGTAGGCTCTTTTGCTTGCTAGGAGAGAAGTGAAGGCTAGAATCGCACCAGCCCTCTGGGTTATCATATCCAGTTCTGCCTGCAGTATAGGATTAGACACTGTTGAGGGAAGTCAAAAGGGGGTAGATGTCATAACCTTGCGGGTGGCGTAACGACAGGAGTTGTGGTGTTCTTCTTTGCTACCACTGTGGCCATGCCTGTAAAGGAAGTGGACTTCAGCCCTCTCCTTCAGGCTACCTACCTCTGGAGATGAGGTCCTTCTTTCCCCACCCCACCCCATCCAACTCATTCAGTTGCAGTGCTGGCCCAGGGATCAAGCAGGAGTGGGACAAATCTCCTTTCCACTAGACTCTTTTGGATTAAAAGTGAGCTGACCAAAAACAGTGCTGTACAGTTCTTTCTTAGACTGCGCAGTCGCGGAACGCGTGGCATTTAGAGTTGTTGGCCCAGTAGTGTTTATCCTGTTCCTGATAGCAGGAGAGCAAGGAACCCTGAAGTTCTTTACCTGACTACTTAGTGGCAGGTGTCCCTGCCCACAACAAAGAGGTGGTGAGAACCACGCGGGTAACCGCTTTCAGTCCTGGCACCGGTGTAAAACGCTTGTTACACCCCTGGTCTCAGACTCCAGTCCCCTATTGTGGCCACCTCCACCCCCTCCCATGTTGCAGCACCCTTCCCCACAGTGCGGGCTCTCAGCGGTTTGTGTTGGTATCTTCTACCCAGCCAAGTCTGGTTCCTGAGGCAGCTGTTAAGTGAGGTGGTACAATGGAATGTCTTTAGGGGTCCCCAAAGATGGAGATATTTAAGGCATTCTGAGCCAGAGTAAGTCCAAATTCAGACCATGGGTCACTGCGCATGATGGCTCGTGGTCCCAGCATCCTGTGAATTAAGTAGTAGGGTTTTGTTTGTTTGTTTGTTTGTTTGTTTGTTTGTTTCTCAAAGCCAGACTGCGATGCGGATTTCAGATCATATATTTAGGCAGACTATAAGTCTATACTAACCAGTGGTTGGTATTTCTAGTATCTGTATTAGTAGAAGGTGCTGTGGCCCTCTTTGCCCTTTACTCCGCAGAAGGGACATTCCCCTTCCTTGGCTGTAGAAGTGGGTGGTAAGTACCACAGTATTTTGTTTCTTTTACTTTACCGATTGTACCAGGTCTTTGACTATATAGGTAAAGAGTTCTTAGAATGAGATTTGAGAAGATAATTCTAGAGGTAAAGTACTTAAATGATAAATGACAAAAATTCAGAAATATATATTTTCATATACAGTATCATCTAATTCCATTGGAGAAGAGAGCATTTAATCTTTGTATCTGTCACATGATAAGCCATTTTGCTTACATATGTCTAAATACTCATAGATAACTATATTTTTTAATCAAGTAATAGCTAACTCAAACTTGCCCCTGTTTTCTCACGTACTGATTTTCTTGCAGAACATCTAAGTCCTTTTGAAATTCTGGGTATTTTATTGCCCATCTATTATCATGTTCACCCTGAGTTACTTTGGTTGTAAGTGCAAGCGCACGACTGTCTGTAGTCTTTATTTAATTAGCAGACTGCGCAGTAGCAAAGCTTTCTTTTCATGGTTACTTAGAACTTTAAGTAACTCTGACTCTGTATGAACTCTTCTCTGGCGCCTTGGTCATTGTTGTCATTTATCTCAAGTTTATCGAATTCCGATCTCTTTTTACTTGGTTATTTGTCTAAATTTCTTGTTTCTGTACTCTGTCCACAAAGGACCCCCCAAAGCCAGAGTAAGCGTACGGTTCACTATTCTTTTATCTCTCTCATGTTTCACAGTCTCACCTATCATTTTGATCAGTAACAGTGAACTCACACATTTTATTTCCCATGATGGGAAATCAAGTCTAGCTCCGGGCACTTCATTATAGCTAAAAACGTTACACCTGACTTTGAATAACACCTAGAGCACAAATTTCTTGCTTGATTTGAGAAAATGATTGTCAAATTACTAATTTATTCATTGATAAACATTGAACTGACAGACATGATCATGTATCTACCAAACACTGTACACTTCTGTAGTAAGAAGTGTGCATGCAATCATCTTCAGTCCAATAGATTATGTATGGGAATAATGGCTATCCCTTTCAGTTTTGTTCAATAAAATACTGCCCACAGTCATTCACCTGTCATCTGTTCCTGCTTTTGTGTTTTTGTTTTTGTTTTGTTTTACACAAAGAAGAAATACTGTAAGAACTAGCAAAGCAGGTCTACAAGGCATAATACCGAGTGGTAAAAAATACCCACATTGTAAAAGTAACCTGGGAAAGACACTGAAATCTTAGGGTTTCGTCATTTAGTCTACTGTAAGCTAATACATGAATAAGAGTAATAATAAATCATGCACTCTTGTTTTTGTGAAGAAATTTGATGAAGCTAAAAATATTCTATCATATTTAAGTGAATACTATTTATGAATAATGTCTCTATTATTACTCTTACTAATTCAACTATGTAACATTATTTTTCATAAGATAAAAATTGGTATTTTACATCAACATTAACAGGCTAAATGGTAGCTTGTGAAGTGCATAAAACAGCAATTATATATCTAATGATACACATGTAGATGTACACATTTTAATATATTGAGTAAACTTACAACATTTTCATGTTGTTTTTGAATGGTAAATATTTCAAATAAGTGGAAACTTACTTAAAATGGCAGCTTTTAAGATTATTAAAGTGAAGTTGTCAAAATTCCCCTTTCATTGTGCATAATCAAAGTTACATTCTATCATTAGAGGCTGGAGTCTGCAGGGCATCTCAAGCAAAATACGAGTATTCAATATGGCCACTTAGAAACTGAAGCTGAGACTCCCACACCACTGAAGGAACTATTGCAAGTAACCACGGATCAACTATGGCAGCCTGGAAGCAGAAAGGAATAATGACTTCTCGCCGTATCACCACTATTTCTCCTTGAGGTGTATTTTCTATTATTAGCAATTAGGTGGACTTGAGAATGTCACTTGAATTCCCCATCTCCACTCTGCACTTGCATGATTAAGCAGCCATGAGAGCTACTAATGATCTGAAGTGCTTTTAATAACAGCTGTGTTTAAGTTAAATCAGAGTGAAGTGGGTGTTTATGAAGGTGGCAGTTACCTTAACATTCAGATTAAGTAGGTTGCAAAGCCTGGTCTCTCGCACACGGTGCAAGGCGCCATGCACGTTATGTTATGTCCCCTGTCCTTTCTGGTTCCCTGAAGTTCCTCTAACAATTAATATTAAATATCCCAAAAAGCTTGGTTCACAAAGTCACCTACTATTGGCAACATGTTAAAAATCACTCCGTTATGAGACAAATTATTGAAGTACTTAGCTGTGACTGATGTTTCCAATATTGGAAATGTATTTAGTCATTTTTTCAGGCAATTTAGTTAAAAAAGAGTTAAATATTGACAAAAATATTTATGTCTTACAAAATTTGTTCTTGTTAAGATGCTTGGAAAACAAGTTTTATTCTCATAGTAGGAAGAGATAGACATTTTTCCTTTGATTAAAAGGCAATTTTCAATTATGGTAGCTTTGATAAACAGGTGGAAAACTGGTATGTCTATCAAGAATCATTACATGGAATGATGTAGAGCATGCCATAAACCGGAAGTCTGTGGATTGGGTAACACTCTATGTCCCAAGATATTTTAAATGGGCATGTACAAACAATGCTGCATTGAAGACAATGTGCATCTTTAAATTTACCAAGACAATAAAGTATTCAACCTGTTTGTATATTACATACTCTTTGTGTCGTGTACAATATGTCCATAATGACACAATATATAAGAATAATGTGGTGAATCTCAGTTTAATGGCTTAACAAAATTATCTGATCAAAGAACAATCTGTATTTCTCTCTCCTACGTTATAAAATTCTCTAGAACCTGAGCACATGACACTGACAATTGAAAAATCAAACCCTTCTTCATTAGAGAATTATGCCACTCTTAAGTTTAAGAATCTTCAAAATATATAAATCTTCAGTCTCAAAGACTTAGCAAATTCCCGTGGCGGGCAGGTAATGTTCTGGGTTCTGGAAATCTATTTATGAAGAAGTGGCATATGTGTAGTGTGGTTTGGCTCTCGAATGTCACCCACAAGTCTCATGTATTTATATGTTATGGATTGTCTATGGAACCATGTACTGTTGGGAGTTTGGGGTCTAGTTGGAGTGATGAATTAATGGCATGTAGTGGCCGCACTTTCACACCTGGATCCAGGAGGGACTGATCACTAAGCTGAGACCAGGAAGGGTATATAAGCTGCTTCCTGCCTTCCTGAGGACTGCTCTCAACTATTCTCAACTTTGCTTCCTGTTCGTGATGTCTTGAGAAGCTGCCTCCATCTCTGCCTCTTCTGTGTACTTCCATGGCTGCCGGCCGCCCCTGAATGGACTTGTGGCCTTCTGAAACTGTGAGCTAAAAATAAACCTTTCCTCCCCTAAATTTGTGGATGTAGGGCGTGGAGTCACAGCAACGAACAAGTAACTAAGACAGCCTGCTCCTATGAAAGGCAAGAAATGATGGAACAGGTTTTGAAGTTTTATGCAAATATATATGTATAACTGTGTCTATGATGAGTGTGATTAACCTGGGGGTACAGCTCAGCTGTAGAGTTCTTGCTTAGTATGCACGCAACCTTAAGTTCAATGCCCGGGATCACAATTATTAAACAAGAAGAAATAAACAAATAGATATCGTGAGGCTGGGATGTGATCCTGTGGGAATAGAAATTTAGCAAGTTTGCCTGTCTAAAGGAAGTTGGGAAACTTTTCTCCTGAAACTGGTGATTTATTGAAAATTCACATGAAATTAATCAGAAAAAGAGCAGAGAGAAAGTTGTCTGGGTGTAGGAAACATACTCGTACATACTTGATTGCTTTGGAAATCGAAGGTCTTCGCGTGGACTGAAAGCTCTCTTTACAAAGGTCAGCAATCCTCTGCTCTCACTTTCAAGCTTGAGCAAGGAAATGCAAAACTAAATCTCAATTGCGTTTTAACAGCACATTTCTTGAAAACACGTTTTTGTACTTTTCCTTCGGAAAAAAATACGTTTTAGTTTCTACGTCCATTTGATTTGTTAACTTTTTGATAACAGCGTAGTTTACAAAAGCAGCACGATAAAAACTGCCGACACGTGCTTTGCTGGGCATTGATATCTGTGCTTTAATGATCAACAGGATTCTGCAGAACTCATTAAAGGAATTTGACTTGCAGGATTTCAGATGCTCACAAGATGATTTTCAGCAAATTTTAGGTCATTATATTACTCAGAGATGTGGGAATGGAAGACAAATCTGCCACGTCTGCAAAGCATCTCGGAAACCTCCTTACACTAACTAGCCTTCAGGTAAGACTGACATGAATAGCATATGTCAGTTTTCAAACTGCAGAAAAGTCAGCAAGGTTCGCTGCTAAAAAGGTTCCCTACAACAGAGAAAAATCCAATTACTGGTTTCCAGGTTACCATCGTGACACCATTGCCAATTGGCACATTGGTAGAATGACCACCTTCCATAGCACTTGAGATGATTGATTGATTCCAAATAATAACGGAGATATGCTTTATACATATAACTCAAGTTGTTTAACATATAACCTGAGTAATTAGTAAGCTCTTTGAGAAATAATTGTACAAACTGGTTATTATCTTCTCAAAAATTTTTTGCTTGAATTTTATTCAAATATCTCCAAGATTTTTTTTTTTTTTTTTTTTTTTGCTATTTAGGCACAGCTTGTCTTTACAGGAAAAATAGTTTTTGCCAAAACCTTAATTGGTGACTTTTAAGCCAGTGGATGGGAATGATTTGAAAATTACTGGCAGAATACTTTATATCAGATGATACCCATGGGTTATAATCTCTTGTACAACAGTAGCAAACCCTATTTGTTGCCAAACTCACAGATGGCCCTTACTTATCTTGCAATCAAACCTTTTTTTTTTTTGCAAAGAAACTTTTCATCATTTCAAGAATTTCAATTGCTTTTGAAGTTCCCTAAAAGAGTTCAGAAATCAGGAAAAATAGAGTGCTTTTAGTATGCATATAATAATGGAAAATCAAAAGCTCATTGCACTAAGAGAAATTAATAGTTCTTTTGCTTTGCATTTTTTTAATGATAAAAAATTGTGTCATTGCAGTTTGCTCATGGCCAACACTGAGGAGTGAAGTTTTGATCACATTTCGCTTTGACTTCCTTCCGCTTCTGTAAGCCACAGAAAGATTAATTTGTACCCCTCAGTCTTCAATGATCCTACATGTCAGAGGTCCCCTGGTGACAAAGGAATAAATAACATAGCATCACTCAGGTAGGGTCTTTTCTACTGGAGAAAAAGTGCTAGTAAATTTCTAACCATCCCAGATTGATATATCATCTGTTCACAACTGTTTCATACTATCTGCTGCATGTTTTAGGATTGGAAGAGATGAAGCACGCTTTCTTGTTTTATCACGTTTTTTTTTTCCATTTGTAGGAAATTTGGTGTACAGTGAGCCTTGTATCTTCTGTGTTCTTTTACACACGCGCGCACACACGCGCGCACACACACACACACACACACACACACACACCCCAAAGTAATAACAAAGCAGCATGCAACTTTGTTTATGGTTTGAATGTGGAGTTTCCCTCCCAAGGCTCATGTATTAGAATGTTGTAAAATACCCGTGTGCTGTATGGTGGAGTGCGGCCTGGTCAGACTGGACTTCGCCCAGAAACGGCAGATCACTGAGGCAGTGCTGGGAAGGGTAGCTACGCCTTCCTCTGGCACTTGGCTTCTACTGGCCATGCTGTGCAGATCCCTCCAGCTGCACTTCCATCGTCTGTTTCCACCATACCAGCTTCCCAAGTATGGGCTGTGACCTTCTGAAACAGTGAGCTAAAATAAATCTTTCCTCCCTTCAGTTGTGGATGTCGGGTATTCTGTCCCAGCGATGAGAAAGTAACTAAGACACTTACCATACTTTGTTTTATGTTAGCTTCCAACTTAAGCACCTCCAAAGCAAAAAGAAAGAAATGTCATAATCATAATAACAAAATGTCTTTTGGTTTCTTCCTGTGTGTTGTGGAATGAGAGTCACATGGTGGAGATAATGGAAATTGTGCATTGTGAGCAGGTCTCCGTGCTGTCAGGCAAATGTTTGTCCAGAAAAACACAATCAGAATATTGTCACTTTGCATAATCATTATTTTCTCACAAAGAAAATTCCAAACTTAATGGAATGTGGACAAAGGCCAAAAAAGTTGTGTGAATATTCCATGAAATCCGTTTGTTGAGGAGATGCTGAGATTTAATTCCAATTCTGTGATTTTTTTCCAATTTACTTTTGCATAGAAACAGATGTCATCAGCTTGAAATTAAAATAAGTCCCAGAAGATAAATTAATACAATCAATAGAATTCTCAAATGTAGTGGCCATTTTCCTGTGGGGTTTATAACTGTCTCCTGTGGATGCTGATAATTTTTTTAGTCTTAATTGGCTAAACATGTTTGTAGAGTGACTTATTATCAAATTCATTATTGTTGTTGTCAGTGATGTGTCAAGCACTGTACTAATTACTATGCCAATCTCTATTTAAATTGTTTTGTGTGTCTACATATCTATTCACTGAGGGACAGGGAGAGAGAAAGACATAGCACATATTATTCTCACTTGGAAGTAAGAAAACTAAAGATCCACCTATCAGTCACCTGAGGACCTCTTACCTTGAAATTGCTAGTTACTTTCCGGAAAATGTGTATATTTTGATTTATAAAATGGGTTTATTTTTCTCATTTACATAACTTCAGAAGTCATGAGTCTTTCTAAATAATCCTCTACTTTTAAGCATTTGTATTTCAAATTTAATTTTTGTACACTACTTCTTTATATGTTATTAACTACTTTGTGACCAAATTAGGAAAATTTAAAAATACCAAATAATAAAATTCATTAGAAAAATTCACTTAACATTTTCAATAAACATCCTTATAATAAATCATTCGCCAGATTGAAAAACTTTTCTAAATTTTTCAATCAACTTGGTAATAGTAAATTGAATTTTCTGATCATATTAATCATAGTTATCATCTGTTAGTTACTATCACCTATCTTTTATCAATATATGTGAGTATATATACAAATATGCATATGCATACATATGGACACAAGTACATACAGGAGGTGTGACCACAATTATGATGAATGTTCAATTTTTTGAAAAATTGGCAGTAAAAGACACATTGCCATCATTCCCCTCAAAAGAGTCCCCCTTGCTTTGAACACAGTCATTGTTCTCGTCACTTTCTGAAGCCTTTCTGGAAGTCCCCTTTCTTTTAGAAGATATGTGAACAAAAGTCAGCAAATGTTACTGCCAAGTGCCATCCAATGAAAAGGCAGTTTCCTGAGAACATTATAATGTGTCTTTATTTTCATTTCATTTTATTTTATTCACACAGGGTATCACTGTATGCTTCAAGCTGGTCCTGAATTCACTATGTAGTCTAGGCTGGCTTCGAGAACACAACAACAATCCTGCTTCTCAGCCTCCTGAGGACTTGCACTACATGTATGTGCATAAATTTCACACTCAGTTTACTTGCTGCTGGAGAATTGAATCCCAGGTCTTGTGCTTGCTAGGTGAGTGCTTTTTAAATTAAATTTATTTATTTAATTTTTATAAACATGAATTTCAAATTTTATAACACACACACACACAAAACAGGCAAGTGCTTTAATTCCTGAACCACAGGCCCAGCCCCTGCAGTATGCCTCTGCCTACCTTGTTCGCAGGATCTGGTACATAATGTCTCCTGGCTCTTCCTTAACTTCAAAGTGAACGAAAAACATTTTGTGTTGTGGAAACTATACCAGTGCAATAACAGAGACTTCCAGAATTGCTTAGGAAAGTATCAAGTAGGACTGGGTGAGTGTTCCAAGTAGTGGGATGTATTTTGAGGAGGATTTATGGCAATATGTCTTTCATTGCAACATTTTTAAACAATTAAAATATATTGTATATTTTATTTTTTAGGTTGGGAGATATGCTATGTGGTAAATACTCTTATTTTCATTTAACAGATGAGGGAATGGAACCATTAAGAGATTATATAATTTTTACAGTGTTAGCAAGTTGAATATTTCACAAAAGTGAATGACTAGATATTTAAAGCCAGAGAAATCAAAATCAGAAGTCTTAAAACAACAATATAGCACCTCTCTGGTCCATGAGAAATGTTTTTATTAATTTAAATTCGTATTCCTACCATAAAAAGTATAGACTAATGATCCTGTAATTAATAGTATCTTCAGAAATTAAAGATTCACCAGCATCTAATTTCACTAAACTTAAAATTAAAAATTATTGTCTAAGGTCTACAAGATATTTAAGCATTATGATCATATAATTTAGTTCTCTTTGTTTGTATTCTTTTATTTTAAATTCTATCAGGTCCATTATTCATTAGCTAAGCAAGCCTCTCTTTAAGAATTATTATTTTCTCTCCTAAACCCATAGAATTCAATGGTGAACATACCCGAAAGTCCCTCGCCCACTTACGAACCTTACCACCTGGAAATGACAAGGCACATATTAAGATATAACAAAAATAGAGTTACCTTGGCCCAGTGTTACAGCTTGCAATCCCACCACTCTGGGAGACTGAAGCAGAAGAATTTCAAGTTTTAGCCTGAGTGGGCAACATAATGACTTACAGAGATATTGCCTCAAAAATAAAAAATAAAAACATTAAAACTGGGCTGGGGGTGTAGATCAGTGTAAAGGCCCTATGCTGAATCCTTTGTATCAAAGAGAGAGAGAGAGAGAGAGAGAGAGAGAGAGAGAGAGAGAGAGAGAGAGAGAGAGAAGCATTTTCTCGCATGAAATCATGGATTCCTAAAATATAAATTGTGAGACAAAATTAAGTAGCTTAAAATTTCTATAACTTAATGAACTTACTAGAAATGTATTGATTGTTTAAAATTAAGAGTCCACCTGTTCACCTGAACTGCCTTTGAATAGAGCACAAAGTCCTGGCTTAGAATTATGTAGCTTGCTAGCCCAAGTTACGCTTCTCTGTCCTGCCTAACTAGAAGAGGCAGATGGCAAATGAACCACTGTCAAAATCAAAGTAAAATTTAGTTATGTGACTTAAAAGTTTATTAGTAATCAACTTTACTAGAAACAAAACTTTTCTAAAATCTCATTTACTGGTATATGTATAATATGTGTAATATTACAGATGTTTCCTGTTAAGAAAACAAATATTCTTCCCACTAACTAATTACACCTGTGCTCCACTCAGAGTGAACGTGCCTGAAAGGCCGCCTCTGGCATATTCAACTCTATTTGCCAAAACCTTCTAAATAAAATTGCTCCTTTGTATTCTCACATTTTGGTATGAAGCATCTGGCAAATGAATGAAATGTGTCCATGCTACTATTAGAGGTAATAAATTACTGCATTAGATTAGTGCTTGGAGGAGCTCTTGTTATTTGCAAACAGACTCAATTCACCCCAGGTCTGTATCTTAGATATGAAGACGAATGCTCAGGAGCCTGTGGGTAGGGTAAATGAGGAAGATTTTTCTCCAATTGAGCAAATTTGCTGTTATAAGTTCTGGATAACTAAAGTCAGAATTATGATTATAGTTAATAATAGCCTGGTATATACTTGATATTTGCGGATAGATCTTAAGGGTTCTTAACATAAAGCAAGGTAACTGTGTAATGTTGCATGTATTGTTTGTATCTCATAAATGTCTAGATTATAAAATAGCTTTATGATATCTATGGAAGAGAATTTTCTTAGATTTATTTATCTACTCATTCCTTTATTTTAACCAGTAAAACTGTTTTGAAAACAGCACATTGAGACCCACAGTCAATTTTAGATGAAATGGGGCATAACTTAAAGGACATATGTGAGTGCCGCCGATACAGGAAAGTTAGATATACAACTGTATGTGTGTGGGAGGTTGTATAGAAAATATATTTTTATATTGTATCCAGTAAAATCGCTTTCAAGTCACTGTGACTTTGAGAATGCTTACTAATTTTGTATGTATCTTTTGCTTCAGGTTTTGTAGTTCTACTAGAGTCTTACTCCTTCTGTAGCTTCAAAGCCAGATCAGCATCTAAAAGAGGAAGATGCTAATATGATTGGCACACGCCTACAGTTCCTTTCTTGAGGCAAATTGTATGTGACTCAGGAAAATAAAAATTCCATAATTACCTCTTTCTGTTCTCTTTTCTGCAATAAAGCAGTTTCTTGAGATTCTTTTAAGCTTGTCTTAAAACATGTTCTTCCTAGATAACTCTAGTCACCACTTCTGTGATGTCACAAGGACATAATGCTCATCCAAGTCCCAACATCCCCATCAGTTTGGGTCTCTTCTAGACCCCTTTTACCTTCCAGACACACCTAGGTATAGAAGGAAGGAGGTGTGAGTGGAAGGGTTTCTCTTTTAGGAGTAAAAATGTTCCGTAATTACGGCTTTGCAAATTAATGGCATGATGAACAAAGGCAGGCATTGAAATATTCTTCAAAGTCCCACAAACCACAATTTGGATAAACTAGCCCATCTAGAGAAGTTTCTTTAGAAAAACAGAAAGCAAGTGAATCATGACCCTTTTCATTCTAAAACTCACATGCTGGGTTTTTAAATGAATATGTATATGTCCACTTATGTTACAATAGATTATGAATTTTCTTATGTAGTATGTGTTTAGCACAAGATGAACCCATATACCCTGAAATTCCTAGTGTTTATTAATCATTTCTTTTATGAAAATATGTTGTCCTAGAGAGAAACACTCCATTTAAAATCTAGATTTGGCTGTTAAAAATCTCTTCTTTTTAGAACACCATCCATCTTATTTTTAGTAAGAGAATCTAATCTGTGTTGTTATACCCTCTCTCCCTCCCTCCACTTCATTTGCCCGCCTCGGAATTCTCTCTCGCTGCCACTTGGCAGCGTGTTAAGATGCCTCTCACGCTCAGAGAGCTGTTAGGAGCCGCGAAAGGAGATAGCAGGTGTAGACAGGGAGCGTACAGTGTGAAGGCTCTGTGGAGAAGACAGTGCTTATAAGAAACTCAGGAATAAGGATTTGGATAAACTCTACCCTGGACCTAGCTTCCTCAAGACAAAAGTAAGCCAAGAATGGAGAATAATCTGGTGCCGAAGGATTTAGGGAGACCCACATTGTCATTCTCAGAATTTCCAGAAGCTTTAAGGCTAAAATTAGAATCTGTCTATATGTACACTAACAGTTTCTGGGAAGTCCGAAGTTGTCCCTATTGTCATGAGCGGGTGCTTTTTGCTATCACCTGGGTCTATCCTCAGCTGCAGTTGCTGCCATTGCAATGCAGTAGTCCATCACCACGCCTCTGCTCCTTTCGCGTGCTCAGAGGCAGTGACCCAATTCCAACGTTTCTTCTGCGCCCTAAGCACGGAAGGCCTTCTTCCAGACACCATGAATCATATCATAGAGAAGTCCTGGTTCCGCTACTTTCATGGGTATTTACTCAAAGCTTGAGTAAATGGCAAGGAAGTAAAACAGTCTGAATTTCAGCTTCCTCCCAGAACCCACTTGGGCGACTTCTCTGTATTAAGTTATCTTCACATAGCCAGGGGGATCTCAACCCAAACTCCAACCATGGGAATCTGTAAGTTTTGAAGTATAAGTTACCTCTTTCTCATCGAAAGTAAGGCAGCTTTTTTTCCCCCTCAATGCAGTCTTAGATTCGTTATTAAACTTTCCATGTTTCTTCCACAAGACTTAACATCTCAGCATAGTTAGAATTGAAAGTTTCATTCCTTTACGCAAAATCAACCCTATGTAGTAGAGTCTTCAACGTACTTTTCTACAGCCCACTGGAATTCTGTTTAATCTGGCTTAAATAATTTATCTATGGGATGTCAAGTGGACAATGGACAATTTACATAGAACCAGAATAAAAAAAAAAGCCAGTCACCCCCTTACCTCCGCCAATGTCATCATATGAAGCTTGCAAACACTCGGAGGATTTCCTGGGGCTCACCCTACTCGAGTTCATTCGTGTGCAAATTATAGGTTTTGTAGAGTAACTAGCTTGATATTATTGTTTCCTCAAACTGTGAAAAACATTTTTAAATTTTATTCTTTAAAATGTATATAAAATTAGAAATATGTCTCAAGAGATACATTTCCCAACAAAAATGTTTTTCAGCCTGTACTCAAGAATTCACTTTTCTGTTGCATAACATTTTAATCTATTTGATCAGGCAGATTTCTAAAGGATAATTCCTCACAACATTTTTTAAGAAAAATGTTTTTCAAAAAAGTTTAGTTGCTTTGAAAAAATCTTGTATCCAAACTCTATGTTCTATAGTTGAGAAAACATTTGTAAATAAGAGACTGAAATTATATAATAAAAGATAATGCTTGCATGGCAAATTGAACAGAAAACTTAATTCATACACAGAAAAGAGATATTTGTAGATCATCACAGGGAAAAGAATTGTACCCAGAATTACAAATAAGTAGAAATCACAAAGGCAACTCTATAGCAAAACAGATAAATCGTATGAGATATAAAAGTGACATTAAAGAATCAAAGAATATAAAATTATCTTCAACTACATAATTACAAAATGACAATAAAAATATTTTGATGGACACTATGAACACAGCAAAATGATAAATGTTTTCAGTGATGGATATACTAATTACTCTGATTTGTTCGTGTGTGTGTGTGTGTGTGTGTGTGTGTGTGTGATTATACCCTAAGACTATGTACAATTACTGCTTGTCATTTGAAATAAAAACATGAAAAAATACAAACTTTATAAAAATCTAAAACATCACATGGACTTCTAATTGTGTTTTCATCACGTTTGTTTTAAGCAGCACTGAGTTTTGAAAGAAAGAATATGATTTATCACAGCACATTTCAGTATAACCAACTTGAATAAAGAAGTCAGGGTTCATTTCCCACCCTTGACGTCCCAACCTTAACACTATTTCAAATTTTCACAGTTTAGCTGGAACTTCGATAAATAAAAGCCCAAAATTGGTATCCTTGGAGCTGTACTTTTCAAATGGAAAAAAAATTTCGGCTTATAGATGAAATTAAGCTTGACAGTAGACAAGGGGACCTTTCTGTCTTGCACACCCACTTGGTGGCCTGGGGTGTATGTCTGTCTCCTGGGAGCCTTTCACCTGTTGGAGATTCTTTCTATAGCAAATGGTCTTAATTTTTATACAGTACAACTTTTAGTTTTTCCTTTTTACTGTTTGAGAATTTTGTGCTAAGGTTAATAACTCTTGCACAGCCATGTTTTGAAAAATTTCTCCTACTTTTTTTCAAAAAACTTTCATAGACTTTATATTTCACATTCAATGTGTGATCTACTTTGAATCAACTTTTGTCTAAGACGTGAGCTTTAGCTCTAGTTTTCTCCTCTTTCTTTTTTCTTTCTTTTTCATTTTTTTCTTTGACTTTTCTTTTTGGCCTATGATGTCTAAGTGCTTTTTTACCATTTTTTGAATAGGCTATTATCTCGATGTAATTGCTTGTGCCCTTTTCAAAAATCAGTTGGGCATATTTTTATAAGTTTATTTCTGGACATTGTAGTCAACTGTATTGATCTATGCTCCTATGCCTTCTCCAGTTTCAGTCTTGATTACTGTAGCCATGTATTAAAGAAAAATTTGGCAGATTTAACCATTTACTTTTTCATAATTGTTTTACCTATTATAGACTATTTTATATCTGTGTAAATCTTATAAACTGGTTATGCATATAAAAATTATTGGTAGGATTTTAGAATGATTTCCAAAGAATTGATTTTTCATCCTGAAATTTCAATTGATGAGTAGCATGTGGATGTTTCTCCAATTATTTAAATCTTTCATAAGAGTTGTATACTTTCCAGCATACGCATCCTGTGTGTGATTTGTTAGGTTTAATATGGAGTACTTATATTTTGAAAAATTGTAAATGATGCTTTTACTATTAGCATTAATGTTAAATGCATTTTTTAAAATGCAGTTGCTTTTGGGGTGTTCATTTGTGTCTTTTAGTACTGTTCGCCTCGTTTTTTAATAGTTAAGTAATCTATTGTGTGTCCTTTGGGATTTTTTCACATAGTTAAACATTAATGTCAACCAGAAATACGAGAAATAGGAGCAACATCACATTTCCCAACCCTTTCTGCGTCCTGTCTTCCTTGCTTGTCTGGTTGCACTGGGTAGGACTTCTGGTACAATGCTCCTAAGAGCCGGGAGAGTGAGCTTTCCCCTTTGTCTCTGACTTTAAGAACATTCAGTTTGAACATGGGTATACAAATATCTCTGCTGTGTGTTGTTTTGATCTCTTTTAGGTATGTTCCCAGGAGGGGTGTTGCTGGATCGAAGGGGACCTTTATTTCTAGTCTTTTGAGAGCTCTCCATTTTTACTGTTTTCCAGAGTGGTCGTACGAATTTACATTCCCACCAGCAGTGCAGAAGGGTTCCTTTCTCCCAGCAGCCATGTTCATAGCAGCACAACTAACAATAGCTAAAATTTGGAAGTCACCAAAATACCCATCAACAGACCAGTGGATACACAAACTGTGGTACTTATACACAATGGAATGTATCAATAAAGTCCAACAGCATGGAGGCTTTTACAGGCAAACGGAAAAAACTTGAGAACATCATGCTTAGTGAAGTGAGTCAGAAGCAAAAGGTGAAACATCGAATGGTCTCTCTGATATGAGAGTCCCAGATCACAACTCTTATGGAACTTAGAACGAAGAACAAAGTGAAACAGGGGGGTCAGGTAGGGGAGGAGGGAGGGAGAGGAAGGTAGGAGGAGGGACAAAAGGAGAGTGGGAGAGACCTTGTCACCTTGACAAGATACATATGTGCATAAAAGGCTCAAGTCCATTGTAAATCTTAAATTTTGCACGTGTACATATCAAGAAAATGGGGAAAAAAAGAACATTCAGTTTGAAACCATTGAGTATAAGCTTAGCTGAATGTATATTACATCTATCAATTAAGTGATTTTTCCATCATTTCCTACATTGAAAGGGTCATCATTTATCATCAACAAACGTTGCCTTTGGTCAAATTTTTCTTCTGCTTCAGTAGATATAATTACCTCTTTTTATTCTTTATTAGCATTGTAGAAATGTCAATTAATTGACTTTTCAGTATTGAGCCAATCTTGCATCCCTAGAATGAGCCCAATCTGTCATAGCGTTAACTATTTTTACATATTTCTAAATTTCATGTGTTAATTATTTTGCCATTTCTATCAATATTTATATTGATCTGTAATCTATCTTTCTTTTTCTTTTTTTCTTCCTCTCTTTCTGTCCTTAGAATTGAACCCAGGGCTTCATGTGCAGCTACATCATTGGCTCCTTTAATTCTTTACTCTGAGTTGGGGCCTCAATAGGCTGCTGCATTACACAAACTGACCTGCACTTTGTGACTGTCCTCCCTCAGCTTCTCAGAGCCCTGGGGTTAAAGTTATGCACCATCATTCCAGATTTTTTATCTATTTTTGATTTTTTTTTGAAAAAGGGTCTGTAGTCCAGGCTAGTTCTGAACTCACTGTGTCACTGTGTAGCCCAGGCTGGCCTTGAACATGGCAAATCTCGTGCCTCAGCCTTCTGAGTGCTGGGATTAGAGGCAGGCACCACCATGCCCAGTTTATGTGGTGCCAGAGAATTGAACTCAGGGTCTTCATCTTGCTAGGCAAACATTTTAGCCACTGAGCTATTCCTCCAGCCCTCCAGAGTCGTCGTCTTCTTTTTCTTCTTCTTCTTCTTCTTCTATGTTTTTTTTTTTTCATTGTCTATGTTGGTATTGGAGATTAAGCCCATAGCCTTCATACCAAATTGACCACCTTTTTCAGTTAGGGCCTTGGTAAGTCAGTAAGTTGCCTGGATGGGCTCAAATGTGTTATCTCCCTGTCTTGCTCTTTCTGTAGCCTTTTAGACAAAATATTTCAAGCTTGTTAGAAAAAAAATTGAGATTATCTCCTACCCTCTGGGAAATATTGCATAAAATAAATGTTAATTCTTTGCTTGGCAGGATACTTCAATGAAACAATTTTCCTGCTTTTTTTTTTAAAGGAAAAGTGCTTAATTAAAATTTAAAATTCTTTAGCAGTTCTAAACTAAGCAAATTAACTCTTCTATATTATAGAAGTTGTAAAACTTTGTGCTTGAGAATTTGTTCATATCTTCTAACCTGTTATATTCATAAAGATAAAATTATTGTAGTGTCCTTAACTTTCCTTTTGATGATTGCACTGTCTGCGATGATACCCTACAACCCTGTTTCATTTATGGTGCTGATGATGTGTGTCTTTTCTTTCTTCTTCTCTTTCTTTTTTCTTTCTTTCTTTCTTTCTTTCTTTCTTTCTTTCTTTCTTTCCTTCTATTGGTCTTGTTAAATGTTGGTCTATGCCACTGATTTTTTGAAAGATACATTTCTCTGTTTCTTTGATTTTAAAAATTGTTTCTCATCTTTGATTTCATCGATTTTTGTTTTTGTTCTAATTCTCTGTATCTTTTTTCTTTCTGTGAGGTTCTTTTGCTCATATCATATGTTCTTGACATGGAAATTTACTTGTATTACTTGAGATTTTGCTCTTTAAATTAGTTCTGGGTAGGGGTGAAGACCCCAGCTCTCCATTAGATCTTCTCTTATATAAAAACCCCTGGCATTAGCAAGTGCAAGGCTCTGAGTTCAATACCCCAACACCACATAAAGCCGGGCATGGTGGCACAAGTTTATAATCCCAGCATTTGGGAGGCTGAGGCAGGAAGATTGCAAGGCTAGCCTGAGCTCCACAGTGAGTTCAGGATCAGCCTGGGCTATGGAGTAAGACCTTATCTCAAAAACACATCCAAACAAAAACCACTGAAAAGGGTTTGAAGTACTTGTCACTTGCAGCGCACGAAAATGTGCTTGTTGCTGGTGGTCTCCTCACATGCTATTCCCCGATGTTCCCCAGGTAGGAGACTGGTTCCTTTGGTACAGCTTTGTAAGGTGAAGTTATGACTTCTTTCTCAGCCTTTCTGGGCACACAGGAAGCCAAGAGTTTTTCATACTATATTTGACTGACATATAGAAGTTATTGTCTAAAGAAATTTTTTTCTAATTTGCTTTTTTACTGAAAGAGTAGAAATTGAGTATTCATAAACCTATAAGAGTTGGTGAGTTTTTACAATAATATATTGTTGCAGAATTCAGGTTTCCTTGTAGGAACTTTCAGGCTTTTTATTATTGGATGGTTAAAAGTGATACTCTTTATCTTATTTCTTTGTCTCCTGTATTTTTAACTAAATCAATGATCAAATCTTATTTACCAGATATAGATTTAATTATTTTGTACTTACAAATACTTTTAGGTAGTGCTCTATGTGTTGTATTACATTTTTTTCAGGAGAAACACAAGGCCTGGTTGCTTTGTTTTAGTAAAGGTAATGTCGATGGGTGAGTCAGTCTTCATTTTTCATGTATTTTCCCCGTGAGCAATTGATCTTAACTGGCAGCAGAGCTTTCAAGTTCTCTCCTTCTTCTCTGTGACATTTCCCTGGCTGGACTATTGCCCACCACTTTTCTATTGTAAATCCACCACTCCAGGCCAGTGTTACTGGGATCAGTGTGTTTCCTAAGGAAGCTCAGGGGTCAGGATAGAGGTAGGATGCTGACAACAGATTTAGCTGTATCTCAGTAGCATTCTCTCTTCCTGCTTCTTCCTGCAAATCACTAACTAAACAACATAATCTCAGGAATAAAAGCTGTTAAAGAGAGGAGTGGCAGTGGCAGAGAAGTATCACATTAAGTAGGGGGGATGAAGCCCAGGCCTTGGTGCCCGGAGCTCCCGGCTCATCTGCTTCCCCAGCACCACAATGGAGCACCACACAGACGGGAGCCGGGGCTTTGGTTTTTCCCCCTCAACCTGTATTTTTTTTTTAAGCTAAGGTAGATGATGCCCTTAGGAAAAATGAAGGCTCATGCAAAAATGATCAGATATTTGAGAGGATAAAAGAAAAACAACAAAGACAATGAAGGAGACATTTGACACTAAGGAAAGTGAAATCAGTGGGACAGACTAAGCAATAAATTAGAATGGGCATAAAATATCTCCGGGGCTAAAATATTTTGTTAACAGAAGCAATTACAACTAGAACTTAGCAGAATACTGCATAGGAGAATGAAATTGAAGAGGAACTCAGGGAGCTCTGAGAACACAGTGCCTGGGCTTAAGAATAAAGGTCTTTGAAGGAGAATGATGAGGATGGCAGAGAGGCAGAGGGCTTGCCGCAGAGTCACATTGCACGGGGAGCTCAAGTAAAGGCCCTCACACGGTCTTTTCCTTCCATCCATTCTGTTTTACTAAAGCCAAAGTACGTCTTGAGCCTAAGAGCTGTTGTTCATGGGAAAAAAAAAAAAAACAAAACTTTGAGATTTGCCCACAGACACAAAGAAGTGAATGCTTCCTCCATATCATGGCCAGCTAGACACACAGCAAAGCCAGTTTGTGGGTGCCTGAATCAGGTCCCAAAGGGGAGCTAACCCAGATGAGCTGCATTCCTGAGTACATGAACTTTCCAGAGACCAGTTGGATTAACAAGTCAATGTGCATGCTTACCACTAGCTGCTGAGGAATGATCCCACAATAAAGTCAAACCAAATGCAAAAGAGTGCAGAAGCTTAGTCCAGGAGATTACAAGGACAAGCCACAACCTCCTCCTATGTCGTATGTCGTGACACGCAGTCCAGAAAGTGTTTTCTAACATGCTCACAAGGGGGCTGGGATTAAACCCAAACACGAAAATGTGAACTTCATCAACCAGTGTTTAACTGTGTATGTAAAGGTTTTGTAGCAGGCAGGAGAGAGAAGGACCCAAAAGAAGGGACGTAAAGGAACAGCCGACGCAAACTGATGATAATAATATCAATGGAAAGAACTTAAAACATTCAATGTACACAGAAGAAAAACGGGCTTACAAGCTTCCTGGAGTTTTTAAATATTTCCAAATTTCAAGAGTCAGCAAAACGAATTGATAAAGCCACTGATTACGTTCAGTTTTGGAGAAGTGAATGTAAAATCATAAATAAGTATTTCAAGGTATAGAATAAAAGAATAAAAGATAGAAGTACACCAAGTATAGAAAACTGACTCACGGAAAGTGAAGATACAGATTGTAAGCAGCATCCTATTTATGTCCAAAGATCTAAAGGAATTAGGATTGGGAGAGGAAGCCAGCGGCACCCGTGCCATAGGCTGTCTGCTAGGGTCTCATGGCAAAACAAGGAAGGGCAAAAGAAGACCGGATGGAGGAGAGCATGGCCCTCAAGTCATTGTCGTATTGATCATGCTGGGACATTGACGATAGGGGAAACACATTTGTTCCAAGTGCTTTGTGGGAAACATCCTATGTAGTTCACAAATAAATAAATAAATACATAAATAAATAAATAACAAAACTATACATGTATGATTAAGAGAAAGGGAATGAGAAGGTAAATGTTGGAAATGAAGATAGAATATCTGTACGTTAAGGAGGAAAAATAACTTCATTTCAACAGCAAAAGGAGGAAAATGGATTAGAGAAAAGGTGAGAAATAACCAAATTGTAAAGCTTAAGAGATAAATAGAACGATTGTAGTCATTATTTAGAAAATGCCCATTTCTGGCTTCTCATTAAGAAAGAAATTACAAAATCCATTATAGTCCAACTATAAACTGGTCACAGAGAACATATGAAACGTAGAAAAATACACCAAGGTGCACATTAAAGGAATGCGAAAAGAGCTCATACTCAGAAGTAAAACCTAGGAGCAACAGTGATAATATAGAGAGGGTAGATTGTAAAGTCAATGTAACATATGAGTGAAAGGCATTACAAATAATTCTTGGCACTAATTACTTTCTAGAGATATTTTTATCAATATATTAAAGTTCAAGGCATTATATTTTAGCTGCCTGTGATAGTACACTTCTAAAATCTCAGCACTCTGGGAGGCTGAGACGCAAGATTACAGTTCGTAGCCCAGCCGAGCCAATTAGTAATGAATTGAAGCATCATCTCAAATAAAAAACTAAAAAGTTTTGGATTATACCTCAGTCCAAATGATCTAAGTTCAATCCTTGCTACTGAAAAAAAAAGAAAGAAATAAAAATATAAACTATAGTCTGAGATTCTCAGATAACAAATTGTTAAAATGAGACATAAATAAAAAATGTAGCTCTCAGCAATATACAAACAGATTATTGATGAATGGTAAGGGAATTAAACTGACTGAAAAAAGAAAATCTCAAATATTTCATATCACACAATTTCAAGTATATAACATTTTGGGAGGAAAGTGACAAATTTTGGCATTGAGAACAGTATGAGGAGTCAGGAGGTGAGGCAGTAGGGTGGAGATCAAAGACTATATTAGGGTCCTTGTGGTACTGGACCTCTTTAGTTACACCCTGACTTTGGTGGTGGACATACAAACTTACATAATGTTGATTGAATTGTATAGAGTTTACAGACTACACATACACACACAAGTAGAAGAAAACTAGAGGAATCTGAATAAAACCAAAGGATTATATTCCTACTATTTCCCTGCTAGAAATATTACACTAAATGATTTTACAAGCATATTGTAGGAGGCAACATTCATTGGAGGAACAACTTAGCATTTGCAGTTCTCAACATGCCATTGGAGGGAACTCAGCCCTCTGTATTACAGTTTAAAACAGCACACAAAATTACATTATCTCAGAACAAAGCTTGAATGTAACACAGGCAATGGGCTTTCTATTTTAGCTCTGAAATTTGAAGAGTGTAAAAGTTGCCTTCCAAATCATTCCAAAACCCAGATGGACAGGTGAGAACAGACAGTTTTCCTAAGGCACACCAGCACACAGGCTGGGTGACAAGCCACCATGGCAAAATCTAGAGACAGAGGTTCGTGCACAGACACCAAGCCACAATCTGCTTGCGTGGAGCAAAAGCTCCAGAGGCCACAGACTGGTAAGAACATTTACCTGACAAATCTAATCAATGGTAGATGTGAAACGCAGATTTGCATGAAAGCTAGAACGGTTTCCAATGGAACATCCCCACACGTGTATGGCCTTTACTGCCAGAAACATCACAGCATTCTCAGATTGAAGATTAGAGAAGGACAGTCATGATTCTATCATGGAAAGATCTGGGCTTCAGAGGCATTTACCTTCAAGAGTCTACCTCCTCTTCCTGCTCCATCTATTTTTCCAATCTCACCAAAGAAAGAAAAAGCGAAAATCATCAGACTAGAACGTTTCAGGTAAATAGGCTTTGCTGCATCTGTGGAAGGGAAAGGTCTTACCGCTGGGGAGACACCTGTGAGCGTGACTGGATTAGTTACTTTTTAGTTGCTGGGATAAAATACCTGACATCCACAGCTCAAGAGAGGAAAGGTTGGCCTTAGCTCACATTTTCAGGAGGTTTTGATCCATTTATAGGCTGCTGGCAGTGGTGAAGCACATAGGGAAGGGGTCGCTGGAGGAAGAGCTTCTCAGAGCATGTCACCCCGGAAGTCAAGTGAGAAAGGAAGGGCAGTGCTAACACACACCCTTACAGGCCGTGCCTCAGTGATCCACCCCCTGCCCAGATCCCCCCTGGTCTGCACAGGACTTGGCAGCTACTCCACAACATCCAAAAACGTGAGGCTTTTGGAGGATGCTTCAGATCCAAACCATAACAATGATATTCCACCAAAGTACTACACAACATCAGTGAGACTAAAACAGAAGACTCTAGAGTGCTGTTCCCCTTGTGTCTGTGCTCCATGTAATGACAACAGATTGGAGCTAAAAGAGTTCTGATTCTCTTTTACAAGTAGTTGAAAAAAAAAAACCTTAAAAAGGAAGCAAAAAAAAGAAAGATTTTAAAATTATGATACTTGCAAGCATTAAACACAGACAAAAACCGAACCTAGTAACAGTATGCCTCATAGTAGAAGCCAATTTACCTCAACTTCTGTTACAGGCTGTCCCACCTGCTTTTCAACAAAATTTTCAAAGTATGCCCAAAGGTAAGAGATAATACAATATAGGGCTATAATGAAACCAAAGGAAGTCTTAGGTTGAAGGACAGGATTAGAATTATCAGACAGTTTAAATAGCTCAGATTAATTTATCTATAAGGGGTAAAGTAGACAACATTCAAAAACAAATATGCAAGGCACACAAGAATACTAAGAATAAATCAAAAGAAAATGAAGAATGACTCAAGTAGTCTTGTTGCTTGATTCTAAAGCAGAAGAGAGAATGAATCAGTAATCAAAAGATATAACAACAGAAATTTCTTAAATGGAATATGGAGAGAAAAGTATTTTTTAAAAAAACTAATAAATTTGATAATTTCAAATTATGTATCTAAAATTTTATCCAACCCTTGATTGGTATTTTTTTGCCTTTGAATTTCTTCATGTTATAGAAAAAAATTGAAAATATATTTTAACACTTACAATAAATTAATTATATTATAGAGTTCATTTTATTTATGGCCCAAGTCAATAAAGCAAGAGCAATCACGGGCTGAAAGCACTTGGTGAGTAACTGAAGTGAACCCCAGAAGGAAAACAGAACAAAAGAAAGCTACCACAATAAAATATGAAAATGCTAAGACTATCTCAAATTACAAAGCAGGACACACGTGCATACTGACTCTCTCTCTCTCTCTTTTTCCAAATTCAAACTTTCAAACATCTAGAAACCAAAAACAAAACTGTGAAAGCTACTAGAAAAAAAGACAATTAAACTATGGAGGAACATGATAAAAAGTGACACGATATTATGCTTTAAAAAACAACAAGAATGAAAAATAGATTGGCATAGTAAAGTTGTCAAATAATTAATTCCTTCTAATCTAGAATTCCATACTCAATAAGATTTTCATTCAAAAGTGGAGGAATAAAAGATATTAATAGCTGTCAGACATGCTCTCTAAGAGCAAAATGAAAGGAATCTTTTCATGGATTAGAAAGTCGATCGTATGTAAAGGACATAGATACATACATACATACATACACATATATGAAATCCGAGAAGAAATTAATGAAAATAACGTTTAACATTTTGTTTTTTCTTTAATTAGTTCAAAAAACTGAATGTTTAAAGTAATTGTTGTTATGATATTTTGGATAATTTTAGCATCTCAAGAAGTAATATAAATAATAGCATTGCCACAAGGGTGACAGAAGAATTGGAAATTTCCTTTTAATAGGGTCCCATACTATGCATAAAGTGGTGTATTATTATTTAAAGATTATTTTAGATCGGTTGCAAATACATATTGTAAGCTACCCATAAGTCACACAGTAATTTTTAAATTTTTTAAAAATATTAATTTAGTGCAAAGAGAGGTAAAAAATGGAAACCTATAAAATGCTCAAATAAATGAGAGAAGACAGAGGAAGAGAGGACTGAAAGGAAACGGTGAGGGAAAGCCATTATAAAATATACCGATAATTAGTTTGAACAACAAGAATCTAATTACATCGATTAGAAAAGATTATTAGAATGAGTGTAGGGGAAGCTCATGATTCAACTAAATGCTTTCTATTTAAAATCTACTTAAATATAAAACTGCATAGAAATTAAAAAGATATAGGAAAGGTGTGACCTACAAACATTATAAAAAGATGAATTGGCTAGATTATCTTCAGACAAAGCAGGCTTTAGAACGAGAAAGGACATCAGGCAGGAGAAGGCCACTAAATAATCATAACGAAGGGGTTCTCTAGAATGCTATAAAATGCACTTAACAGCATTAAACTACAGCAAGGAATTAACTATAAACTGAAAACAGAAAAAGTTCCCATTACATTTGAAAATTTCAATACTCATTTTTCAGTGATTTACAGATCAAATGGGCAGAAAGTCAGGAAAGCCACAGGTAAAAGGCACAATACTGCTCATCAGCTTCTTGTGACATTTTTACAATTCTACATCAATGGCAGGAAGACTGGTTTCAAGCTCATTGAAACATTCTATGCCTAAAATAATATAAAATGTTCATAAAATGTTCTAAAATAAAACATTAAAACAGATAAAAGCTTAAAAATCCAAAATATTGATATATTAAATCATATACTTTTAAATATCGCATGGAGCAAAGAGGCCCAAGAGAAGTAAAAAGAAAAATTGAACTATATTAAAAATAAATTACAAGTTTTAAAATTGTGAGGTTGCAATAAAATCTGTTTTAATGGAGATATATAACACCAAATACTTATATTAGAGAAGGAAAGTATTTACAGTCAATAATCCAAGCTTCTATTTTAGGAAGTTAGATAAAGGAAACTGCTATATGCCTCAAAAGAAAAACAAGAAATTATAGCAATAGAAATTAGTGAAATTGAAAATGGGAGAGCAGCACAGAAAAATTTATGAAATAAAAATACATTTTTACAAAAGATCAATAAAATTAATAAATGCACCCAGGCTAACCAAAAATAGAATAGCTAACAAAAATTACTAATACTATCAATGTAAAAGAAATCAGTAGATCTGGAGGAATGGGTGAGCGGTTAAAGCACTTATCTAGCAAGTGCTAAGTCAAGTGCTAACTACCCAAGCTCAATTCCCCATTATCAAATAAGCCGGGCGTGGTGTTGCACGCTTGAAAACACCAGCTCTAGGGAAGCTGAGGCAGGAGGATTGCCGTGAGCCCAAGGTCAGCGTGGGCTCCTTAGTGAGTTCTGGATCAGCCTGGGCCACAGATAGAGACCTTACCTCAAAAATAAATAAATAAATAATACACAAATATAAAAAAGAAACCATTATCATTGAGTCCCCGAATAATACAAATTTTAAGAAATAAGAACCTCAAACAATTTATGCCCACAAATTTCAGAACTGACTTCTTAAATGGTCAAAATTCCTTGAGAGACATAAAATGACAACACACACACACATAAGACTTGTATAACTCAAGCAAATGCATATCTACTAAGTAAAGTGAGTGAATTATAATAACTTCCGAAACTTAGAAACTATACAATTATTGTGAAAGAAAACAGACTCAAATGTTCCACTAGCAAGTTTCAGCAAGTATTTTAGGAGGAAATAACAGCACTTTCTGTGATCTCATCCGGAAACAGAGACAGAAGAAGCCCTTCAGAGATCATTTGGTGAGTCTATAGGTTTCATTATAATACTAAACCCAAATAAGGAAATTACAAGAAAGGAAAGCCCTAGACTAATCTCTGACATGAACATGGGTGCAAATAACATAAGCAAAATCCTACAGTGAAGCACAGCATACACTCATAGCCAAGTGTGATTTATTTTGAGTATGCAAGTCAAATTTCGCATTCAAATATGATTATCACCTACCACATCACAGGCCAAAAAATGCAAAAACATATTTTAAAATATGATTGTAAACCAAATACAAATGCTTAAAGTCAAAAGGAGAGATGATGATAGTTCTATATAGAAGGTGTGAGTTGCACCATAATACCGAAGGCAAGACAAAATTGCCAAGCATCGGACGGAAAATCAGACAAAATTCCCTTACCAGTAGTGGTAGCCACATTCCTGCTTTGCCTGTTTCTAATTAATACTTTCATCTTCTCAAGTTCCCTACTAAACTTTCCTGATGAACAGTTAACAGGAGAGGGAGGGAGGGAGGAAGAGACTTGGCGTACCCCATGTGCACTTTAATATATGTGCAGATTGTCCTTGCAAATGTCCAAAATTTATTCTTCTCGGTGATTTGTGTTGCTTAATCAAGGACAATTTGCCCTTGAATCTTTTTCTGTTTCTTCAAAGCACAGATGATACCATACCTCCACAAGATAATCTCATACCCTCCTAGTCTAAAGGAAGTACTTCGGTTTACTTATTCCCCAAAAGTCTATTGTCTTGTTTTATTAAATTTTATTTTAAATCACTTGAAAAATGATTTTTTTATCATTTGTACTACACTAATAAGAATTCTAGATATTCCAGAATTGGAGTTATGTGGACTGCTCACTACACCAGATGCATAGGCAGTGTCAAGCTAATATTCTTGCACAGCAAATTGGGTGATACATTTTGGTGAGATGCAGAGAATATCATTTATAAAATACCCTTAGTAATTTTGTGATATATCATCCAGGTCTATGAAATGTTTATATCAGACTGACTTAAGTATATGTATAGGATAGATTTACTTTATTTCAGCAAACCTACAACTTAAGCTTATAGTATATATCACCAGTTGTGCAGAAAGAAATACTTCCTGAGAAATAACCTTCTTCCCGTATTCCTTCAGATACTCATAGTCATTGTGTTTCGCTTTTTCAGTTTCTGTTTGGTTGGTTGGCTGACTGGCTCATTGCCTTTTGTTTCATTTTTGTTTCATTGTGTTGTTGTTTATATTACCTGGGTTATGGTGTCGGCCTAATTCTACAATTCTTGTCACGTCTTGCTGCAATTTTTCCTTGCAGTATTGGCGATTGAACATAAGACTTTCACACTGAGCTATATCTTCAGTTCCGTTTCTGTTTTCACTTTTTATTTTGCAACAGGGTCTTCCTAAGTTACCCAGTCTAGGTTTCTACTTTCAATCCTCCTGCTTCACCCCACCCCACCCCAGATGTTGGGATCACGGGTGTGTGCCAGGCCTGGAGATTGCTGCTCTCCTAGTACATAAATCTAGAGGGTCCCTGCCCTGGTTAAAATCCCTCAATAGGATCTCTTTGCCATTAGAGTGAGCCTCACACTCCGGCATGACACTCAGGGTTTTATTCTTACTGCACCTCTCTGTGCCTGTTTCTCTGGCACTGTCTGCTGCCAGCCCTCTACCAAGCTCCTGGTCATCTCTGTTTCCTCTCCCTTAACCCATCCTATTGAACCAGAATGACCAAACTGTAGTTCAAAAGCATCTCCTACATTAGTCTTTCATTCCCCGTGAATGTTTTGTGTGAAACCAAAAATACTTCAGCGATAGTCTTTTATCTTCTTTTAATCAGCTTCCACCACAGGTATTTAGCTTTCTTAACTAGAATGTACTAAAAAGGGGGAGGGGGTGATAACAGATTTTTAAGTGCCTGACTGCTTATCTGGCCAGAGAAGGGATTTTTGTTGCTTATGTTGGGAAACACAATTGCTTTGGGTTTGGGTTGAGTTAATATTCCAAACAGAGAAGACTCAGATTATTTGAAAGTATTTTAATTAGAAATCTCTAAAAATATCTGAAAAAGGAATTTTCTTTTTAACAGAAAGGCCTCTGGTGACCTCTGTGACCACACCATCTGTTACATATTTTAGTAAGTCACTTAGAGCGAATTGCATTTTCTAAGTTTGGCCTACTGCTCATCTGTTCTATGTGGTAAATGGCATGGCATTTTTAGCATGTTCCGATTGCAAGTAATTTAGGGTTTATGAAAGTTCCTTGGTGATTTGATTTCTATTCTGACAGCAATTATGATTTGTTTGAAAATGGACTGTAATGCCTGATTATTGTATCCTATCCATGAAATGCATTTATTGACTTTCTAAGTTCCTAGTACAGTAATTACTCTGAAATGAAGCAAAGCCAATTTTACTTGTTTTTATCAACTTCAAAATGTGCAAGTTAATGAGATTTGTACACCAGCAATTTTTATTGTTTTGCTTGTTCAGATGTGAATTTTAGCATTCAAAATCAATATCATACCCCTTTGATCTGATGAGAGAAAGATGTGTTATTGTTTAATTTTTTCACATAAGTAATAGTTTAGATTTTGAAATCAAGTCAAGATAGAAAGAGGGCATCCCCCTCAAAATGTGTGGAATTATGACTGAGGAGTAGCACTTTCCTGAGCCAGCTCTCCGTGTGCCCGGGTCGTCACCATGTAAACAGCGTGGCAAGCTTACAGCCAACAGGGAGATGGACCTACACCATTTAGATTCCTAACTCCTAAAAAGCAGCTATGCCTTTCATTTACTCACTTGCTTTTTCCGTCCATATGCAGTAATTATTTACTACAGAAATGATACCATAATAGTGCTAAAAATCTTTCCTAGGTAAGTTGCCTGCCTTCACAGGTCCAGGAGAAAAGTAAGTCAAACAACAACATAAGGTATCAGTATGCGCTATGATCCAAAAATTAAAAAACACAGAGCACTTATACAGTAAGAATACAAGAACCAACTCAGGAAATAAAGAAAAATCTTCCCAACTATGATGATAATTCAGTCAAGAACTAAAATTCTATAGGAGGCCCCTCATTCATCCCTTAAGTTATAGAATCAGAGACTGATTTTTAGAGATTTTTGTGTGAGATTGGCTCTGATTTCTTAGAGAAAAAAACAATCTGGACCAGTTAGTCTATACACACCGAAATGGTCAGGATTATTACTAAACATCACTACTTTCATTGAAATTTTCTGAATTCATTGTTAAGTGAGTCAGTAGCAGGTCTGACTCTGAATAGATAACCTTGTACTTTGGCTGTCCTTTGGGAAAAGCAGAGTTCTAGCAGCTTTTTCCTGTTTAATCATGTGTTAAATCTCAGGAGCTTCTTTTAGGACACTTTGTCTTTAAATGAGTCCCTTAGCGCATCTAGATGTTAAAATCACACATCCTCACCTGACTATACTTCAGAAAGCTTGATCCTGTGCACGAGTCCTCATTAGGAGAGTGACAGAATCTTGATTGTTACTCAGTTTAGAGAAAATCATGCCTCATGTCTGGGCAGGCTAGGTTGTAGTTTAAAAATAAATGTGAGATATCACAGTCAGGTGGACTTTGTTAGCTCCGACTGGAATTCTGAGTAGAAAATAATGATTCAGAAATAAGAATAATTTAGAGAAACTATTTTTTTGGTCTTTAACTTTGCATTTTTGAAAAGCCTGCTCAGATTATTTGCAAATGCATCACAAGGAGCATTTAGTATAGGAATGAGTCTTTCTGAAACGTGTATCTTTTTCTACAATGAATTAAAGTATATGTAAATGATCTGTAATTAGGACTCTGTATGTCAGCAATGATGTTTTTTTGCCATTTGTAAAATGAGGAAAATGATTGAAGTAACAAATAAGAAACAGTAGAGAGGTAACATTAATTTCCAGAGTCTGGATTCCTATCAGACAACGCTAATCAATCACAACACTCTTCACTACTTGTCGTGGTTGGGATCTGGAGTATTCCCACAAGCCTCTTGTTCCTATGGATACTACGTACTGTTGGGAAGTGGGGCCTCGCTGGAAGGGGTGGATGCTTGAAGACTGACCTGGAGGAGCATGTTCTGATTTTGCCCCTCGTCCCAGATGGGTCTCAGTTGGGTCATTTTGCTGTGAGGATCTTTGTTTCCCAGAGCATCGGCTCTGGCTCTGGCTCTAGCTGAAGCCCCACCATGTGATTCTACCATTTTTCAGCCTGCCAGGGATTATACATGGACTATGACTTTCTGAAACTGTAAGCTAAAATAAATCCTTTCTCCTTAAAGTTGTGGATATTGGGTATTGAATCACTGTGATGAAAAAGTAGTTAAGACACTACTGAAGTAAAATTTCAGAATCATTCCGAGCGCACGATTACAGGCAACTGTGAATTGGTCAGAGCTGGAACAGAAAATATGATGTATTTACCGTCCACCGCTTGGATCTCAGTTCTCTAACGTCACTAATAATCCTCACATAGATCATTTCTGTAGAACACTGTATTTGCTTTATCTCTTAATATTATTTTAAAGCAAAATAGAGATGTACAGCTTGAAAAACAAAACAATGATACAACATACATCCCCATGCAAGCAAGAGAATAGCAGGCAACCAAAGTCCTAACTATGAGATAGGTTTTATTAATATTTTATGAATATCTTTTTAGTTCTATATCTAATGCTAAATACTTCATAAGTGTGCTCTGGTTGAATTATTTTCCATTTTCAAATTCTATGCCTCATAGAAAAAAATGTTTGTTTTGAGTTTCTATAGATTAACATGAAAGCATTTCGAGATTTTTTTTTTTTTTGGTTGGTTGCTCGTTTGTTTTTAATGTGAGACATTCTTTTTGGCTAATTCTTTCCTTTCCTCTAAGAAAACAGATACCACCAGATCCTTGTAACTGTAGACACCAAATTGTTCCTCATGGGACAGCCTTTATTTTCTGACCTTGAATGTTATCTCCTCCTTGTAGCCTGAATTGACCAGTTAGTGGATCCAATGAGAGATTTTACTACATCTTTTATCACCATGGCCACATAATCCTGACAATCCCTTTGGACTTTTCTGCTCAGCTCATTCTGGCATATTGCTCTCTCTTAATCTTCCTTATGGAAGCAAATGTAACAGACCTAAAACGCAAACCAGGAAACACCACCGATTACCACGACTCTTGTAATAACAAACACCACATCACATAGGATAGCAAGTGCTCTGTGATCTGCCCCTTACAGAGCTGTCTTTACCCCTTAGAGATCTGAACCTCAATTTGAACTGCAGAGAGCCCAAACTATTTCCGTTTTTCAAAGGAAGCAGTCTCTAAAACCTTTAGGCCTTTCCACATGTTACTCCCTTTATTTTTTTACCTATCATTTGGTTGAAAAAAATCTTTGGACAGTATGGTGTCTTATAAGAATTATAGCAGAATTATAAATGATAGTTTTGACAGCTAGGTTTGTAATAGTGAGACTTATAAAAGTATAAAAATTCTGTATCAACTACATTATTGAGAAAATAGCATTAACTTAATGCAAGGTCTTCGTAACTCAGGCACTCTATTTGGAAGGTGAGGAAATTGCACAGCTTTAATAACTGCCAAATAATATTTTAAAGTCTCTTGTGATATCGAGACCTCGTTATCCTTATCTCATGTTTACTTGTTTGCTTTATTTGCTTTCAGATAAATTAACGTGTGTGAAGAAAGACGATTCTTGATAGTTATGACTAGTCATATTTATTAAAATAATATGAGCAATGTTGTGGGTGAGAAAAGCAATCTTTCCAATGAATTGCAACCTTACCATACTTTTAAAGAAAACATTAAATATTCATAGTGCCTCATTTATATAAACACATTATGAGTTAAAAATAGATATTTAACTTGTTTTTATATGAATACTTCTGTTTCAATTTTATTTATTCATGAAGTGTTCAGAATCTGACTATAGTGAAATTACTTTCGTCAAGTTTGATCCAAAATCAAAATAGTTTAAATCATTAGGGAACTTAGAATACATCCCATTATATATTTCTATGTGAGCCAGAATATGGATTATATTGTATATTAGAATAACTTGGTCATGACTGATATAATTGTATGATTGCACGTTTAGCTACAAATTAGCCGCTTTATACTTCGGTATCAATAAAAAATAAAGAAAAAGAAAATTATATCTTCTGAGGACATGATAAGGGTAAATTACCATTTCAGGTATGAACAAAATGTAGCTATTTCCTAAGTCACATCTTGGTGATTCTAAGCTTTCATTCTGGTTAACTTTCTAGGCTGTCTGGGAAAACATGCTTACGCACTAACCAGAACACCATTACAGAAGAAATACCAAGTAAGCTAACCTTCAGAAATACACAGAGATAGTAATTCTACGTGTTCTTTTGTACTGCCCTCTAGAATTTATTTACAGGTTTTGGTCAATAGAGAAAACAAATGTTCAATTATTTTTAAAAGTCATTTCAGATAGAAAATAACAAAATGGGCTGCTTCCATAAATCTCTTTTGGAATATATCCTAGACTAAGGTTAAAAAATAAAAACAATACATTACTTTATAAAACAAATTATGGGCTCATTTGTCGTTATTCTAAACTAGAAGCAATTGGATTTTTTTTTCTAGGAAAGATGTATTGTGAGAAAAGTTCTTTAAAGTGCTTGTAAATAAAGCCATACCAAGTAATGTAAATTCATTTCTTTCCTGGAAAGAACAGGTCTGCAAGGAAACTGGAAGAAAAAATATTGGAGCATTGTATCTACCCTAAGAGATTTTTCCCAACTTCTCAGTATTTTCATCTTTAAAATATTTCAGCATTTCCTGAAATTCTTCCTGTGATTTTAAGAATTTTTTAAAATAATCTTCTAGCATATCTCAAAAAATATAAAAACAAAATGCAAAACATTTTAGAGGGATTTTTTTCCTCTTAATTGTCCATAGTGGCTCAAGAAACATATTGAGAAAAGCATTAAACACTTCTAATTCTGCATCATCACAATGTAAATGACACTTCATAGAAAATGATTACTTCTTTCAAGGTTTACAAAATGCATTGAGAAGGTTTAACTCTGAAAAAAATGCTCAAAAATATTTTTAGAAAGTAAAGAAATAGGTAAATAATATCTGTTCATTTTTCTTTCTTCAAAGAGACTTTGGCCAACTTTGGAATATTTGAGAGCTAAGGAAAAATACTATAAAAAGAAAAATCTCTGAAGTCTTTCCCTTTTCACCATGCTTCATGTTGCTGTCAGTGAAATAAAGAAGAGTACAGGTTTTCTTTCTACTCAGAAAAAGAGAACAGTTTTCAGACTAGATCTTCAAATTGGCTGCATAAAATACTACTTTTGAATTTAAGCTAGTAGAAATTCAAATTAAAATATCAAAGCTCTACTGTTTTAAAAGTAACTGAAGATAATAGAATAGTTAGAAAGGGAAATGAGAAAGAAATTCAAACATTTCAATACAAAAATAAATAAATCAATAAACCCTAAACACAAGAGAAGACCATAACTCAGGCAGTGAGGAAAAATGTGTCAATGACTAAATGCAAATGGGATAGTTGATTTATGATTTAAATGACTTTTCTCCTAATCAATAGACAGAGATGGTCCTAATTAAAAAAAAAAAAAAAACATGTGATTCATTTTCTGGGACAGAATAGCTGGCATGCACAACTTAAAGGAGGAAAATTTATTCTAGTTCACATCAGAAAGTATCAGTCTATTCATGAGTGGCTAGAAATGGTAGAAGCACATGCCAGAGACATATGTGGAGGAAAGCTGTTCGTGGTATGGCAGAGACGAAGTCAAGTAAGGAAGGAATGGTGGAGCTAGTGTGCATCTTTCCAGGTATGTTCCAGTGATCAACCCCTTCCAGATCAAGCCTCAGGTTCCGTTGTTCTGGCCTTCCAACCAGGCCACACCTTTTAATAGCACATAGTTTCATGGGCATTTCACAGCACCCAAATACAAAAAACTTTTTGCAGAGACATTCCCATTTCCATTTCCATCTCTAAAGTATTTTAACCATAATATTCTACCCAGGCCTCCAAATCCCCATGTCCAACTCCTTATGAAAAAAGCATTTAGTCCTTCTCTAAGAGTTGCCAAAGTCTTAACAGTTTTAGCACTTATAAAAAAAATCCAAGTTCAATATCATATCTCCTTACGAGACTCAAGAAAAACTCTTAGCTGTGAACTCCTGTGGTAATCAAAGAAAAGTTAAACACTTTCAACATACAAAGGCGCAGGGTAAACACTCCCATTCCGAAAGCATTCAGACCAAAACAAGTTCTAGACTCAGCAGGGCCAGGGTGGAATTCTGTAGCTCCAGTAAATCCTGTAGTTCTATGTTTCATTCCTGTGGTAAAATGTGGTGAGACTTGATCTGCAAGGGGCTTGGGCGGCCCACTCTGCAGCATGGCCTCTGGCTGCAACTTCCATGGTACCTCTTTTGGAATGGCTCTGTTCATAGCTTGTGGACTTTCTCCAAAGTACTGTAACAGACTTCCCCCTCTCACATTCCTAGCTTCTCCATATTTCCACTGCCTCCCCTACACTTTCTACTTCACCTTGAAATCTTCATGCAATACTCTTCTGAAATCTTGAGGGAAGAATCCATGATCCACAATTCGTGCATTTTGGAAGACCGTGAAACCAACACTTTGTGGACAATGCCAATCCAATGGTCAGTATGCCACTGAATTGAGAAGTATTCTGGGCCCCAAAGCCTTCAGCTGCGACAGCCTCCAGTTTTTTGGCAGACACCTGAACTTTGCCAAATACTTCCCTATTTGGCCTTACAGCCTGCTCTGGGACACTCTTTGCTTACTGTGACATAATACCTCACATCCGCATTTTAAATGTAGGAAGTATTTATTTCAGCTCACAGTATCAGAAGGTCTCAATCCATTTATGAGTGGCTGGTGTGGTAGAAGTACATGGTGGGGGCATAGCTGGAGAGAAACTGTTCACAGCACAGCAGACAGGAAGTCAAGTAAGGAAGGAAGGGCAGAGCTGACATATACATTTCCAGGTTACATCCCAATGATTCACTCTTTCAACAATAACCTGTGATCAACACCTTCCAGGTCAAGAGACTCAATGTTCCACCCCTTCCAACCAGGCCCCACCTCTTAACATCACATGGTTCCACAGGTATTCTGTAGTATCCAAACACATGAGGCTTTTAGGGGACATTCCAGGTCCAAGCTATAAAATCCAATTAGATTGGAATTTTTAAAAATTTTTCAAAGAAACATTTTATACAAATAGTAATCAAAAGAGAGCGAAGGTGGCTACACAAATATCAGAATGAATTTTACATACAAATGTTTTCAAGAGACAATGAAGGGTATTATATGTAACAAAGGCTTGATCCACCAAGATCTAACAGTTATAAACATTTACAATTCTAATAAAAGTGATCAAAATATATAAAGCAGAACTTGCCAGAATGAAGGGAGAAATAAACATTTCTATAATAATAACTGTACACCTCTCCACCCCAAACTCAATCATGATTAAAGAACATTGACAAGTAAGGAAATAGAAGACTGAAAGAGAGCAGTGAAACAATCACATCTTAAAGAACCCTCCGGTGAGAGCAGATACCTGACTGTATTCAGAGTTGTCTTCGCATCCTCAGTTCTGTTACACTGGTCCACCTGCCTTTATTTGTGCCACAATCACATTTTTAATCACTGTTACTTTGTAACAGTGCGTATCTGAACTCACAAGGGCTCTGCTTTTGTCGTGTCTCATGGAATTGCTTTGTGTATTCTGGGTATCTCCAGGTCCTGTATGAATTGTAGGAGTGACATATTTTTTCTATTCCTGTGAAGAATATTTTTGTATTGATTGGAATTATATTGGATCTGTACACCAGTTTTGGTGGAATGACCTTTTGAAAATTTTGTTTCTGCCTATCCAGAAATAGGGATGTCTTTCGATTTTCTCATGTCATATTCAATTTCTATTGTCAGTGTGCTATAGTTTTCACTGTAGCAGTCTTTCACCTCCATAGTCTTTAAAAATGTTCAAGCTACCATAAATGAGATTGTTTATTTCATCTCTTTCTCATTGTTTTTACTGTTGGTGTACAGGAATGCTATTGAAATTGTGTGTCAATTTTTTACCCCACAACTTGATGAATTTTGTTATTAGTTGTAAGTCTTCTGGTGTGGATTTTTGGTGATCTATGTCTAAGATTGTGTGGTCTATAAATAAGGATTGTTGGATTTTTTCCTTTGCGATGCATATTTTCATTATTTTATTGTGGTGCCTAATTGCTCTGGCTAAAATTTGAAGTACTATAGGAATATATAGGAATGGTGAGGATATGGACACTCTGGTCTTGTTCCGACTTTAAGGCAAATTCTTTCAATTATTTTCGATTTATTCTGTTATTGGCAGTAGGTTTGTCATTAATGGCTTCTATCAGCTTGGATAGAACCCTTCTATAACTATTTTCTCCATGACTTTTACCATGAATGGATGCTGGATTTTGTCGAAGGCATTTTTGTATCTATTGAGATAATCGTGTTATTTTGTTTTACCTTTTTATGTGATGTGTTGTATTAATTAATTTATGTATGTTGAATCATCCTTGCATCCCAGGGACGAAGCCAACTTGGCGGGAGTGCAGGATCTTTTTAACAACATGTTTAATTCTGTTTTCCAGGAAATTATTAAGAATTTTCACACTTATACTTATTAAGAAAATTGACCTGTATAGTCTTATTTTTTGTTAGATTTTGATATCAGGATAATGCAAGCATTCTGAAAGGTGTTTGGAAGCGTACCTTCTCTTCCGGATATAAGCCACCTCTGGGTTTAGATGGTATCTTAGTGATGTTTTGGTTAATGTTTCACTAATGGCCAAAGATATTGAATATCTTTTCATGTATTTGTTGGCCATTTGAACTTCTTCCTATGAGAATTGTTTATTCAACTCTATTGCCCATTGTTTAATCAGGTCTTTGAATTTGAGAAGTATGTTTTTCTTCAGCACTTTTTTTTATTCTAGTTATTAGCTTCTTATCTGAGGGATAGGTGAAATTTTTTATGTTCTTTTGATGCTGTCTTTACTCTGTTGATAATTTCCTTTGCTGTGCAGAAATATTTTAGTTTGAAATAATCTCGTTTGTAAATTCTGGTGCTATTTCTTTTGTTTTGAGTGTCTTGTTAAGAAAATTCTTGTCCACATCTATATCTTCTAGATTTCTGCCTAAGTAGTATTCTGAAGGTTCAGTGTTTATGTATTAATATTTTGGTCTTTGATCCATTTTGATTTGATTTTTGATGCACAGTGACAGTTGTGGGTCTTGATTCATTCTTCTGCATGTGGATAACCAATTTTCCCATCGCTGTTGGTTAAGGAGGTTGTCCTTTTTACACTGTATTCACTTGGCTCCTTTATCAAATATCAGGTAGCTGAGAGTACTTGAGTTTTTCTCTGCATCCTCAGTTCTCTTTCACAGGTCAAAGTGGCTATTTTTGTGCCGGTACCATGCAACTTTTTATAACTGTTGTTTTGCAATACAACTTGATGACTAGAATTGTAATGCTTCCTGCATTTGTCTTGCTAATCAGGATTATTTTGACTATTCTTGATTTCCTTTGGTTTCACATGAATTAAAGAAATGCTTTTTTTTCAAATTCTGTGAAAAAAAAAGTTGTGAGTATTTTGATAAGAAGTGCAGTGAATCTGTGCATCAGTATGGGCAGTATGCTCATTTTTGACTATGTTAATTCTGCCTAAGAACAGAGACATCTTCCCATTTTCCGTTGTCTTCTCCAATTTCTTTCCTCAGTGTCGTACGGTTTGCTTTGCAGAGGTCCTTCATTTTCCTGGTGAGGGTTAGTCCTAAGTGTTTAATTTTTTGATGAGCTATTGAGAATGAAATTATTTTTCTGAGCTCTGTCTCAGTACGTTCATTGTTAGTGTAGAGGAATGCTATTGATGTTTCAGTATTCATTTTGTACGCTGCGATTTGGCTCAATTCGTTTTCTATTTCTATGAGTTCTGTGACAGACTTTTTGGGATCTTCTGGGTAGAAAATGAGATCATCTACAAATAAGAGTAGTTTGACTTCCTCTTTTCTGATACATATGTTTCATTCTCTTATCTCAACCTGATTGTTCTGGCAAGGTTTTTAAGGAGTATGTTGAATAGGAGTGGTGAAAGTGGACAGCCTTTTCGTGTTCCTGACTTAAGGGGGAATGTTTTCAATTTCCTCTCATTTACTATGATATTTGCAGTAGCTATGGCATATATGGCTTCCATCAGTTTAAAGTAAGTCCCTATTATACCTATTTTCTTCAGGGATTTTTCCTAAATGAATGTCGAATTTTGTTAAAGACTTTTTCTTCATCAATTGAGATGATCATGTGGTTTTGTTATTTCTTTTATTGATGTAGTATATTACATTAATCGATTTATATATGTTGAACCAGCGCCGAATCATAGGAATGAAACCACATGATCATGGCGTATGATCTTTCTGAATACTTGCTGGATCTTTCGACAGAACCTTATTAAGAATTTCTGCATTTATAATCATTAAGAAGATTGGTCTGTAATTTTCTTCCCTGGTTAAAACTTCTTCTGGTTTGGGCACTAGGGTGATGCCTCCAGAAATAATATAGGCGGTATTCCTTATCTTTCAACTTCATGAAGCAGTTCTAAAAGTATCGGAATTAGCTCTTCTCTGAAGTACTGAAAAAATTCTGCTGTGAATTTCTCTGGTCCTGGACTTTCCTTTGTCGGTAGCGACTTTATTAATGCTTTAATTTCCATGTGCATTAAGGGGCTCTTCAAGCTTTTTATGTCTTCTTGGCTTAATTTTGGTATTTTGTATATGTCTAGAAAGTCATCTATTTCCTCCCAGTTCTCCAATTTGTTGACTTATAAGTGTTCAAAATAGTTCCTTGTAATTACCTGAATTTCTGCAGTCTTCATTGTAATTTCACCCTTTTCATTTCTAATTGAGTGAATGTGTGTTTTTTCTTTCCTTCTTTTGGTTAGTTTAGCTATACATTTATCACCTTGTTTATTTTTTTCAAAGAATTGGCTCTTTGAGTTATTGATCTTTTATATATATATATATATATATATTAAATTTCAATTTTATTGATTTCTGCTCTGATCTTTATAATGTCTTTTCCTCTACTACTTCCGATTTAGTTTGTACTTGTTTCTCTAGCACTTTGAGGGGCTTCCTTCAATTGTGTGTTTGAGATTGCTCTGTTGTTTTGATGTGTGCATTTTTGGTTATGAATTTCCCACTTAAGATTACTTTCATAGTGTCCCATAGGTTCTGATATCCTGTACTTCCTTCATCTTTTGACTCTAGGAAATTTTTTATTTCTTCCCTGATTTCTTCTGTGACCTATTGTTAATTCAGTAGTAAGTTATTTAGTCTCCATCTTTACGCATATTTTCTGATGGTTCTTTTGCTTATGATTTCCGCTTTCATTCTACTATGATCTAAGAGTAGGCAAGGAATTATTTTGATTCTCTGTACTTATTTAAGCATGTCTTAAGGGCTATAATGTGGTCTATATTAGAAAATATTCCATGTGCTATTAAGAAAAAAGTTTATTCTTTTGATGTTGGGTGAAAAACTTACAGATGCGTTAAGTCCAACTTTTCCATAATGTCATTTAACTGTAGTATTTTTTTATGGATTTTCTGTTGAATTAACCTACCCGTGAAACTGAAGTATTAAGATTGCCTAATATAATGGTACTGAGACCTACGTAGTCTTTCAAGTATATATATATATATATATATATATATATATATATATATATATATATAGTAATTGGGTGCTCCAGTGTTGGGAGCATATATATTAATGATTGTGATTTTTAAATTTCCTGTTGTATTGTTCCATTCACCAGCATATAATGCGCATCTTTGCCTTTCCTAATCTATTGTTTTTGAATTCTGATGTGTCTGAGAATAGTATAGCTACCTGGCTTGTTTCCTGAGACCTGTTGCATGAAATATTGAATTCTATTCCTTTATTTTCTATTTCTTTATGGGTAAAGTGTATCTCTTAAAAACAATAAATTGTGCGGTTTTGTATTTTGATCCAGTCAGCAAATCTGTGTCTCTTAATAGGTGAGTTGAGACCATTAGAATTCACAGTTATTACTGAGATGCATTTGCTATGCCCTGATTTGTTACGATTCTTCAGTGTTATCTGCTTGACCTACTCTCTTGTTCATTCTTTGACTTTTTTTTTCTCTTTCCTTTTCTCTAGCATCTTTGATGCCATTGGTCTCCCTTTCTCTGTTTAAAGTTCCTTTAAGTGTTTTCTGTAATGCTGGTCTTTAGTTTTTTTTTTTTTTTCATTATGGAAAAATTTAACTTCTTCATCTATTGTAAGAAATAATTTTGCTAGATATAACAGTCTGGGTTGGCATTTATTCTCTCTTAGCTCTTGGATATATTGCTACATCATCTCCTGGCTTTTAGATTTTGTTTTGAGAAAATTACAGTCATCCTAACTGTCTTGTCTTTGTAACTCACCCATTGATTTTTTTATTACAGCTTTTAATATTTTGTCTTTGTGTTGGGTTTCTATGATTTTAATTATGATGTGTCCTAGGGAGGTTTCTTCTGATCAAGTTGTTTAGGATTCTATATGCCTCTGGTATTTCAACATTAAATTATGTCCTTAGATTTGTAAAATATTCTTCCATAATTTCACTGTACATGTTCTTTAAGTGTTTTAATTTGTCCTCAGTTTTCTTCTTCCACTTCCAAAATTCTGAGGTTGTTTCTCTTTGAGTCATCTATCAACTGTTGTGATCAGTCTCTTTATTTTTTTTTAATTTTATATTCCTCATTGACTGTGTGTTCCAAATATCCACTGTTTCTTCCAGGTCTGACTATCCTCAAAATGTACAATCTGGTTACTTATTTTTTTCCCGTGTGTTTTTCGTATCTTGGAATTCGGCCTACAATGCTTCTATATCTATGCCAAACTATTTCCTAATTTCTTGGATTGCCTTCTTTGTCAGTTTGTTTATTCTTTCTGTTCCTCTTCTTATTAATGGCTGTTTTTACTCCGAGTGTATCCACTTGGAGCTCTGTGTGCGTCTCTTTTATGTCCTGTGTCTACTTCTGAGCCCAGGAAATCGCATTCTTGTTGCCTTTGTTATTTGTGGGTTCTGCTCTTTCAAGATTAGTTGTGTTGGTTTCTGGGCTATCAGGCCTTTTCATAGGTGATTTATTTCTTCATTTTCCCGTGGTTCTGTTGAAGTCAGTTGAAACTCAGGTTTGGTTGAGAGGCTCTATCTCTTTTCCTGAGATACTTTTATTGAAATATTCCCTCTTTAAGTGTTACCTTTAGCTCGTTCAGGTTTTAGAATTTCTTATTATTTTCATTTTATTTAGCTTTTAATTGTGAAAGTGTTCTCATTGTCCAGTCTTCCGTTGAAACTTTAATCTCCTCCACTCTTTGGTGAAGGAGGCACAAAGCGCAGAACTATATATCATTCAGAGACAGAGTATTTGTTCATGATACTTGGATAGGAAGGCCATTATCGATGTCACCATCCACACTTTTAATAAAGGTTTACCTTTACAATACTATCTAATATTAACAACTTATTGACAGAGCCTAGTAGCTAACTTAACATTATAGTCTACTCACAAGAGGAATGGATATTATACACATTCTTCTTACATCTAACTAAACCTAGTATTGGCTTATTGAAGTATACTATTAGTAGTGTTACTATGACCCGGATATCAAAATAATAAATCTCTATATTGTTTTAGGTCCATCAACTACCTCATTTTTAACAGTGATGTATTTTTTCTCTTTGTATTTCTTTTCTACTAGGTATATATTTATGCTGGCCAAATTATTGATATATACACCCTCTCTCCCCTTAGCCTTCTAATTATATTCTAAACTACTAAACATGGTTGCCATACACATTGCTTTGTAGCCTATCAAAGGAGTTTGTTTATGGTACCACTATAGCACTGCCATATTACTGGCAGTAAAACATACACAAAACTTTGTGACTAATTTTTTTCTAGCTAAATAGTATACAGAGAATATGTCTCTACTAGTTTATTTGGTTGAGAACTATTGAGATTTAGCTGTTCAACTAGTAGAGAAGCTGAGGTAGGGAGAGAGCAGACTAACATCAGGGGTTAGGTTCGGTATGACATAGAAAGTAGAGAAGTGTTAATATGACAGAGAAGAGCCTTGCCATACTCCTACCGCAGGCAGAGGATAGTAGATAGAGAAAATCACTGTAAGTAACATTCACATGAGTTAGGAAGAGTTGTGGGTGAAGGGGACAGAGTGTAGCTTCGAGATCTGCCTGCAGATACATGAAAAAGTGCTCAGCGGACGGGTGCAGAGAGGGAATGATCCAGGAGGTAGGTGCTAAGGAGACATAGGCGGTGGAAAGGTTGGGGAGGAAAAGGAGTAGAAAAAAGAGCAAAGAAAAAAAGCACGAATACAAAGGTATAATTAAAACCAGGAAACCTACTTAGTTGCATGAAAAACAATAAAAAATACCTATAACATAAAAATGAGAAAGAAAAAAGGATAGAAAGGATAGAAATAGAAACCAAACTGACAAAGGAAAACCAAAGTACAAATTAACCAACTAACAGAACACTACAAAACAAAACAGACAAACAAAGTTACGTGTCATTTAAAAATTAGTTACCCCTCTGTATTTTTTATATGAAGCAGGTGCTGGGTGCTCTCTTCTTGGAAATTTTCCACATGTCTGTGTGCTGTTCCCAGTCAGTCTCAGGCTCTAGGGAGTGTTCTAATGATCCTCACTGGCCTTGCCAAGTAACTTGGGGGGGGGGGGGGTCTTAGTCCTGCTCCTTCCCTTTAGTTCTCCGGGTCTTCCTCCTTCCACAGGCTGCTCCATAGAGTGTGTCTTGGACAAGCCAAGTCCTCTGTTGTGGATGTCTGGGTGGAAAAGTCATCTCTTCACCTGTTTCTCACATTCATACTCCTTGGTGCTGGTTCATTCTGTGTTCACAGTGTCATTGCCTCCTGCCATTCTAGTGTGTGTGAATGGCGCTGGTAGGATGAAGGGCTCAATTTCCCTTATGCTGTTGCTGCATGGTTGAGTGTTGATCTCTTGCTCTGGGATGAAACCGCTGCCAGTAATTGGTTCTTTGTAGCCTGCTGACCAGTGACCGCCCACCCCGCTGCTGTGTGGATGGGAGATGCCTCCTCAGGGCGTCTTCAGCTGGTGATCACCTGACTTTCTTTTTACCTCCACTCCTTACATTGATTGTGTTATAGTCTTAGATGCATTTGTTAATTTCTTTTGGAATAACTTTGCTAGACTTCCAACTCTGCTGCTATCCTGACCAGAGGTCTGATTATGGTAAAGTTCTGCCATGAATTTGTCAGGTCCCGCCTGGGCTTTTCTTTTTATGTATTTATTTCATTGTGGCTTCAATTTCATTAATCCTTATTATATCTTTGCAATTTAATTTTAGTTTCTCACATGTTTCCAAGAATTTAGTCATTTCTTCCAGATTCTCCAATTTATTGGAAAGTAAGTTTTCAAAATCATTCCTCATAATTCCATGTATTTCAGCAGTGCCCATTGTGATTTTTTTACCATTTTCATTTCTAATTATTCTGATATTGGATTTATTCTTTCCTTCTTTTGGTTAATTTTGTTGAAGGATTTTTCAGTCTTACTTATACTTTCAAAGAACAAACTCTCTGACATTTTTGCATTGTTTTATTAATTATATTTTATTAATTTCTGGTTAATCCTTACTTATAATTTGTTTCCTTCTACCTCTTTTGGATTCGGTTTATTCTTGTTTTTCAATAGACCTTGAGGGGCATCATTGTATTTTTTATTTGAGACCTTTCTTTTTTTTAATGTGAGTATCTGTTACTATATATTTCTCTCTTAGTACTGCTTTTATGTGTCCCCTATGTGTGCCATTCACATATCCTGTGTCTTTATTATTATTTGATTCTAGGTACTTTTAAATTTCCTTCCTCATTTATTCTGTGACTCCTTGCTTGTTCACTAACATGTAATTTTCATAAATTTGTAGAGCTTCTCTAGCTTCCTTTGCTATTAATTTCTAGTTTCATTCTACCGTGATGCAAAATATTCACAGAATTATTTCAATTCCTTTGTATTTATTTAAGCTTATCATATGGCCTTAGTTGTGGTACATTTTGGAAAATGTCTCCTGTACTGCTGAGATACAGGTGTATTCTGCTGATGTCGGATGCAATACTCTGTAGATATTAGGTACATCTCATGGTGTGCTTTAGTTCTAATATTTCTTTGTTAATTTATTTTTGTTTGACCTGTCTATCTCTGATAGTGGGGTATTGAATTTCTCTACCATAATTATATTGGTGACTATTTGTCCTTTCATGCCCAATCTTTTTTTTTTGTTGTTGTTGTTTTATATAATTGGATACACCTGCATTGGATATGTATACAGATACATACATATGTGTTTGTATACATACATACATGCATACACACATATATAATGTATATGCATATGGGAATTTGTGTTATATATGTATGTATGAATATATATATATATATGTATATATATATATATATATATATATATATATATATATATGTTAAATTCTTTCTGTTGGATTGTTCCCTTTACTGGTATATAATGTTTATATTTGTCTTTATTAATCTGTTCAGTTTTAAATCTGATTTGTCAGTTTCCAGGTTTCAATTGCATAAAGTATTAATTTCCTTCTCTTTATTTTCAGTCCATGTGTATCTTTGTGAGTAAAAGGTTTCTCATACATTAAAGGCATTGATCTAATGTTTTTGAGTTTTGATTTAAAGTTTGATTTGTATCTAATCTGTTTTTCTGTGTCTTTTGGAGAGTTAAGATCATTAACATTGAGAGTTGTTATTGTACATTCACTGTATTGTGTATTCACTGGATGTACACTCATCCTGTCTTTGTTTTTATTTCAGTGTTGATTATCTGTTTTTAATCTTTGGAGATTATGCTCCCCGTTTTAGGGTTTCCACTTCTCTGAGTTCCTTTGAGTTGCTATTCTCCTTGTCTCTGTCTGAGATTCCCTTCATTGTTTTCTGCAGTGCTTGTCTGGTGGTCATAAATATTTTTGGCTTTCTTTGTCATGGAAAGTTTTTTCATCTGACTCAATTTTGAAGGCTAATTTGGTCATATATAGCAGTCTAGATTGACACTTGCTTTCTTTCACAACGTGAAAAATTTAGCTTCACACTATCCTGGACTTAAGGTTTGTTCTGAGATATCTGTACTTATTCTGAAAAGATTTTTCTTTGTATATTACCTTCTATCTTTCTCTTACAGTTTGTAGTATTCTCTTTTGGTTTGAATTTCTGAGACTTTGATTATGAAGTGTTGTGGAGTTCTTTTCTAATCAATTTTATTGTTGTTCTTTATACCTCCTGTATCTCAATGTTATTTTTTGGAAGTTTTCTGCTACAATTTTCAGTAAATAAGTTCTTTATACCTTTCATGGTGTCCTCTATTTTTTATTTCATTCCCATAATTCTGAGATTGGTTCAATCTGAATCATCTGTCAGCTTTTGCATCCAGACCTTGAGCTAAGATAAATATTTCCTCCTTTAAATTGTGTATATTGAATATTGACAAAGTAACTAAAACAGCAAAATAATTCAGAAATTTCACATTTGAAGTACATACACCAAATAATTTAAAGCAGAGTCTTGAAGAGACATTGGGACTGTCATGTTCTTGTCAACGTTATTCATGATATGTAAAACGTGAAAGAACTCAGAGCATCCAAAGACAGATGAATAGATAAGCAAGATATGACACAACATTCAACACAGCATTATTTAGTTTTAGAAATGAAGGAAATTCTACCATCATGCTCAGTGAAGTGAGTCAAACACAGGAGGTTGAATATCAAGTGTTTTCTCCCATATGAGAAATCCAGAATACAGTCATTTCATAGAACCAAATGTGGTGATGGTAGGATGTAGGGGGGCGGGGGTTGGGAGGGTCAAAAAGGCAGAGGGGAAAGGTTTCAAATTTTACATGATTTATATGTCAACAAAATCCTCAAGTTCAATGTAAACACTATATATTGCATATGTACATATAAATAAAATAGGAAAAAAGAAATGAAGGAAATTCTGACAATACACCATGGATGAATCTTGGTAACATAATGTCCATGATAGTAAGCCGGCCATAAAAAGACAGACACTGTATGAGTGTGCTCTTTTTTTTTGTACTGGGAAATGAACCCGTAGATTCACTTGCATTGCTTTTCACATTTCTTAACGATGGTCTTGCCAAGTCTTTAAATTTTCCAGACAGAGCTAAAACTTTCAATCTTCATGCCTTGGCCTCCAAAGTTTGGGATTATAGACCAGGACCAACACATGGCTTAATAGGGTTCTAATTATGTAAGGCAACTTAATAGGTCAAAATCGTAGAAAAACAAAGCGAAATTGAAGTTTCCAGGCCCTAATCCACCAGAGGCCAGTAATCTACCACATCCCCATCTTCCTCTACACACCTATAATCTACCACATTCCCATAATCCACTCTTCCTGACCAGTCCCTATATCCTAACACCACACGGTTCCACAGCTACCCTATAACATGCAAATACATGAGGCTTTAGGGAAACATTCCATAGCCAAAACACAACACTAGGGATTCTGTTTTTTTTTTTTTTTTTTTTTTTTTTTTTTAATTTTTGAAGGACCTCCATATTGTTTTCCATATGGCATCAGTTTCCGTTGAGAAACACAGTGAACAAGGATGTAGAGTGAGCTGACTTGGGAGTGCTTTCTGTTCCTGCATTGAGGCCTCTACCTGGAGGCACAAGCTTGTCCAGACCTTCTCTGTTATTGCCATATTGTGTTATGAAGTTTCCTCTTATGGCTTCCTTCCCTGAATCGTAATTACCTGTTGGAGTTTCTTTTCCCTGGACCGAGTTTGTGGAAGGTATAGGCTATAGATTATGTTCTTGTTATCTATTCCAAATGCACCTCTGGTACATAAGAAACATTAAGTATAAATAAGGTATGTATTTCAGGTCAAAAATGAGAAATCGGTTCATGAAAGATCAAACACAAAAAATTATACAATATGTACAGAAATGGAAATCAAGGAGAGGAGACAGGACAGCTTTGCATATATAATTTATGGTCATCTTTTTTTCAGGTAGTCAAGAAAACACTTTATTGGGAAAATTACAGAAGGGGAACGAAGGAGGGTAAAGCTTCTGCTAGTTAGAATGTGGAACCGGAAATGTGGGTTGCTCCTGATCATCACATTTGATGAGCTTTTATATTTAGCATTGCACTGCATATGTGGGCTCTCTTTCAAGATTGGTCACCGTATTTTGTATGCATATAAATACTTGCATAATAAATGAAGAGTATGCAAAACGTTTTTGTTATTTTATAGATATTTGGGTTAAAAAGAAACAATTCTGCAACCATAACCCTAATTGCTTCAATGCTAGTTTATTGATCTCTGAATATATCGTGTGCTTTTCTATAGAAATTTCTGTATCCACAATTTAGTTCTTACAATTATTGTGAAGGAGATTTGTATCCTTATTTTACAAATGGGTACATTGAAGCATGACAGTGAAAAATAACATTAAATTGGTACATAATTGTACACATACATTGGTATTTCTCTTTCTCCAAGTGACTTTCAGATGACCTGCTAATGAACTTCGTAAAGGCCTTGTCTGAATCTGGTTTTGCTAATAACATTGAGAAAAGAGCCAGTAGTTGGACAATTACTGCAAAGATGAAAGGGTATGAATAATGCACATACTTGATAATAGGCCCATATGGGTTATCTGTGGGCAAAGGCAGAAGCACTCTGCCTATATCCGTTCTCTCTATGCAATGCCTCTGCGTATGTAGGATAGAGTCATCAACAGGAAAAGAGGGCTCACAATTCACAGAGGAGACCTGGCTGAGAGGCCACTGTTACAAATGTATAAACATATACAAATACCTTCTTTTGGCGTGACACTGTTCCATGTTCTGAGCCCTTTCCCTTCACGAGTTAGGGTACGGAGGTCAACTAAGAGGAGCAGCAAAACATTTTGGTTCATATACACAAGAAATCTAGTTTTGAACTGTAGAAATATCTTTTTTGCTGTGAGCACAGCAAAGATCACTACATGATCTCTTTTCTTATCTTTAAACAGCGCAGAAAATCTTAGTCATAATGTCCTTAAGACAGTTTGTAAAAATAAAATGTTTAAACTATTATAATGAGCTGTAGCATCCTGTCCAGAAAGGCAGAGATGGTAGTTTAGGGCCCACAGAGATGCAGAAGATTGGGAAATCCTTGAAAAAAAGTGACACTTCCTCCACTAAAATTTTGGAAAACATCAGATGCTATACTCGGGATTAGAGGAAACAATAAGATTAAATATTTAAGTTGACCATAATTGTTCCTAGACAATAAATGATAGTTCTGAAGCATGTAGTAATAACATTTTAACATATTACATATAGTAGCCTATTTCATATGCTTATATGTATCTATTCATATGTTTATAACAACTTATAAGCTAAGAATTATTATTAATGCCAACTTAAGAAAAACAAGGCTCTAAGAGTTTAAGTAACTCATCCTAGATAGTATATTTGAAAAGTATTTAGCTGTACAAAACTAACTTCATAGTCTACATCTCTTCCTGTGCGTTATTTTCCTTCGGGAATAACTGCTTGGAGAATGGTGATGACCTTGTTTCATCAAACTGTGTTGGTAGGACATTTGTGTGTACTTCTTTGAGCCCAATACACAGAAATAGCATATTTTAAAAATAAATAAGTCACTATACTAGAGAAAGAGAAGAGAGAGAGAGAGAGAGAGAATTTTCCATTTATCAGCCAATCCTTAGTAAAATACTGAAGCCTTATGATAATACAGAGTTGGAATGGCATTCACTCCCTTGAGAATTCTTGCAGAAACTTGGGTCACCTTATATAACAGCAGAGTCAATGGTAACAAATAGCTGTATGAGGACCAGTGCTTGAAGTCAGTGTCCTATAGTTGAAATAACAATATACATTCCATTTCAAAAACAGCAACAAAAAAATTTGTTCAGCTGCTTATTCCTGGTATCTATATAGGAATAAAGTAGAACATCATCTGTACCTCTTTGGGAGGTAATACAAGGTTTTGTGGAAGAAAATAAAGGTTGTAGATCTTTTGTCACTGTGATATATTATACAATTAATGTAACTTCTCTGAGATTCAGTTCTTCGTTTGTGTGATGTGCCATTCTAGAACTGGTGTAAAGATTGCATCAAATATGCGAGTACGTAAAATTTTCAACCACATGTAGTTTGAATATGGTTTCTCCTCTCAGAAACTCACTTTGAAGCCGGGCTGCCGTTGTGGTGGTGGTGTTGGCAAGCAGGGCCTTTAAGAGTTGAGTGAATCATTACAAGACACTAATGCACTTACCGTAGGAGAGGGCTCTTTCTAGCTTGCTATGACGTGAGTCAAGTCATTTCGCTTTATGCCGACCTGCACTTTTCCCTTTTCCCTGTGTTCTGGAACAGCTAGAGCTCCTCCCCAGAAGTATCTGCCCAATCTTGGACTTCCACTCTCTAAAATCCTGAGGCAATTTTCTTTTTATTTATAAATCACCAAGACTCAAGTATTCTGTTATGTCCACAGAAAACAGACCAAGAGCACATGCTGAGTCATAATTATTAATATTAAAACCAGTCACTTTTATGTGTTGTAACAACTTTTGAATTTTAAAAGATGCCACACAGCCTTCTGATAGAGTAAATAGATGTCATTGAAAATGCATTATAAAGTATTATAAAAATAAAAATTACATTATTCATGAATTTTAGAAATCATCAAATCCCAAAAGTATAAAGATATAGAAATGGAGGCTAAGGGAACTAAGTGACTTCCCCATGGGCCTCCTGAACTAGCCTGATATGATGGAGTAAAGCCAGCAAGTCATTATAACTCTATCGCTCTGCTTTTGTAAGGGATGAGCCCACCATTGCAAAACTGTGTTTATAAGCATTGTCTCACTCACTCATTTTATCACACTGGCATTTCTGCTTTATTTTAGGAGGAGTTTGCTTTTTCTTCTTGAGACAGAGTCTCACTCTGTGTTCCAGGCTGGCCCTACCCTCTCTTTTTATCCCCAGATGGCCTCAAAATTATGGCGATCCTACTGCTACAACCCACCTCCCGCCAATACTGAGCTGACTGGCATGTGCCACCACATGGCGGTGTGAAGATCAAATCCACAGTGCTCTAGTTACTTTATTGTTGCTTGAACAGAATACCTGACATCTATAAGATCATGGGGGAAAGATTTATTTTAGATTATGGTTTTAGAAGGTCATAGTCCACACATGAGTCAATGGAAGGCTTGAAATGGTGGAAACACATGGTGAAGCTGGAACCTGGGTCCGAGCCAGGGCTAGGGGAGAGGTCCTCATGGTGTGGCAGAACAGAGCAGAGAGGAAAGGTGGAACTAGCACATGGCCCTCCAGGCCAAGCCTCAAGCATGTGCCCTTTTCAGCCAGGCCTCATCTCCCAATAGTACACAGTATCCATAAGTATATGAGGCTTTTGGAGCACATTCCAGGTCCAAACCACAATTCACAGCCTCTCTTCCTAGGCAACTAATCCAATCTCGTAGCCCTGTCCCGAGCACCACATCGTCTGTGCTCATGTTCCATCTGGTTTTTCATCCTTATTTCTCTCTTCCGCTTTGGCTAAGAAACAAACTACTGTGAACTAGATTTAAAATATAAGTGAACATTCTTTTAATGAAGGTATAGTGACTACCATGGGTAACATGCTTGCCTTTCAGAGGCCTTTATGCTGCTTTATGTATCTTGAAGATATTATGCCATTGCTGATGAGGGAGGGTGGATTCTAGGCTAAGTATTACATTGCTGATTTTCTGAAAATTTTAATTTGTAGAAAGCTGAGCTATAAATAAAAGTGAGACATTTTTACATTAACATTTGGGTAAATGTTAAAATTAGATGGCCTAAACAAATAAATAAACCAACACACCATCAAGAACCATAAAAACAATCCAAAAATATTAGTTTAAATATGGGACTTTCATCTTTAAAGAAAACTAAAATATAGAAGTTATACAAAGAAGGTGGTTTGTCAGTTATCTTGTAGTAGCTGAGAATCAAGACCTACGACATGTTCTGGAGCAGTGTATCTGCGTGGTATCTTTCTGACAAGGAGGAAGGAGTCTAGGCTGCTGCAGGAATTCCCATTCAAGTGGGAATGATGTTATTGCAGAGCTATTTACCAGTTCCCTCCAATATTTTCCCCTGTGCCCACTCAAACATGCAAAGAGAAAGATGAATGTTGCTCAGGAGGATTTAAAACAATAATTGTCATTGATTTTTCAGGAACAGAAATCATTATTAGTCTACCTCAATTGTGAGCTAAGGCCATCAGTAAATAACGAGACATAATAAATAGCTGAACTTTGTAGGAAGCTCTTTAAATGTAACCTTTTACTAAGTAGATTCATGTATCACCCAAACTTCTCAAGCATGGTTTGTTTTACTCTCTTTGTGCATGCGTGCATGTGTGTGTGAGTGTGTGTGTGTGTGTGTGTGTGTGTGTGTGTGTGTGTGTGTGTACACAATTTATTTTGATATTAACTAGTATTTGGAATAAGCAAATTTATGTATGATTACACATGACCCGATGTGGAAAGTTTTGAACTTTCTCAATTGTATACCAATGCTTAAAACAGCTACTTAATAGACTGGGACAACGATAGTGACGATATTTTAAGAAATTGTTTATTATAATGCCAGCTATATGCCTTACACTGTTCTAAGAATTTATAGGGAGGTTTGGGTGGGTGTATGTTCCACTCAGCAGACTGATGTGTTTAAACATCATGTCTAAATAAGGAATGTGAGGTTCTAGTGTGTACAACACTGTTTCTCAGAAATCCACCCATCTATAATTTGCAATATTGCTCCTAGCATGTAGTTTTCCTTTTCTTCCTTTTTATTAGTATCAAGGATAAATTTGAGGTTTTTGTAGGGAAATAGACACAATTGGAGACCATCAGTTTTCATTTTTCTTTTCAATATGCTTCCTCTCAAATCTGAGAATAGGAAGCACAATAGAAGATAAAAACAAAAGAGGAAAGGAGGTAAAAAGGACTTCCTCAGCCCATTTTAAGGTTGTTTCTATACAGGAAATTCCCTCCATCCTGACCGCCACCGTGCGTTCACCCTGACAGGCTTCATGATCTTCCCAGAATCAGCCATTCTGCCCGAGGCGCTCCTACTTCTTTGCGTTCCTTGGACATCTACCCCCAAGAAAACCAGCCCAGTACTTTCTTCTTTTCCGCTAAGGTTTGAGAAAAATTACCATTTTTTTCTTCATATGGACTGTACATCATACCAGGGAGTCTAGGATTTATCTAGTCACGTCCATGGCTTTTTAAAAAATATGATATCTTTGGCAATAGGAAATGAAGCAGTAGTAATTTGAGACATGAAACCATCTCAAAAATTAAAATCATCACTTTTGGAACTTTGAGAACCAAGTATTTTCTATGATTAAATTTTAGAGTAGTTATGATAATTATAAAAATTATAGTTGATGTGGCCTTCACTGACTGGAAATTCTTCAGATAGAAAAGCATGCTGTTAAAATTTTCATTATCAATACAAATACTAGATTGCTTCTGTGGCAGTCTTCAAAGTGTTTTGTTGTTATTGTTGCTGTGGGTCTGCCTTTCTATAAGAGAAAAATTAAGGTGCACGTTGTAACTGCGTTGGTTGTTCACAATTACAATATGAATTAAAATCATACACCTTGCCAGCCACTCTAGATAAAATCAGGACATTAATTTGGAGGATAAGTGAGACTGAAACCTAGATGTTGACATGTGCATGCACTCAGGTAAGGACGGGAACTTTAGAGTCTAAGCTTTCTAAGCCACCCTGCCCAATGAGGGTCATTGTGTTGAGTATGAGAAGAGTCTCTGACTAGTGGAGTCAGACCCATCAGTGAGTATGTTGGGGAAAGATCCCCAAATCGACCAGCTAAGATCCGTACTGAGAGGGAAGGACAGTAGAAGAAGGAAGTTATCCATGCTCACTATAGCCATAAAACTAACCACGGAAATGGAGACTGCAATAGCTGTGCACATTTCATTCTTTGCATACAAACCTTTCCATAAGTGTCAATATAAGTATACCTGTGCATAAAGATCAGGTAAACGTTTTGTGTATTGATATTTGTTTATATTAAATCATTTTTCTGACTTCCATGCTCTTGTTTCCTTATTATAATTGATACACATATATATGTATATATGTTTTTAATAACAATTGCATCTTTAGTAAACAGTGCTCGGGTGAACTGAGACTGTGACTAAATAAATACCACCACACAGAAATGCATACGTGTCTTTGCCTGGTGATAAACACAGTGGCAGCGGAATTTCATATATCTTCTTTTAAGAAAAATGATGAGAATGTTTATCTAAAGGACAGTCATAATTTATTTTTATTAAAAACATAAATACATGCAGAAGTATGTATGTGGTACTGAACAAACAAAGATGCAAATTATACCAGTTAGTGACCGTCTGTCCACTGTATAACCCAACCTTCTCTACCTACTTTGTGATCTTGAGGCCAAAACTCTATAGTTTTCGTTTCTTCTCTGCATGAGGATTCCTGCTTGCTCCTGTTACTGAAGAGATAGAAGAAAGAAGGGGGAAAGAGAAGGAACTTGATCTATTGTGTTGGCTTGTTTTGCTCTTCAGTGTTACTTCCATCCTGAGACTCAGTTTTATTCCTGTGTCCAGGTTTCTGCACTCCCAGACCCAGCCTCAGTCTCTCCTATCAGGGCTTCACATTTTAGTCAAGCAGCACGCCCTCAACAGTCTCATCGCACACACACCAGAGGTCTCCTTCATGCTACTGAGATCCTGAGGCTATAGTAATTGAGCAAATCGCAGAGGTCTGAGACTCACCTCCTCCTCTAATGAGCAGAGCCACCAGCCCCAGCCTGAAGGCACGCTGTCCTCAAAGGTCTGATGCCCAGCATTGGAAGTATTTTTTTTTCCTGAGATGTTGAAATACTGTTGCCGTTCTAGGAGGTATCCTCTTTTCAGAAGACTTAATCGAATCTATGGGTCCTCCTACCCAGATGTCTATACCCTATTAATCTTACCATCTTCACCTTTGATGTCTGTGTCCTAGAGTGACTGTAGTTATAGGGCTTAGCTTATAACTTCTTGTCTTAAATTCCCTTTATTGATATATCTACATGACTTTATAATTTGAGATCTAATCACTGTGGGGACTGGAATAAGTCTTGTATCTATTGAGAGACTCAATTCCTCAGCTGTCTGATTGGAAAATAAAATAGGAGACTCATACCAATAATATCTAAATTTGTGTTTGCCAAGTATTTTCTGGCTAGTGTTACCGCTAAAATTTCCTTTCTGCAAAATAATGTAGTCATGTGGATGTAGAAAATGTCATAACACTATGGCAAATGGTGAGAATTTCATTGTAAGCTTAAGAAAGGTGGTGAGAAGCTCAGCGGAAGATAAACCTCTTTCCCTTGACTCAATATCTCTCCCAGGTTCATTTGACTAGGGAAGCTTCTTTGTTTTCAATTAGCTTCTATTACCAACTCATGAGAAGTAAACATTCATTGAAATTCTGAAAAAGTTAGAGGTTTTAAAGTTTTCTGATTTTTTTCAATATCCTTTTATTGGAAAGGAATCTAAAACTTCTACTTACTTTAATTGGTTTTGTCTATGTTAGCTCTCTGCAGCTATGCTAAGAGTCTGTCCTTTGTGGTGAGGAGTAGAATGAACTCTGAGAGAAGTGTAGGGAGCGTGAGAGTACTAGGAAAGTCTTCACAAGAAATGAAGCGATGGTCAAGAGAATAAGGTGGGGGCAAAAGTCAATAGTCACGTGCTGTTAGAGGAGGAAAGGTCCATGTGAGGTCGAGAGAGGTGTGAATTTAGTGTCTGGACTCAATTCTCTGCTGGAGCCCTTGAGCGCTATTTGATTTTAAACAAAATTATTCATCTTTTTATGCCTTAGTTACTTTAAGTGGAGAAAAGTAGTAGTCCATACTCGATGGTTATAAGGATGATTGAATGCAGCATAGCAGGTTCCTACCACCTACCTGGCATCTAATTTATAAAATATACTCTGTAAAACTGGAGACCCCCCCCCCCATGTTACAAAATGCATTGAGATAAGAAAGAAATAACACATTTGTTCTAAATGGAAGAGCCTTCCTTGGGGTCTAATCGACTTCTCTCATTCTACAGAAGGCAATTGAGCCGAGTCTTTCAGAGAATTAACTATTTGCTTAAAGAGCTAAATGTCAGAGAATTTGATGAGGACCTCAGTCTCTTTACCCTTCCTAGAAGGCTCTACAAATTCACCCTGATGGTGCATATCTATATATTTTTTTTCATTTTTCTGGAACAGTGACAAGAGGAGTGATACCGACATGTTTCTTTCTGGATTCTGAGCTCAGGGTGGTCTTCATGGTGTGTTAGGCCCAGGGCGAGGGGATGAAGGGTTATCGTGCATCAGGACAAACATTTTTACAATTTTACTATCATGAATTTTACTATTACAATTAGTGTTTACAATTCCTGTCCCCCTAGTCCAACTGGTATAACGGAATCAGGAGCAAGCATCAGGAAGAACTCGCAAGCAGGAAAAGAGTTGTCTGGGTTTTCTCACGACTGGCTATCTTCAGCACGCACTCAAGTCCTCTCACAACAAGAAAACTGAGTCTGTTTGTCGCACATGGCCTACTTCTTAGAATTGCCACAGGGCACTGGCACTGGGCTAGAGGGAACCAGTCCACTTTTCAACACATAAGAAAATGCTACCCCCAGCTTTATAAAACAGATTTAGAGAAAAAAAGTTATTATTGTTTTATTTAGCATTATACTTAGAAAGGCAAATTATATGAGAAACAATTATAATCATGATGTACAAGTATTGCTTAAAATTGCTAAGTTTTTCTATAACTTCATTATATTAGAGGAAGCATATTATTTTAAAAACATTATTTAGCAGAATAAATCAACACTGTATTGCAATATAACTAAAGCTATGTACATATGCATACATAATTTATAATCTATGTATAATTTATATGTATACAACACCAGACTTTATCGAGGTAAAAGAGCACAGCGAGATTAAAAACAAATGTCTAAACTCAATATAAGCTTTACAATGCTACTGAAAGCCATTTTACTAGCATAAAGGCCTCCAACATGCTTCTGTAAACGGACTGATAAACACTTAGGCTCTATTTATATTTTTCTTTCTGGAAACTAAGCCAAAATAAATATACTTAAGGCAACCTTTGGGAGTGTTAGCAATTCTTATTTTATCTATCTTATCATAAATGTTATTCACAGGGACAATTAAGAATATTGAACAGTGAAGGTCAAAGGTTGGCAAGTTCATTTTAAATCCACTTTATTCCCTTAATAAATTGTTCTCTAATGTGTAGAAAGAAGTATTTTTTCAGCAAACTTCTACTTTCAATTTTAAGGGACAGCATTATTGCTTTTTGGCCAATACATGCTTACTCAAAGTTATGAGTTACAGATTTTCAATTTTGATTTTTCTATCTATAAAATTCTCATTGCTACTTTCTTAAACACAGAAAATGAAAACTTACAGAATACAGGTTAGCCTAGCAGCAAGCTATTCAACACTGCTGCTCACTTCCATTGTGTCTTTGGAAAGGTAAACTACCCAGTACACAAGATTAAATCCTGCAAATGCGACTGGAAAGAGAATTCGAGAATACTGGTCAATTTTACTGGTGCCCCCAAAAGCTGGTGAGAGAGGAGGGGGTGTGACTGGAGTCGATGGAGAGACGGGGGCCCTTGTGAGGACTTTGCTGGCCTCGGGGGATGGAACTATGGGCAGAGACAGAGAGGTGATTCTTTTCTTCAGGTGGTACTTGGAATCAGAATGCTGTGGAGAAAAAAAAACCCACTCAGCTGTGGCAAATCACACATGGGGTCACTCCTCTCTTTTCACCTCTGACAAATATTTATTGACTGACTATTGACTTTCTGTGTTAGGCATGAGGTAGGATCAACATATGTGATAGATGTTCACATTTAGTAAAAGATTCATTGCTATAAATCTCTTCCTACATATTCAAAATGCTCCCTCATTTCAAATGCACATATCTCATCATTTTGACACCTTTTATTTAATTAATTTTTAATGTAAAGGCTCACTGTCATTTTCAATCTTCTCATAAAATGTAAAAAAAAAGTAAAATGGTTGTGCTATTTTTCCAAGAAAAGATTCAAACACAACTAAACAGTTTTAATGTTCAAGGCCCTGTGTTTTATTCTTAATAGGACATTAAAAAAATCTGTTTATCAAATGTGTTCCATGTCTCAGGATCTATTTTGAGCCTTGAGCTCTCAGGAAACAATGACCTAAGATGAAAAAGACATGTCCTTCCAAAAGTTATGACTAGGCCTTAGGAATATCGTTGGGGGTAATTGTATGGGGGTACAAGACTAGGATTTTCAACTTGGAATACGTGTACAATTACCTAATTCAAAAAAAATCACTTTTCAATTCATTGATACCATTCTTATAGAAACACTGTCGGACTATAACTTCACATTCACACACTCATTCATGAGTCTGAACAAGCCAGAATTTAAGAAAAAGAATGACAATGAACTATGGATAGCAAAGGCCAGTGAGCAAGTATAAAAACCTTAAATTGAATGATATAACTATTCATGCCTTGAAATACATCTGGGAAATGTATCTCCTAGCCTGGATATTCTGCATTGAAGGCCTGCTACTTGCTGTTCAGAATTGTCTTAAATCTCCCCAATGATTTGTCTATTAAGCTCAGAATTGTTGTATATATCTTTATGCTCTGAAATCATGAAACAAACAAGTTGAATCTTGAAAGTGATGTTTAATGCACTAATTGACAGGTGAGACAGCTGGGTTTCAGAGGAGGAAATGCCCGGTTTACAACCACACTGCTGTCAATATAGCCCAAAGGCCAATAGCAGTGCCCCTTTCATCTCACTATTTTCTCATCTCTTCTCTGTTGAGCCTACTTCAGAGACTCTGATTCCGCCTGACTTAGATTCCTCTCAGGGAGCTGAAGTGTATGGGGCTTTCCGCTGACCTCTCTCTTTACTGGTCTAACTTGTATAACAATCCTTCTCCTCGAGGCCAGGTTGTCTTGCTGGGTCGTAACCTTCAAACTCTTGCTGTACATTACCCCCGATCTTGTAAAATGGCCTTGTTTGCTTCCTGGCAGCAGAGTCACCACTGTGGCCTGGCAGGACATGCACCTCATGTGGGTCGACTCCCGCGGCTTTAGCCAGCAATCCTGCAGTAACAGGATGAGACAGCCACTCTTCCTGTGCAGGCTGAGCCGCAGGTCCAAAGCGACCCACCGATGCGGTGACATTTGGGCTGCAGGAGCAACATCCTCAAGAACCTCTTCTAGTTTTCACCTGTGAATTCTGCTGTGTGATTTACCATGGAAGCTTCAGTGTGTGTAGGTAATAGTAGTGCCCACCGAGGGGTCAAGCGTAGGCTGCTTTGAGAAACCACAGGAAAACCTGTTTATTCACCCAAAGTAAAGGGAAGTGCGCGTTCAAGCCTGAACCCACACAACCTTGGTGAATTTCACACAAAGATTGTCTTATCTATTGGCTTAGTTCGGAGGTAGGCATTCTAGATAAAAGTAAGTAAGTTACAGATACTGAAGGTATGAGAGATTTTAAAAGACAAGGCCATGTAAACTGATCTTCACAGAAAACAAGAGGCACTATCTATTAAAAATACATGACAGACAACTGAGAACTAAATCCTTAGAGACACCAGCCTGGGTGTGGTTGGGAACAGAGCAAAGGCGCTCTGGTCTCATGATCAGCTTCCTCTCTTTGAAAATAAACCTAGTGCTATCTTCCAGTTCTCTATTATGGTTCACAGCTCTATTTTTTCATCGATTAAATATTTTATTAAATATTCTACTCCTAGAAGAGCAAAACATATTTTTCTTTCATCCTCCAAAAATGACCCACTCCTCTTTTGCCCATACTGAATGTTAATAGCCTTTTTTTCACTATTAGAAATGTCTGAAGATCGTGATGAAATGGAAGGAGTCAAGCGTGTGGAACAGATTTTCTCTTCAGGCTTATTTTGACGTTTAATAACATGTTTACATGCATGAAACCTGTTTTTCTGTTTTAGGTGGTGTGTTCATTACCTCTGCCATGAACTTCCATTGCTGCTCACCACTGCTGAATGGACTGTGACCTTCTGAACCTGTAAGCTAACATAAACCTTACCTCTTCTAAATTTGTGCATGTCTGGTATTGAGTAACAGCAACAAAAATGTAACTAAGACAAGTGGAGACAGAGCAGACACAAGACACATTTGGCACAGGGGGATAAAACATGATTAAAACATAGTCTATCACATTATTCTTTCTTCCCTATTTCTTTAGGGATGACATGGGATGGAGAAACTCTGAATTTCTTAGTATTATTGTCTCAAAAATATTAATAAGTATTGTCAAATATCTCTGGCCTAGAGATAAGAAACATCATTCAAAACCAAATACCATATAAAATTTAAGTAAAATGACATTAGCCTGAAATTAAATCTGCTACAAATGGATTAAGCCTTTCCTCGTTAACTGCCCCAGTCTCTATGTGGGGTTGCTACAAGTCAAGAGAACAAAAGATTTAGAAATCTCTTGATTACAATTTCATGTCTACTACTTACCTATATTATGATTTAGACACGTGGTAGATACCAGAGATTCTGCTTCTCCCTAAGCTTCAAGTCCTCTTCTATAAAGTCTATAATTGTGACCTTCCTCATAACTTTTTTCTATGTTCTCAAGAACTGATGAAAAATCTGTGCTGTACACACAGCACATGTACAGAAGCACACACACACATGCACACAAACACATATGCGCTCAGTAGATCATTTACTCAGTTCTCTACAATGGACCAGTTATCAGCCTCACCACTCAACCTGCCTTTACCTTATATTGGTCACTTCCATGCATCACCCCATCTCTTTCAAATTGTGTACAACTAAACCATGATGCCCCTGACATCACTGACCATCCTGGCCCCTGTGCACCTTTATGCCTGCTTAGCTATTACAATTTGCAGGCTGTTAACACAACCTTCCTTTTCTGAACAGGAAGTCTTATAATTAATAGAGGGCAAATTACTCTCAAATATAAGTGTTCCGCAGGTCCTAGCCAGTGCCCAAAATATAGTGTATTTTAATAAATATGTGCTTAATCAACAAATGAATGCAAATCTACATTTCAGGTTTTCTTGGAGAAAGCAGACGATGAGAGGGGAACAACTTCATGATAATATGATACTCTATGTTAATATATCATTAAGCATTATAGTATGCAAATTGCCATTTCTAAATGTTTACTGCTGACAAGTCCTGTGAGGTAATTTGCATGCATAATTGTGTTTATTCTTTCTAAACCATCTTTAAGATATTGTGTGCATTTTAGAAGTGAACAACCAGAAGCTCAGGCATTAAGCCCACATAGACAGAGAGGGAAGGCCTAGATTCAAGTCCTCTCAGGTTCCCGAAGTCCCTCTCAGTAATTTGTAAGCTGTTCATCCACCAGTTTAGCGCTTGCTTTCTTAAATTCACAGTTATTGACTTTGGGAGTTGGTCTTTTATTGTGGACGACAATCGTGCTAATTATGGGATGCGGTGCACCGTCCCTAGACTCTTCTCTCCAGAGGCCATTATCATTCTCCACCTCAACTTGCAGCAGCCAAAAAATATCTCCAGGCATGGCCAAATGTCCTATGGAGGAAACGTAGCCCCTTTTGAGAATGTGGCTTAGACTAGCAATTATTCCGCTACCCAGAAGATGGTCAGAAAAGTTCCTAGCAGGCGACAAATAGGATATGTCGAGTGTCCCGGCTTCTCTATTTACTGGAAAAACAGCTATTCGATAATTGAGAATTGGCAACTTGAAAGGAGTGGACGCCAATTTAGAAGAAACACGTTGGATTTCTTAAATTAAAAGAAAACCAATTTTCTAAGCTGTTCAACGTACAGGTCTGCATTAGACCTGCCTGTTCTATTGTAAGCCCAGCAGCTTCGGTTGATGGTAAAATAGGCTTTTGTCAGAGTCCAGATGAGGGCTCAGCTTGGGGCTGTCACTGTTTTGAGTGGAACACCTGTGGTTTTGAATTTTTCCAGGGCTCCCCTGCTGCTGAGTGCCATCCTGCCTTGGGTATTTTTAGAGCACCTCTTTGTTTTAAGTAATGCCATATTGCAAAGGTACTTTGAGTCTAAGTGGACAATATGACAATCAATTCTTTAACGTAGGGACAAAGCATTAGAGAATTATTCAGAGCGATTTTGAGCCTAAAAATTTTAAAGGTATGGGACAATGAGTAACGTCTTAACTGAGATATGTTAGCCAGGGTTGCACTACTTTGAATGAATAAACTAACTACTTATAGTACCAGCAAAGCAGACCATCAGAAATAAAGAGGAAAAAATTTAAGAATGTTTAGTATTTAGTATGTTTCAGAATCATCACAGTAATCATTAGGAGGTGAGTCAAAACTCACTCCACCGGATTTTCTTGCGTATCCGTTTACAGCTAGTAAAGTTGAGAGCAGCAGTGGCTTCGGATTTCCATGCAGAAGCAGTTGATGGGCACCAACCTGGTGCATCAGTGGCGAAAGGGAAGACCAGACTGGTCTTTGAAGGATGCAGGATAGTGTGGGGTGGAGATGCAATGAAGGTGGGGGAAGAGCTGCCCACCGACTCTCCTCATTTAGCCCACCTCGCTCACCCCACCAGCCACGCAATGGCATGGCCAGGGAGCAGGATATATGATCATTCTGGCACTTACAGCCTTTGACAGTATCAATTTAATCTTTAATTCTAGGGAATAATGACAGTACCTAAAGAAATCTTGGCAAAATTTGAACAGAAGAGATAAACATTTTAGCATTTTATCCTTCACAGTTCTTTCTAGACGTGAGGGTGATGGCCCAGAACACATTCCTGCCTTGAAGAAGAGGAACTAACCATATTTCTCTCTATGTCCCCAACTTTCCATCACTTGATTTAATGTTCCTAGCACAGGGTCTCCTCAGGTTAGCCATAACTCATGCAGAAATGGAAAATTCTCCCAACTCATCTAAATGGAGATGGACTTGCCTGGCTTCATTCTACCCCACATCTCAAGGCACAACAGACTAGAAAGGATCACTCGCTCCTCTCTTTCTTTCTTATCTCTTTTTTCTGCCGGACATGACGCAAGACAAGGCCATAGATGGCATTTATCTTTCCACAAAGAACCAGCACATAGGAGCACTTAAAATATATGACACGAATAACTCGAAGAATATGTAAATACTCAAAAAACGTGTGCTCAGATGAAAAAAAGAAAATGAATAAACAATAGAATTGGTATAAAAATACCCATTGGCCTGGCTAATGAAATCCTGGTAACAACAAAGATAATTATCAAGGAGTCTCACATTCCTTGTGAAAGCGATATGCCACCTTTGAAGGAATACTCAAGGGAAGTATTGATGGGGTAGGAAGGATTCACTATAAGGAACACAGCAGTGAGAGCTTAGACCCGAAAAATCGTGAGAAAACTAGCAAATTGTGACTCTACAAAAGAGAAGTCAAAGACAAAACTTGGTCTCTAGTGTATTATAAGTGTACCCCAGACACACAACAGGTTCTAAAACCACAAAACAAGCATCAGTGTAATGTCAAGACATCAAATAAAAACAATAAGGAAGCACATCATACCAACAGAAGGGAGGCTTCTTATGTTTTTTTTTCAAACCCCCCCAAATTAAGTTTGCATTTCCAAAAAAAAAAAAAAAGATAGTTAAAAAAAAAGTTTTTAAAAAATTGGTGAATAGAACTCTTCTAGGATTTTTGTTTTAAGGTGCCTTTGGTGTTTGAATCCTAAAATCTAAATAACTAAATTTTCTTATCACTATTACATAAATTTTAAGGTCAAAAGAAAGTGATAAAAATAAGAAACCTCTACCCACATACATTCTATATGGTAAAAAGCAGTGAGCATATGAAACTATACAACTTAAAATCACATGAAATATTCAAGCACTTAATTTCCTCTCAACTTCTGCACATTAGCTTGCTGTTTCAATGGCCAACTTTTTCAAGTAATGTTTTGATTACAACTGAAGAGACATTTTTAAATGTCATGGTATTTGCAGGAAGAAAATGACCTTGCAATCATAATATTCCATTCTGTAACAAAAATTGCTAATGTATAATATAAAAAGCAAGATGCCAAGTTTTGACGTGAATAAATAAAAAATATCCTGTGGAATGACCTATATTTATTTTTTTGATATCTTCAAGGTTTGCATTATTTGGTTTGGTTAGGTTTATTTTGTTCTTGATTTTTATACTTTAGACTATTATGAAAAAATTATACTCAATGCTTTAACATTTTTTTAAATGGAGCCAGGGTCAGAAATATATCATTTCGTGAAGAAAAAGGAAAACTGCAAGAAAATGTAACTTGAGGTGATTTAAATATGTTTTACATAATTTCCCAAAGGATCAATTCATTATATCTCACTATTTTAGAGTTGTGGGAAATAGTTTATATGAAGACCTGAAATATTAAATTCCATCTGGTTAATAAATTAAGCCTTTAAAACCACAGTCTCTGGGATGGTTGCTCTGTGCTTTCTACAAAGGTTTAAAGTAACATTCTTCTCAACATTAAATAATTCAAAAAAGATGAAGGAAAAATTTGGTCTTTCTTTTTCAGTATCTGCCAATGACGATATTCAAGACTTTCCCAATTTCTTTTTTTACTCCATTTCTGAAGAATTTCTCTTTTTATTTTTACTGTAATTCTCAAATAAATTTTAAAAATTTATTTTGGTAGATAATTCATGCATAGGTATAGGTTAAAAATATGGCCTTCATATAATATGGGGGTTATAATTTATATGCATACAGATAAAAATTTGCTTATATAAACACTGTTTTAAAAAATATAAATTAGCGTTCAAAATGTGTATAATTTAAAAATACATTTTGCTTACAAGCATACAGATAAAAAATTTGCTTGTTTTATTACTGTTTAAAAAATATATGTTAGTTTTCAAAAATGTGTGTAATTTTGCTTGCCTAGCAAGTGCAAGGAGCTGAGTTCAATTCCCCAGCACCACATGAAGCCGAGCATAATGTCGCATATCTGTCATCCCGCACTCGAGATGCTGAGGCAGGAGAGTTGCCGTGAGTCCAGTGGTAGCCTGGGCTACATAGTGAGTTCAGGGTCAACCTGGACTACAGAGCAAGACTCTGTCTCAAAAAACAGAAACAAACAAAAAAGTGTCTAATTTATCTCGTTTGAAAAAAACGATGGCTTTAAATGGTCTTGGACTAAGTCTGTAGACTAAAATATTTTTGTTATGAAATCTCTGTTTGTGATCCTTCAAACCACAAACACATATAGAGAAAATATATATTGTGGAAACAACCTTACCTATATCCTGAAAATGTTATATCCAGAGGTACATACATTGATGTATTTGCGTTCTTGAAAAAATGATTGGCAGGTGAATTTTTTCTTTTAACATTTGTAATTTGAAATGCAGGAGTTCTAGAATTAATCACTAATTTTTCTATAGACTCGTAACTATATTTTCCTTCTCTAAAACTGTACTTCCATTTATAAAACAAGGCCAAGATCACTGAATGGCAAACTTCCTTTTAAAAAATAGGACTAAGATAAAGATCTTTGTTATATGTCTCCAATTATGATGAAACTGCTTCTTATTTCTTTTCTTGGAGGAAAAAGAAAATGTAAATTTTTAAAAATAAGTTCTTAGTTTACCAAAAAAGAAAGCAATGAACAAAATAATTTTCCCTTTTAGTCAATAAATACTTCACTTTTGAAGAAACACGACTTATAGCATTATAATTTTCAGTAGATAATTAAATCAAAGATTATTGAGCCACCTGTGGTTTTGAGGCGTGGTAAGACTTATTATAAATGATCATTTATGGGAAATTTTCAATTCAAAGTGTCTGTGTTATGCAACTTTTCATAGCCACAATTTCCTTTTTAAAAAATTTCCTCTGGGATTTGTACTAAAATAAAAATTTATGTCTGTCAATCAACATTATAATTTGCTTTAAAAAGTATATTCTTCTTCATTATTGTGGAAATAACTATAATTTGGGAAAGAATTTATAGTTCTTTAAGTATTAATGCTACTATTTGTTTCTTATTGAAAACACTTGGGAACCAGAACTTGGCTAAAGCAGATTTACTGTAAATTCATGAGAATTTATCAGTGATTATAAATCTTTGAAGACAAATCTATTGATGTACATGCATTTATGAAGAAAATATAAACAGTAGAATGTTTTTAACGTGGAACAATTATTTATGTTATGACTCGACACTCGATTACCTGTTATCCTCATCTGCCTTCATGAAATCAAACAGCAAGCAGTTGTCCAACAAAAATTGCCATTCTGTAGGAGACCCAGTTTCTTTCCTTCAGACTCTGAAGCCTCATTAAGATATGTCTTTCCTTTCTTTCTTTCTTTCTTTTCACTTTATTCTCCCTAGTTGGTATAAGTGAACTTGTTCAAAGGCAACATCTAAGGCCTGAGCAACATGTGCTAGTCCTCTGAGAGCCTGGAATCCGCAGGTATAAGAGAGAAGGATGAAAGAAGCCTGCCGCAGGTTTAAAGCAAAGATAAATGAAGGATTGTTTCCTGTGGGTTTTTTTTTTTTTTTTTTTTTTTTTTTTTTTTTTTTTTTTTTTTTTTTTTTTTTTTTTTTTTTTTTTTTTTTTTTTTTTTTTTTTTTTTTTTTTTTTT